>ML786566.1:173703-203251 GCA_009831015.1 Picea engelmannii | reverse complement strand
CCTTGCCGGCATCGTCCATATCTTCAGAGTACCCCACAGGTCAGTTACCTCTACCCTCTAAATTTGTTCACCTTGTCCCGCCTCTGGCACAACTTAACACCAGTCTTGTCGTCCCCCTGACACTCGACCTTGTTACACGGTTGCGGCCACTGTTTCTCTTATATCTCCTCCAACCAAGGGCAGTCTTGAGTCAACCCACATCTTGACTTCGTTCATGTACCTCTGCCACTTCCTCACCTCAGTAGATTCCACGGAGCACCTTTTCGCTTCTGGGAGTCGCGTCCCCCTTTTGTCGACCTCAGCACACTTTTCCAGAAGGGTGACAGTATCTTGATTCTCATTCTCTATTTTAATGAGAGATCTCGGACGGCACAGGGTGAAACACCATTTCTCCCTGCTATCGTTGGCCCCCATAACATTCGACGCCAACACTCTCTCATGTTATGGTGGGTCTTACTTTGCGACTGTTGCAGTTATTTTTGTCATTTGCTGAAGACCTCTGAACATGGTAGGGCCATCAATGCCCACATCATCGTCGCTGCTTATTACAACGATCATTGCCTATTATTCAGAGTATGTTCCTTTGTAGAATTGTCTTCTGCCTTTATCATTACCGCCCCCGAGGGCGCTGCAGTTGTCTACACCAACACTTCTGTCATCTTTTTTCAGAGTTACATCACACGAGCATGGGGCATGCCCGCCTCGTTTGTACATAGTTGTATATTTTTTCTCTGCACGTCTCTCAGAAGGTCGAGATACCGGTTCCTTCTCTCTCCAACGGATCGCTCCGAACGGTCCCACTCTTGCTTTCCCTAACAACAACATTCTCAGTAGAAGAAACATTGATGGATTTTGGCTATACATATGCTCCTAACCTCATCCATCAGGGGGCATCTGTTATCACTGAAATTTCATCTGCACATGGCGACAAGAACTCCACATTATCAAAATAGTAATGAAGTCATTCATGGCACTGAATTAATTTCACAGCACTCCAGAAGGGCCAAAAACTATACAAAGTAACCAAAAATTGAAGGGCGCTTTACGGCAGTTTGGCGCGCGCGCGCATGCGCGGGACAAAAATGTGTTATTAGCGCATGCGAGCTCGACGCGCGTTTGTCAACACAGAAACCCGCGCATATGCTAACACGACGCATTAATTGAACAGGTCGGCCTCCCAACCGCCTATGGACTGGCTCCCAAGATGATTTGACTCTCAAATCAGAGCCGGATCTGCAAAATCGGCGGGTTAATGACCTAAATAAACCCTAAAAGGGTACCTATTCACACTTGGAGAAGGTTATGTGACCGCCCGTGAAGCTGCTATAAAAGGCCATGAGGGTACACTATTTTGGCAGGGAATTCTAAGCACTGTTATGCTGTCTAGATGGTTAAGGGCTCATCCTTTAACAACAACCCATCAGCTGCATTAACGAGAGTTCTTTCACTGCTATGCACAGTTCATCTCATTTATAAGGAAAGCGAATTGTGTGAGGGCCCCAAAGAGCCTTCCATTGGAGGGAGAAGGAACCTCTGGTCTCTTCCTTCAGCGTGCTCCGGTTTCATTAATACACCAGCCTGAAACCATTGGTGACCCCTTTGTTTTGTGTTTGATGTTTGTTGTTTATTTTCGCAGTTTTATTTGTTTTTAGTTGATGTTAGATTGTAGTTTGTTTTGTTTCCATTAACCCTTTGCTCCACAGCTGTTCTGCCCTGCCAGACCCAACAGGGTATGCAAGCGCTCTCCATTTGCTCACCTGGTGACCATTTGAATGCGAACAATATGGGTGTGAGTTAGCTCCATACAAGCTGCCTAAGTATTTACCCATGAGGATATTTTCCCTGGAGTACATAAGACAAATGATAAAATCAGATGACATACACTTTGTGTCTCTGAAGAAGAAACAACGACTTAGAATTAAAGGGAAAATAGGTTATTTTATCTGCAATAGCCGAGGTGTCAGGGAAGAGGCAGACATGCTTTTAAAGGAAATGAAGTTCGATGCTAGTTTCCTATGGTACTATGATCCATGGGGGATCATTTCAGAGATGAGGGTTAAGAATAAAAACATTCCATATGTTCATACACCCAAGCTCAAAATAGAGAAGTTCACAAATCAAACAAAGTGAGAGGTGAACACTCTGGAAGAGACATAACAACAGTCTCCTCCTATTATTATCTCACAAACAAACATGCCATAGGTTCTAAAGGAGAAAAGGACCAGGAAGTATACTTCACCTTCTTTCACTGAAGTCTCGGCCGAAGATTTCCAATTACACACTAAAAGGCCAAAATCCAATCATACAACTGACACGGCTGGTGAAAAGGAAACCCAATCCACTACGTCTATGAAAGATGATCAGTCACCACTTATCTCTAGAAACCAATAAATCACATCTACATCTTCATCCAAGAAGCAGATGGATACTTCATTAATCAACCAACCAAAACAAGGAGGCACCAAATTGAGCATTTTTTAGAAATATGACCTGATCAAGAAGAGGAATCAGATGCTGACCAACAACACTTATGCTCAGTTTTGGAAACACACATCCACGACACAGGATAGACTGTTGTCTGTGTTTGATATAGATAATGGTAGAATGAACTTGTCTTTTTTGCAGGCACAGGTGCCCGACCCAAAGGAAATCACTGATTACAAAAGGGAAACAAATAAGTTCCACACCAAAGATGTGCACCCAGCCGATCAAATGGATCTGCACAGGCAAACTAGAGAAATGGTTTTCTCCACTTTGGAAAATGCTTCTAGTTCAGCTGCTAAACTACAGGTCTCTCTGAGCAATGTTCAGACAGAGTTAAAGTTAGAAAAGATATCATCCTTTACAAAGGATAACATAATTAAAACATTGGAGGAATTAGTCCTCAAGATCGGGTATGACCCCTCTAATGTGAAAGAAGTTGAAGATATGATCAAAAAGAAAAATGTTGATATAGCATCTATGAGGAAACAACTGAAACTGCCACCAACGAAAGATGCATAGGCAAAGGGTATAGATGAGACATAAAGTGAGAAGGATGAGATGCTCAAGTTGATCATGGATCAGACTGCACAGTTGAAAGAGATGGAAGTAGAATTGGAAAGGTTAGTGAAGGAGAAGGAACAATCAACGCCTATGGAAGTTATTCCATTGAGCGCAGTTCCACTCACAGGAGTAAGCACAACATCTATAGTAGAAACCCTGACAACATAAATTCCCTCAGTAATTCCACTGAAAGCTCTGGAAAAGACAGTGGAATTAGAAAAATCCATGGGGGAGATGAACTTGCAAGAGACAGAAATTAGCAGACTAAAAAAGGAGGTCGAGGATCTTCAGGAGATCAAGTCTTCTTACCAAACAAGCTAATCCATGGAGAAGAAAACATCAAACAAGCTCAACCAGGAATTGCAGCAGCTTCAAAAGAAAACAGTGGCACGAAAGGAAAATATTTGGATGGATATCTCCAAATCCATAAATGAAATATGGCTTATGGTGAAAATCATGTTCGAGCAAAACAAACTGGTACAAAGGAGTAGGCAGGCTATTGAGAAAATAAAAGGAGAGCTGGGAGAAATGCACACAGAAGCCACTGAGATCATTAGATTCTTGAATTCAAAAACCAAGGAAGAGTTAGAGGATTTGAATATTGAAGACAGGATGTAAACCATCCTCGAAGTCAAGAGGGTTCTGACCAAGAGAGGACTAATGTTGCAGTTGGAAGAGAAATTCCAGACTATGGACACAGGAGTTCAAAGATTTTTCAGCAAGATTGAAGCTCTGCATAAGAAAGGTCTCTCGGGCTTAATGGTCCTAAATGACAAGTTAATGACCCTTCCTGATTATAAGTAGAAGCTGGCCATGGTGGCCAAAGATAGTTCAAAATTTTCAGGAATACATGGCAGCATAATGGGTAAGGTGTTCTTGGAAACTTTCCAACCAGACATCAACATACAACATGAGATCCAGTATATTTTCATCATCAAGCCAACTTTTTCCAAGTACATAGAGATGGATGAAATATACCGAATATTACTCAAAGTCATCATTCCCAGTCAACTACGATGGGAAAAGCTATGCAATCTGTTTGAGTAGGATATGAGGTGTCTAATTCTATTCAACAATCAGATCAGACAAAGTCGTGCAGATGACTTACCAACGACCTTCCCCAAAATTAGCTTGAAGAATTCAACACATCATTGACAGTCCCTAAAGTTTTGTATCTTGTTGAGTTAGTTAGTTAAATTTAGAATCTTCCACGTCCTGATCATTAATGACAGGGTTGTTTGTAATTTTTTGATTATAATTACTTCGAACTTTGAAGTATCAAGGGTTGATCTTTACGCCCTGTAAGCCAAAAAAGACTGTAATTGTTTATTAAGAGATCTTCCAGAAATACAAAGGGATGTT
The DNA here is from genome assembly GCA_009831015.1 of Picea engelmannii. Taxonomy (NCBI): domain Eukaryota; kingdom Viridiplantae; phylum Streptophyta; class Pinopsida; order Pinales; family Pinaceae; genus Picea; species Picea engelmannii. The sequence continues at coordinate 198,844 of ML786566.1, read as the reverse complement.
TAATAGGATTCTCGTGTGTTATTCATTGGCGATGTTTACTTTTTGGTGTTAAATGTTTTTCCTCACTCAGTTATCATATTGTTTTCTAATCTAATCTTTTAAAAGTAGCGCATGTTGCAGGATTTATCTTCGTATACCCTGTTTCCGAATTTAAAGATCTAAATGTTTATCTTCTGATGTTAAAGTGAAGAAATTATTAACTGCTTCTTTACTTTAATTGATATTCTCATCTTTTCTGCTATCCATCACTTTACTGCTAAATAATCCAATGAATGCATTACGTTTCCCTGTTAAAAGAATCTTTTAGCTCCTATCTTGATCTCTATCCTTATAATACAGACCCCATAGCCCAATGGATGCGTAAACCCTATTCAGCCAACTTTATAAAAAACAAACAATTCAATCTTATTCTATTTAACTAGCCTAATATCTCAAAACTAAAACATATCTAAATCTTACAGAGATATCCCTCTCTGAACCTGGTAGGGCTAGATCCTAGTTTCGAAGTGGTTGGATAAAGTTACCTCTGGTAAATTTCTTCTACCCTGACAACCTCTAGGAATATACAAAGAGTTTACATAATGGAAACCATACTAGGGAAGAACTGAACAAACTTTCCACCCCTTGTTTTCTTTTCCCTAGACCAAAGATGACTTTATTTATGGAAGAAATGCAAAACCCAAATTTTATCTAGAAATAATGTTCAGAGGTTGTTAAAGTTTGTATATAAGAAGTTTAAATCTCCAAAGGTAGAATAAAATCAACAGTTCTGGCTCCCACAATGATTTCTACCAGATCTCATCCTGACCCAGAACCTGCAATAGTAATAGATATTCCCGAAAGACTACTCAAGAAGAAAAATACTTAATAAATTTCGAGGAGTAACATCCCACTTCCAAGGTCTTTTTCCATCCCATAGAAGTTAGTTGTTCTTCCAGACCTTGAGCCTGAAATACCTTTTCAAACAAGTCTTTTCAGGACAAAATCCGACAGTTTTGTCAGTAAAACGGTCTTAGACCAAGCCATTTTTCAGCCTAGGACCCCTAAGCTACTTTCTCCTAGAACTAAAGTTGATCAACGTTTTCACCCCGAGACTGATAAGCTCGAAGACTTAGTCACGAATCTTGGTCAAGCCTTATACAAACTCCATCTTCAACAGTCCATCAAACTTCCTGCTTTAATTGCTATAGTTTATGCTAAAACTAAACCAGGTCACTCCATTCCTCCAATCCCTTCATCTTCTATATCTTCAGGAATTACCTCTCCTATTACACAAGTCATTATTTAGCCTCCCCCACCAATCATGGTGACAAGATATTCTCCATTGGTATTGGTTGCTCCTTTACATGACATGCCCCAAGATTATCAAACTAGACTCCCACAGTTTGATAGCATTGGTCCCTTGAATGCACAACAACATGTTGACATAATGAATGATTACTTTGACCTGCAGGAAGTAGATGAAGTTGATGTGCAGATGAGATTATTTGCACAAAGTCTAACTGAAGAAGTGAAAAAATGGTTCAAAAATTTACGTGTTTCTACCATTACTGATATTGTTGGCTTTCATCGGACTTTTCTTGACCAATGGGAGGTAAAGAAAAATCCTCTCCAGATTCTGTCAGAGTATGAGAACATCAGAAGGAACCAAGGAGAGATAGTGCAGGATTACTGCACTCATTTCAATAATCTATACAATGCTATCTCAACTGAAATCAAACCACCACTAGGTTTGGAATTAATAAAGTTCCCTAATGGTTTTGATGCCGACATGTCATATCAATTAAGGGAAATAAATGCATCAACTCTGGAAGACATGAAAAGAAGTGATGTCAGTGTAGAAGCAAATCTTCTAGCCAGAAGGGTCAGATAGAGAAAAAAAAAGAGGGTCACCATCAAAGAAGAACCTTCTACTTCCTCATCAGATGCCAAATTATATTCTCTCACTATAGCTATGGAGAAAAAGATGGAGAGACTCACCATAACTGACAAGAACACACCTAGGGAGAACCAAGCTTCCCCTCAAATTAGAAATCCTAACTTTAGAAGAAATCCACCTCAGATTAGACAGAGAGATCCTAGAGATCAATGGGAATAAAGGGGACCTGATTAAAATATTAGACCACCTCTCCAGGAAAAATACGTTGATGACAGGGAAGAAGTAATTGAGGAGTTTTATTATACACATATAAATCTAATGGGTGATCATGATCACGATCATGAATCTATTTTCCTTACCCAGGAAGAACATGAAATATTTCTCCTTTCACAAACAGAGGTAAATGAGGAAGCTAAGGAAACAGAATAACAAGCCTTTGAGAATGCTATAATGGAGGTTCACAGGCAGTATAACTTTAGGAGTATGAATACTAACGAGAATTCTCCGAGGAAGGCCGCTGAAACTAGGAAAACCTCAGAAAACCTTCCCAAGAAATCCCCTGGGCAGAATGACGTTGAATCTCTTGCACAAAAAACTCCAGAAATTCTTAAGAGAACAAGTCAGGCAGAAGTTTCATCAACCATTCAAATAGGTTCACATGTCCACAGAGTTTCTATCAATAAATCAGAAGTACATAATCTAAACAAAACCACCACTCCTTTCAGCCTTGAAGGGGAACTAGAAAAATTGAAGATTCTTATTCCCCTCTCCGAGCTGATGAACAAGAGTGATTACAGGTCTCAAGTGATAAAATATTTAAGCATCGAACTCGATATAGGTACCAAAGCCTTGAATGCTGGATCTATACACTACTTCGACACAGTAAACCTTTTCAATGATCGACCTGAGCTTCTGTTTGGTCCTGAAGTTGATGGTCAAACTGATAATGGCATCGTAGCCCCTTTCTACATCAGCCTAAATATTCACAATCTGATATTACACAACGCTATGCTGGATTCAAGTGCCTCTCACAACCTAATTCCCAAAGCCATGATGGAAAAGTTGGGACTCGAGGTCACCAGACCCTACAAATATTTTCATTCTTTCGACTCCAACAAGGTCAAATGTGTAGGCCTAATTAAAGACTTATGCATTAGATATTCCCCCCAAGTATGGTGTGTTTCTATCAAGGTCTTGGAGAGATAAATTGAGAGGAATCTTGCAGCTAGATATGTCCTACACCACCATTCCGGTTTTCGGTCAACAGAGTAGACTTTACAAGGAAAAACTGATGAAGTATATAGTTAGTAGTCAGGAAAAGTGACATAGTTACCCACTATATTCTACACACTATGACTTGGATTCTTTTATCCTATATAACGACGTTGATATTGAAGAAAAAATTTCATAACTGGAGGATGATGTACCTGATCCAAAGGATGATAAATTTGTTGCCGAAGTAAGAAACCCCATGGTTGAAGAAAATGAGGAATTGCCAGCAGACTTCTGGAGCATGGACTTCGATGGTTCTGTGAGTAAAGAAGGAGTTGGAGCTGGAGTGTGGATGCATAACCATAGATCAAAGTACTCCAAGAATCATTCCTATAAACTGAACTTCCAATGTACTAACAACATATCCGAGTATGAGGCTTTAATGCTCGGCCTGAAATTATTGAATAACGTTGGTGCTAAGAAGATAATGGTAAGGGATGATTCTGAATTGATCATCAAGAAAATCAAAGGTGAGTATGCAGCAAAACATCCCAGAATTAGAGCCTATAGGAATGTTGTTTTAGATTCTTTTCAATGCTTTACCAAGATTGACTTGTAGGTGATGCCTAGGGGACAAAATATACTCGCAGACGAACTGGCTACGTCAGCAGCTACTTGTAAAATCCCTTTCCGTCCCACTCGCAAGTACACAATGGAGGTGAAGTGCAGACCCACCATTCCTGACAACATCAGAAATTGGTAGGTATTTGGAAATGATGAACAAATTGAAGATTTTCTGCAATGTAAAAATGATTTCGAATGTACAAACATAGGCTTAGAAAATGGTGACAAATTTGTAAATAAATCGGTTTTTAAGAATGGTAGTGTAAATACAATAGATGCTGAAGAATTCAATGAAAATGATGTAGATTCTGATATCCTAGATTTGAAAAGTAATGTGTTACCTAGAGGTTTAGTTCCGTTGGAAGACTTGTTTGATTTTAACGATGTGGCCAAAAAAACGAAAATCGAATCTAGTGGTAAAGAGGTTGAAGATTGCAACATAGGAATAGAAGAAAACCCCAAGATGATAAAATTGTCTAAATCCCTACCACCAGAGAAAAAAATAAGATACATTGAACTTTTTAAGGAATATATAGATGTTTTTGCCTGGGTCTTTGAGGACTTAAAATCCTATGACACAAGTATCATACATCACCAGATTCCCATAAAAGAAGAACACAAACCTTTTAGATAGAAACTTAGGAGAATTCATCCCAAGTTGCTTCCCCTGATAGAGAAAGAAATCAAAAGGATGTAAGATGCCAATATTATAGTCCCCTTGAGATTTTCCAAATGGGTTTCTAATCTAGTTCTGACCAGGAAGAAAACTGGCGAAATCAGAGTTTGTATAGATTTCAGAAATATGAACAAAGTATCCCTCAAAGACAACTACCCTTTACCCAAAATGGACCATATTTTACAAAAGTTGGTCAGATCTAGTAGGATCTTCTTACTGGATGGTTTCTCTGGTTACAACCAAGTTCTGGTCCATCCAGAAGATCAAGAGAAGACAACTTTTACCACACTCTAGGGAACCTTCATGTATGTGAAGATGCCTTTTGGTCTGATGAATGTTGGGGCTACTTTCCAAAGAGCAATGGATATTGCCTTTGTGGATGAGATTGGGAAATTTATAGTCATTTATCTCGATGATGTAATTGTTTACTCCCAATCCGACGAAGAACATTTGCTCCACCTCAGACGTGTGTTTGAGAAGTGTAGGAAATTTGGGATTTCATTGAATCCTAGGAAAAGCCTCTTCAGGTTAGAGGGAGGTAAATTGTTGGGACACATAATCTCAAAAGATGGAATTAAAATAGATCCCAGTAGGATAGAAGATATCCAGAAGGTGGAACACCCTAGGAACATCAAAGAACTATAATCTTTCATTGGAAAAATAAATTTCCTTAGAAGATTCATACTGAACTTGGCCAAACTTCTCAGGAATATCACCAATATGTTGAAAAAGGACACAAAAATCAAATGGAATGCCGAGTCCAAACAATCATTTGAGCAAGTGAAACATGTTCTCACCCAAGCCCTAGTTTTGATTATCCCAGACTATACCAAATACTTTTATCTTTTCTCCTTCACATATGAGCACACTATAGCATCGATATTGCTACAGAAAAAATAGTGAAGGGTACGAGCAACCCATAGCTTTTTTCAGCAAAGCTTTAAGAGATGCAGCATTGAATTATAACATTATGGAGAAACAAGCCTTCGCTCTGGTAAAGGCTATAAAATATTTAAGGGTCTATATTCTCCACTCTCACACAATTTCATATGTACCAAACACAGTGGTTAAGGATATCCTAACCCAGGATAATCTAGATGGCAGAAGAGGAAAATGGATTATGGTTATTCTATAATACGACAATGAAATAAAACCTACTAAATTGATCAAAGGACATGGTTTGGCCAAACTAATGGATGAGTCTAATTTTCATTCTTTATACATTAAATTTTTGGCTACAGTAAACGGACCCGAAGAGAAGTCAACTCCAAACATAAAAGAGGCATTCTTAAACTCCCCTTGGTACGCAAACCTCATTTTTGTACTACACAATTTACAGGCTCCTCTACGTTTGACTAAAACCAAATCTAGATTTGTTAAATTGAAAGAATTAAAATTTTGTATTTTTGAAGGAAATCTCTATTGGAAAGACCCTAGTGGTATCTTGCTTAATTTATTATTAAAAGATGAAGCTGATAAAGTTCTTCAAGATTTTTATGCAGGAGACTGTGGTGGACACCTGAGATGGAAGACCATAGCTAACAAGATTCTGAGAGTTGGATTTTACTAGCCTACTCTTTTTGTTGATGTTCACCGGAAGGTTACTTCTTGCCACAAGTGTTAGATTTTTGAAGGTAAAAGGAAGCTTCTACCACTCCCAATGAAACCCATCTCTATTGAATCTCCTTTCCAACAATGGGTGATAGACTTCTTTGGTGAAATAAATCCTCCCTCTTTGGTCCAACATAAATGGATCCTTATGGCCATCGACTAATTCAACAAGTGGATCAAGGTTGTACCATGTAGGAAAGCTACTAACTCTATCATTATCAAGTTTTTAGAATCTAATATTCTGTCTCGTTTTGGATGCCCCAGAAAAATTATAGCCGACAATGCAACGGATTTTAGATCAAAAAGGCTCATAGATTTTTGTAATCAATATCATATTACTTTGGGACACTCGACATATTATTATCCACAGAGAAATGGGCTAGCCAAGTCTTCTAACAAAAGTCTAGTGAACATTCTCAGAAAGACACTATAGGAAAACAAGAAATCATGGCATAATAAGTTGGTTTTCGCACTCTGGGCTGATAGAATAAGCACCAAAAGATCACTTGGTATGTCTCCATACCAGTTGGTGTATGGCACCGAGGCAGTTTTTCCCCTTTTGTTAGGAGTTCAGGTCATGAAAATATTGAAGGAAACACAAGAAGAACCAAACGATGTCCATCGAAGAATAAATCAAAAGAACCACCTAATGCAATCCAGAGAAGAAGTTTACAACAGAACTCAAATGATCTAGGAAAATATTAAAAAGATTTATGACAAGATTACCAAAGAAGATAACTTTGAATTGGGTGATCCAGTTTTGAGATGGGACTCCAGAAATGAAGATAAAGGTAAACATGTAAATTTTGATAGCTTGTGGAAGGGTCCTTACACCATTCAGGCCTTCAAAGGAAATAATACTTTTCTACTTGCTAATAGTCATGGATCAGACATGCCAGGGGGACCTATAAATGACAAGATATTGAATCATTACATGCCACCTCAGTAGGGAGATTACCATGCCATTCCATTGTATATATAATTTCATTTACAAGTATTTTAGGTGTAGGTGTTTTTTTTCAAGTGTTTGAAGCCCGCGGAGAAGGCCCTAAGACACTGAAAATGTCATCAATTTTTTTGAAATAAAGCTAGTCAGATAACAAAAGAAGCTCTAGAAGAAATTCTTCAAGACCACAAGAAACAAGATTCTTGGCATCTCGCAAGGAGGATACCATCCCCAGGTGGAGCCACTATTATAACCCTATAATTTATAGGATCAAGTGTTGATTTTATTTTTGTCCCTTTAGTGTTTTTTACTTGCAGATATTACTGCATTCTAAAAAAAAGAAAAGAAATGAAAAGAAAAGAAAAAGAAAAAAATGAGAAAAATAAAAGAGGGCAAAAAAAAAAAAAAAAATGGATAAAAGCCCCATAAAATGACAATGACTTGATCCATACAGTTTAAACATTGCCAAGTATTTTAAACTTAATTATCTAGGATTAGTGAATAATCTTGGCTAAACTGTCTAACCTTAGCCAAGTAATAAGGTTAGTTAGTGAATAAAATTGACCAAACAGTCTAATATTGGTCAAATAGCTCCTAGGTAGAGTATTTTCTTAGTCTAACAGTCTAACCTAGGCTAAAGGTGCAAATGAGTAGGTTAGGACATAGGTGTGGCAGTTTCCTTTCAATAAAATATGTAAGAAGATCGATGCAAAATGCATGATCTTTGATGTTTGAAAGTATGTTGCCTAACCCCCATGGTGACAAAAGAAGGAAAAGCTGAGAAAACCCACAAAAAGGCACAAGCCTAAGTCTCCACTATAGATATGACTGTTACTCATAATTTTGGTCATCATGATGATGTATTGATGATGGTGTATTTAAGCTCTTCATTAGAACTTTCTCCTGAGAAAAGTTACCTTCATCTCTTACCAGAAATCATAGTTTTGAGGAAGGTTCGCAGGTTGCCAATACATTTGCCTGCGAGAATGCATGATTCTCACAGGCTGCCTTAAGCCAGGGTGTGAGAAATTCGCACTATGTATAACTACTAGGGTGCGAACTCTTTCTAAAGAAGGGAAAAAGATGAATTCTCGAAGCTTCTAGAAGGATGAGATGGAATTCGAATGGTTATCTAAGTACTGGCTTTCCTGATATTTTGGGATCATTCTTATCTAAGGAACTAATTCATTCTCTCCTATATATTGAGGGGATTCTCATGGAAAAGGTTAGCAGCAAACAAGTAAGAGATTTATTGGAGAATTAGTGGAAGATTGTGTGAAGGACTGATGTTACAGCAGCTAGAGAACTCCAGCAAGTTTATCAAAAGTGGTTGATCTTCTTCATGCAAGTGAGCAAGTGTGTGTGTCAGAGCTAAGGGCCATTGAAAGGAAGTTTTCAACATCAAGGCTCAGGTTGTAATCTTTACTTTCCATCAATATGATACAGTAATGTGTCCCTTTCCCATAAAGTTAGATCCACTTTACTGTATAACTCCTTGATCATATACATAGATTGATTGTTGAATAGATTGTGTTTCTTTCACTCCGGTTGGTTTGTATTGTTTTGATATTAACTATACGAGAGCACTAGAGTGAATTAGGAGCAACAAAGACTAAGGAAAGAGATCATAAGGTATGTTCTTTGACCATATCTTCTAGTATATTGAATAGTTAAAATCTAGGGAAAGAGTATCATTCTGTCTTGCTTTGTTCTAGATCCAGGTGGATCTAGGGAGATCGGTTTGTGTCCGCACTTACGGATTTATCCAATAACAAAATTGGCAACTCTACTGGGGAAACCCCTTTTTCTTTGTGGCCCTTTTGTGTTTTTCTATGGCTATTTGCTCTAGTTTCATATTTCTCTTGTTTTATCAGTCTCTGAGTCTTCAGGATATCCTGATAGACCTTATGGGTCCAGAAGCTTTTATCAATTTTACTTCAATTTTCAAAATTTTTGATATGTTCAGAACTTCTCGCACTACACTTCATTGCAACCTATGAGAATTGATAGGGTTCTCACCCTGCACATAGGGTTCAGTGCGAGAACTTCGCACCTTGCTAAAAGGTCACCTGCAAGAATTCCTATGCGCATGTAGGGTTCAAAAATCCACTTAAAAATGAAAAACTAACCAATGAAATCAAAATTTTAAACCATGAAAATGTCAAGAATGAATAGCTTACCGTAATGATGCAAACGACTCGTCAAATGATATCTCGCAGCTCCCGGAAATCAACGCCGAATTCAAAGGGTAAAAGGGGGTTTTGGAACTCAATAGTGAAAATGTGAAATGATATGGTAAAAATGTGTATTTACTCATTTAATTTACTTTTTACTATGTCATTTTTGGGTTTTTATGTTTATCTATTGTTTAAAACCTAATTACTAATATCAAGATGAGTGTAATGACTTGCAGGTGTTTTGACATTAATGATTACATACAAGGGTATGGATATATATTTTTCTCCTTTATGGTGTGATTTTGATTGTTTTTATGGTTTTTACATAAAACCTCGAGCATCGTTTTTGTCCATTCTTGTGCTCGTGAAAAACATAAGAACGCGATCAAGAATAGTTTTATCACTTTTTTGGGCTCAACAAGGTTATATGAAAAAGGAACCCCCCTGGAGTTTTCTTTAAGCTCTTTTCAGACTCTCTAAACATGAAAAGATCGTCGAGCGACCTTGCTTTTTTCACGCTCGATAAAGTATTTGAAGTACGCGTCTGGTGAGCGATAATTTCTCTCTTTTTCGGTCTCATCCAAACTATTTTACGAAAAAGGAACTAAGAGAGTTCTCTTTTAAGTGTTTTTCCAAACTCTATAATCTTGAAAAACCTTCAAGTTTACTATCTCTGGACTCATTAAACAAACATTGACAGACCCGTTATGGGACCGAACCACTCCTTCTTAGGGTTCATTAAATATACTCCGAGGGACTCGTCCAAAGGATGAGCTTATATCAACAAGCATATGTGATCCTCTTCAATCTTGCGTAAAAATAAAAAGGTACTTGCCAAAAATGGTGGGGGAAAATTTGGGAAAGGGATATGTTTCATCTTTGTATTGATTGATAGTAAGTGTTGCTCTTGAACATGACACCCCCTATTCATCATTTGAAGCCGGTTTGGGAAATCCGTTTGTCTCTCTTTCGATTGGTTACAAGTTTATTCCATGTGTCATCTTTGAGTCAATGCTGCCAAATCATTGGTCGTGTCGTTCATATGTTCAAGAGAAGTCCATCTGAAACCTATATTGAGTTGGCCATCTACAGTTATCCATTTTTCTCTGTGTCAGCCTTCCCTGTGTCCAGTTCAATTTGCAAACTACTTTGTTTCACCTTCAAACTCTGTTACTCATTTCGTGTCATTGATGGGGGATACATCAAGGCCCTCCTGTGATGAGTTTTGTTCCATCAACTTCAGCTCATTATCTGGAATCAAGACTTATAAATTATTTAGTACCTTGGAGCTTGCATACCTCAATGGCAAGTTTCCTCGCTTTCGACAGTGGGTTTACATCATTGACCCCTGATCGAAAGATTTTGTCGAGTGTTCGACATCAACTCATTTATTCACACTTGATGGATTGTACTATGGTACCTTGGGAGCCATTGACATCAATGGTGATTTCCCTCACACTTGTTAACAGTTACATCAATGACCGGTAATCAAGTGTTTTCTACCATGTTCGACTCCAACACATGTAATCACATGGTTAGATTCATACTTTGGATGATGAGATTGAAGACCCTAGATATTATCTTTGTGATCCAGGTGGCGATGGAGTATGTATAATTTGCGACACATAGATCAACTGTGTATCTTTCGTGGCTATGTCGTCTTGATTTGAAATTTTTCGCATAGATCCAGAGTGTATTCAAGTGGCTATGCTATATTTTGATGACATGGATCCAAAATGTATGATTGGTGGCCATGACCTTTGTCTATAATGTCGTCAGTCTATGATCTGAGTATGGGAATGCCTACCTCATAATTGGTATATATGATATTCTGCAGATGCTTGGGTGTTTGCAGGTTTCCGATTAGATGTGCTTTTGGTTCTCGACACACACATGCAGCTTACAAAGTCTATTGGCTGTCAGTAGTTCCAACCTCATACTTTGGGGGGCATTCTATTACTCATAATTTTGGTCTTCATGATGATGTATTGATGATGGTGTATTCAGGCTCTTCATTAGAACTTTCTCATGAGAAAAGTTACCTTCATCTCTTTCCAGAAATCACAGTTTTGAGGAAGGTTCGCAGGCTGCCAATACATTTGCCTGCAAGAATGCATGATTCTCGTAGGCTGCCTTAAGCTAGGGTGTGAGAAGTTCGCACTGTGTCTAACTACTAGGGTGTGAACTCTTTCTAAAGAAGGGAAAAAGATGAATTCTCAAAGCTTCTAGAAGGGAATCTTCTAGAAGGATGAGATGGCATTCGAATGGTTATCTAAGTACTGGCTTTCCTGATATTTTGGGATCATTCTTATCTAAGGAACTAATTCATTCTCTCCTATATATTGAGGGGATTCTCATGGAAAAGGTTAGCAACAAACAAGCAAGATATTTATTGGAGAATTAGTGGAAGATTGTGTGAAGGACTGATGTTACAACAGCTAGAGAACTCCAACAAGTTTATCAAAAGTGGTTGATCTTCTTCATGCAAGTGAGCAAGTGTGTGTGTCAGAGCTAAGGGCCATTGAAAGGAAGTTTGCAACATCAAGGCTCAGGTTGTAATATTTACTTTCCATCAATATGATACAGTAATGTGTCCCTTTCCCATAAAGTTAGATCCACTTTATTGTATAACTCCTTGATCATATACATAGATTGATTGTTGAATAGATTATGTTTCTTTCACTCCGGTTGGTTTGTATTGTTTTGATATTAACTGTACGAGAGAACTGGAGTGAAGCAGGAGAAACAAAGACCAAGGAAAGTGATCATAAGGTATGTTCTTTGACCGTATCTTCTAGTATATTCAATAGTTAAAATCTAGGGAAAGAGTATCATTCTGTCTTTCTTTGTTCTAGATCCAGGTGGATCTAGGGAGATCGGTTTGTGTCCACACTTACAGATTTATCCAATAACAATGACTTTGCATTGGTAGATTAAAGAGAGGGCATAGATGAATGGCTGAGACACCAGTGCTTAGATCTATGGTCAACAAGCTTTTCTGGACCCCCTTGACCGTTCTACCTTTAACGGTGGGGGGGTTTCCAGAATGATGAGTAACAAGAGTGCACATATGAATGGTTGAGGTGTTGGCACCCAGATATACCGCTGAGATATAATTCCAGACCCCCCCGACTGTTATGCCTTTAATGGTGGGGGGGGCGGGGGTCCGAAAAGTTCGTTAAAGGAAGCGCTTAGATCTATGGTCCAGTAGCGGGCGCACGGATGGACGGCTGAAAATACTTTTTGGACCCCCCGACCATTTTTATTTTAATGGTGGGGGGTGGGGGGGTCTGAAATGAAATGGTTTTCTGGCGGCCCCCCTACTCTAACGTGGCAGGAATCTATTGCACCAGACTCCCACCAGTTACCGCAAACCATTTTAACACTTACTATTTACCACTTTTCTGACATACAACCATCATCTTGTGACATCACTTTCCACTATCTTCCCCTACAGATCTCGTCTCATAACTTTTTCAGTCCATCCCCCCTATTCACCCATCACAAGTCCCCTCACCATTGCTAGTCTCCAATCAACACCCTCCACATCACCTGGTCGTACTCGTCACCCGTTTTTCACCTGCCATCTCATGCTACAAATGACCCGTTGTCTATTTATTACATGCTAACTTATCTGTTAGCCTATTGATCTGTCCCCCGTGCCCAATGGGTATCCGTTCACTCAAAACTAGCCCTGCTCCTTCATTCCCCCATTGCTCATATTATTCTCACACCATAAATTTTTCCTTGTCTCCTCTCTGATTTTGTCAGCATCCCAACCACAACCATTACCACTAACGTTTTGTTTGAATTGTAAGTACTTTTCACAATGATGGCGCCAAAATCAAAGCAAGCAGAAGCCGGGGAAAATCCTTTCCTCCCACCTCCTCTTGACCTCGACAGGATCCCATTGGCCGACAAAGATCATTTAATCTCAGATACAAGGTGGGAATTTGATTTCATAGATTTGCAGTCATGGCTCAAAGACACTTTCTTAGATCAGAGCGATGAAATTGGGCTCTGGGAGTCCAATATTCCTCTATATGTTTTCCCCTAGGTCCATCATTTCCCTGAATTTTCCCTCAAATTCCAGGCTCATTACCTCCCCGACCAGAGAGCCATAGTCTTTTCATTGGGAGAAACTTTGTTCTTCATCACACCAGAGGCCATTGATCAGATGATGTACATACCCAGAACTGAATCTGCCTCCCCTTTCAATATTGAAATCATAACAGATTTATACCAGAAACTATCTTTTCCTCAAAGGGCCCAGATCTTTGATTTTTTCCTCCCACAGGATGCTCAGTTCCCCAAGTCAAATCCTCTGTATCCTTCCTCCATGTTCTCAAAAAATGGAAACCAAGTCATTTCATCACTCTGTTGTCTGGTTGGTTATTTTTCAGATGAATGGGTGGATGAACCTATATTGGGTTTCCTGTCCATTTTCTCTACCGAGGAAAATCCCACCACTCAGTTCGACTACAGCACTTTCCTAGCGGATAATATTCATGTGTAGTTTTCAAAATTTACCACAGAGGGCATGTTCAGGTTTTCCTCCATACTGGATTACATGTTCACCTTCTTTCAATAATATAGGTTATCTTTCTCGATGCAGAAAATGGACAAGGATGGGAATCCACAGGTGGTAACATCCTGGACTTCGTTGCTAAGACGAAATTCCACAAAGTTCAGTTTCAAATAGTTCATCGAGCAGTTTTACCACCCAGTGGTGAGAATTCTCAGTGGTAGACTAGAACCAAGAATAAATGAGGATATTCAGAGGATATTACACCTCTCATACCTTGCAAAAACTGGAGATTTGTATCTTTACCAAAATCACACTGAGATCGGAATATATGGGTGCGGGTTATCTCCATGCAAGTTGCCCAAGTATTTACCCCTGAGGATATTTTCCCTGGAGTACATAAGACATATGATAAAATAAGATGACATACACTTTGTGTCTCTGAAGAAGAAATAGCAGCTCAAAATTAAAGGGAAAATAGGGTCTTTTATTTGCAATAGTCGAGGCGTCGAGGAGGAGGTAGACAGGCTTTTGAAGGAAATGAACTTTAATGCTAGTTTCATGTGGCACTATGATCCATGCGAGATCATTTCATAGATGAGGGTTAAGAATAAAAACATTCCATATGTTCATACACCCAAGCCTGAAATAGAGAAGTTCGCAAATCAAACGGAGTGGGAGGTGAACACTCTAGAAGATACAGAACAACAGTCTCCTCCTATTATTATCTCACAAACAAACACGTCACAGGTTCCAAAGGAGAAAAGGCTCAGGCAAGATACTTCACCTTCTGTCACCGAAGTCTCGGCTGAAGATTTCCAATTACACACCAAAAGGCCAAAATCCAATCATACAACTGACACGGCTGGTGAAAAGGAAACCCAATCCACTATGGCTATGAAAGATGATCAGTCACCACTTATCTCTAGCAGCCAGCAGATCACATCTACTTCTTCATCCAAGAAACAGATGGATACTTCATTAATCAACTAGCCAAAACAAGGAGGTGCCAAATTGAGAATTTTTGAGAAATATGACCTGATCCAGAAGAGGATTCAGACGCTGACCAACAACACTTATGCTCAGTTTTGGAAACAGACATCCACAGCATAGCACAGACTGTTTTATGTGTTTGATACAAAGAAGGGTAGAATGCACATGTCTTTTCTGTAGGCATAGGTGTCTGACCCAAAGGCAATCACTGATTACAAAAGGGCAACGTTCAAGTTCCACACCAGAGATGTGCACCTGGCCGAACAAATGGATCTGCATAGGAAAACTGGAGAAATGGTTTTCTCCACTTTGGAAAAAGTTTCTACTTTAGCTGCTAAACTACAGGTCTCTCTGAGCAATGTTCTGATATGGTTAAAGTTAGAAAAGATATCATCCTCTGCAAAGGATAACATAATTAAAATGTTGGAAGAATTGGTCCTGAAGATCGGGTATGACCCCTCGAATGTGAAAGTAGTCGAAGAGATGCTCAAAAAGAAAAATGTTGATAAAACATCTCTGAGGAAACAACTGAAACTGCCACCAATGGAAGATGCACAGGTAAAGAAGATATCTGAGACAGAAGGTGAGAAGGATGAGATGCTCAAGTTAATCATGGAGCAAAATGCACAGTTGAAAGAGATGGAAGTAGAACTGGAAATTTTAGTGAAGGAGAAGGAACAATCAATTCCTATGGAAGTCATTCCATTGAGTGAAATTCCACTCACAGGAGAAAGCACAACATCTATAGCAGAAACCCCCACAACAAAAATTCCCTTAGCAACTCCACTGACAACTCTGGAAAAGACAGTGGAATTAGAAAAATCCATGAGGGAGATGAACTTGTAAGAGACAGAAATTAACAGACTAAAAAAGGAGGTCGAGGATCTTCAGGAGCTCAAGTATTCTTACCAAACAAGCTACTCCATGGAGAAGCAAACATCATACACGCTCAAATAGGAATTGCAACAACTTCAAAAGAAAATAGTGGCAGACAAGAGACTTGTTGAGGCCAAGGAAAATATTTGGATGGATATCTTCAAATCCATAAATGAAATATGGCCTATGGTGCGAATCATGTTCGAGCAAAACGAACTGGTACAGAGGAGCAGGCAGTCTATTGAGATAATAAAAGGAGAGCTGGGATAAATTCCCACAGAAGCCACTGAGATCATTATATTCCTAAATTCAAAAACCAGGGAAGAGTTAGAGGATTTGAAGATTGAAGACAAGACGAAAACCATGCTCGAAGTCAAGAGGGTTTTGACCAAGACAAGAATAATGCTGCAGTTGGAATAGAAAGTCGAGACTATGGACACAGGAGTTCAAATATTTTTCAGCAAGATCGAAGCTCTGCAGAAGAAAGGTCTCCCAGGCTTAATGGTACTAAATGATAAGTTAATGACCCTTCTTGATTATAAATAGAAGATGGCCACGGTGGCCAAAGATAGTTCAATATTTTTGGGAATACATGGCAGCATAACGGGCAAGGTGTTCTTGGAAACTTTGCAGCCATACATCAGCATACAGCACGAGATATGGTATATTTTCATCGTCAAGACAATTTTTTCCAAGTACACAAAGATGGATGAAATATACTAAATATTACTCAAAGTCATCATTCCCATTCAACTACGATGGGAAGAGATATGCAATATGATTGAGTAGGAGATGAGGTGTCCAAGTCTATTCAACAATCAGATTAGACAAAGTCATGCAGATGACTCACCAACAACCTTCCCCAAAATCAGCTTGAAGAATTTGACACATCATTGAAATTCCCTAAATTTGTGTATCTTGTTGAGTTAGTTAGTTAAATTTAGAATATGCCACGTCCTGATCATTAATGACAGGGTCGTTTCTAATTTTTTTATTATAAATAATTTGAACTTTGAAGTATCAAGGGTTGATCTTTATGCCCTGTAAGCCAAAAAGACTATAATTGTTTATTAAGAGATATTCCAAAAATACAAAGGGACGTTTCACAGGATTCTCACGTGTTATTCATTGGTGATGTTTACTTTTCGGTGTTAAATGTTTTTCCTCACTCAGTTATCATATTATTTTCTAATATAATCTTTTAAAAGTAGCGCATGTTGCAGGACTTATCTTCGTATACCCTATTTCTGAATTTAAATATCTAAATGTTTATCCTCTGATGTTATAGTGAAGAAATTCTTAACTTCTTCTTTACTTTAATTGATATTCTCATATTTTTTTCTATCCATCACTTTACTACTAAAGAATCCAATGAATGCATTACCTTTCCCTGTGAAAAGAATCTTTTAGCTCCTGTCTTGATCTCTATCCTTATAATACAGACCCCATAGCCCAATGGATGCATAAACCCTATTAAGCCAACTTTACAAGAAATAAAAAATTCAATCTTATTCTATTTAACTAGCCTAATATCTCAAAACTAAAAGATATCTAAATCTTACAGAGAGATCCCTCTTTGAAACTAGTAGGGCTAGATCCCAGTTTCGAAGTGGTTGGATAAAGTTACCTCTATTAAATTTCTTTTACCCTGACAACCTATTGGAATTTATAGAGCGTTAACAGGTTCTCCGACCCTTTCCAATTCGTCAAACATGTTGACTGCATTTAACGGTCATTCCTTCTGCTCTCACGGTATTCTCCCTGCCTTTCTGGTCCAGTTAGGTGGGAAGATTATAGAGGTTGAGGTAGAGGTAGTTGATGCACCTCTTGATTATAACCTGTTACTAGGTCGCAATTGGACCTATGCTATGGTCATTTTCGTATCATTTGTCTTTCGTACACTTTGTTTTCCTCATTAAGGGAAGATCGTGACTATGAACCAATTATCCTTTGCGTAATCTAGTCCTAATGCATCTATTGGACCGTCGATCTATGTGATTGACAATTCTCAACCAAAAATTGAGAATATTAGTGTTGGAATGTATTATTCCCTCATGGGTACCTTCAAATTCTCGGCACCAATTCAACACATTTACGCCATGACTAGTAGGTCTACTTTAGTAGGGAGGTCCATTCCTTTCCGCACTTCCTATCTTAGTGATCCATGGAGCCTACCTTCTTTGACTTAATTGAGTGAAGGTCAGTTGCATGTTGGCATGGCTATGCCACTATTGGAAGCAAAGATTGCATATCAAGTTGTTGTTGACTCTTTCGTTGATCCCGATCCTGTTACCTCGTAGACGAACAAGGAAGATCATGTTTGTAGGCCTGTATGGGCCACCTCATTGTCTTGTTTGCATGATTTTTCTTAGATGAGACTTTTCCTTCAGATGAAGCCATCCTCAAACCCATGAATGGTTCTCAGAGACCTTGGGATGATATGCATCATCGATCTTATTTTCTCCCAAGTCTTGAAAGAATTGAGAAAGATGACTTTTGGTCTACCTTGAGTGAGATAGTCGGTCACGTCATAGTTCCATTTGATATGCATGACATTTATGTCGAAAGAAATATGGTGAGTATTTCTCCTACCGCGTCGATCGATATCTCTCATACCCCTGGCAAGATTGAGAACATAAATATAGGTGTGGATTGTTCACCAGAAGAAATTCTAATCTACACCAAACTCTTCAAATAATTTTGAGATGTATTTGCTTGGTCATATGAAGAGATGCCATGGATTGACCCTCATATTTTCAAAAATGATATTAGAACTTACCTGGATGCTAAACCTGTTCGACAATGTCTTAGAGCTGTAAATCCCAGGAAGGCCCCTGCTATTAAGGAAGAGGTGGAGAAGCTACTTAATGTTGGCTTCATCTACCTAGTTCCCTTGACCGAATGGGTATCCAACCTCGTTCCTATGAATAAAAAGAAAGTAACCATCTATGTGTGTATGGACTTTCGCGACTTGAAAAAGGCTTGTCCTAAAGATAACTTCCCCACGCATTTCATTGATTATATTCTTGATGAGTGTGCGGGAAGCAAGATATTTTCTTTTATGGATGAATTTTCAGGCTATAACCAAATCCAGATCAAACCTGAGGACCAACACTAGATGAAATTTATATGTCCTTGGGGTACTTTTGCATACCAAAAAATTCCTTTCAGCCTTAAAAACATCGGAGAAACCTTCCAGCATGCCATGACTTTCTCTTTTCATGATCTCAAGCACATAGTCAAATCTTACCTTGATGATCTTGCTTCTCACTCTCGCAAGAGAGTGGATCATGTTATACACCTTTGGCTAGTTTTTGAAAGATGTTGCTACTATAAAATCTAGTTAAACTCTCACAAATGCATATTTTTCGTTAATTATGGTCGTCTCTTAGGATTTTTAGTTTCCAATACCAGGATCATGGTAGATCGTCTTAAGTTTGAGGCAATACTTCAGTTGCCTCCCCCACACACGATTAGACAACTTCAAGGTTGGGAAAGATAACTTTCTACGTCGGTTCATAGTGAATTATGCCAATATCACTAAGGGTTTCATGTGCCTCTTGAAGAAATACACACCTTTTATCTGGGATGAGCGAGCCCAGGAGTCTTTCGATGCTTTGAAGAAAGCCTTGGTATCGGCCCCTCTGGTGAACTCCTTGGATTACAGTAGAGATTACTTGTTGTATATTGTCGTGTCTTTAGAGAGGATTGGTATGGTTCTAGTTTAAGAGGATGATGAGCTCCATGAGCATGCCATCTACTATATTATTTGAAATTTATTCAGTCTTGAGCTTAATTACTCCCACATTGAAAACCTAGCTTTGGATTTCGTTATGCAGTCCAACGTTTACGTCACTATATATTGATTTTCAAGACTACTGTGGTTGTTGATGTCAATCCATTTCAATACGTCCTTACCAGGTGTATCATAGGGGGGAAATATAATAAATGGATTTTCATCTTACAAGAGTTTGATCTCAACTTTTCTTCGGTCAAGTCCAAGAAATCGCTAGTTTTTGCAGAGTTAATATCTAATTTTCCACGATTAGACGAGAATGTTATCCATGTTTATTTGTTTGTGGATGAACACATTTTCCTTGTCTTGTCGTCTGACCCCTGGTTTTGATACATTGTTTTATATCTTCAAACCTTGAAGTTCACTCAACATCTCTCACGAGATGATCGATGACTTGTTAGATACCAAGCCCAAAAGTATACCATCTTCGATGACACTTTGTATCGCCAAGGAGTAGATAATATATTGCGTCGTTTCTTAAGTCACGAGGAAGCTGAGTTAGTCCTAAATGATTGCCACAAAGGGGCTTGTGGTGGTCACCTATCCTGGCTTGCAACAGCCCAAACAATCCTACGAGACGGTTATTTTTGGCCTACTATATTTAAATATTGTATCGAAGAGGTTAAGAAGTGTCACCCCTGCCAGGTGTTCACTCATAAAATGTGCTCACATCCAGTCCCTCTTCACCCATTCATTACCGTCGGTCCCTTCACCAATTTTTTCCCTCGTAACAATCATGACCAACTGATCAGGATGCACCCACACCCTGGTTCACCAACACCAACTGGTAGGAGGCTACAACCCCCTGTTTAGTCAGCTACAACTGACAAGGAATAACCAACTCCCTCTGCAGACACCAACCTACCCTTGCACCACCCGACCACCCTTAATACATAAGTATCTTCAACTTTTCTTTCTAGAATTTGCTTCAGCTTTTGATCTTCTTATCTGGACTATAGAGACACTTTCTTCTCACTTCTCTTTCTTGTTTATAAATTCATCAAAACGGTGTGAGTGTTATACACAGTGTATCTTTATTTGGAGCATCACACCTCTTCATTTAACTTAGCCATAATCATTGTTTTAACATTTTTATCGTGAAGGATTTTCATAAATTGATCACAGATATGGATCAATTTCATCCTTTAAACTTGATCGAATCTATGCTAATTTCACAGAGACCAAATTATACATAGGCTCTTCCTTCAAACCATTATCATGTCACCGATCATTACAGAACCTCGCTCTTAACAACTATAACGACGTGTTATAATTTTCCTTTTTAAAACTCTTATAGCATATGATTATCGATGGTGACCAAACGCTAGGCCAAGCAAGTGCTTGAGCGCTCATAAAATCAAGGTTCATGATTCAATATTCTGACGTGATGGACGGTTGAAGGAACTTCACACTTCGAAACTTCAGGTTTTCAACTTTTCAAAACTTCAGAATCAAATTTTTCGAATAGATCAGACGATTGATATTTATTTTGCGGACTCGGATCAATCGTCAGATTTGATTCATTACAAGGCTTAATCTGACGGCCATGACTTAATCAAGCGTTGAAAATGTATGGCCACCATTTACTCTGGGTCTTCGAACTTCAGATATTTCAAGTCTCAAACCATTTCTTTCCTCTAGAGTTATGTCACTTACTTACATCACTTTATGATGTGTCATGAGCCTAGTAGCTGCCATGTGTCTCAGATTTGTGATTTGCACGTACCTGAGATGTCGAATCAACTTGACATTTGTCATTGTCGGATTTCACCACATTTCCTTGTTGATGTAGTCTTGTTGACATGGATCCTCATGTGTCACATGTTCATGCTGACATGTTCTACCACACGTCCTTGCTGATGTGGTCTGCTGACCAACAACCCTGATCCAATGGTCCTCTTGTGTCCTCCAAATCCGATGGTCCTTATCGTTACACCTGAAATTTGCACACCTAGGTACCTCACCCTAAGTGTCGTAAAGTATCATATAAGTGTCTCATACACCTTGAGACCATGGAATAACCTATGTCACAATCCCTAGTCAAAGTGGAGGAGGGATATATTACATGAAGGCAAAAATACCAAGTACACATGAATTATTATTAATATTCATGGAAAATTAATTGATTAAGTGTGAGAACCAAGTGCACGTGGATTATTATTAATATTCATGAAAAAGAAAGTAATTAAGTGTGAGAATCCACCTCACATTTGGTTTCCTATTTTTTAGGGAAGGTGGAGGATCTCATGGATGGCTGAAAAATTTCCTCTTTAAAATCCATGAGAGATATTTCCTCCCCAAAATCCTTAAGAGATATTTTCTCCCTAAATATCTTAGAGATCCATCTCTTAGTGGATTCGATGAGAGATCCTCTCCATGGTGGTTAAGCCTCCAAATCCTATATAATAAGGGCTTTCCATGGAAGAGGGAGGATAGAGTTTGAGAGAAGCACCTAACTTATGATATCATAAGGAAGGGATGGAGACATTGTGAAGAATCTAACTTATGATCTCATAAGGGATACATAATTGAAGCATCAACATTATGTGTGTGGATTATTTGAGCAAGGGTCTGGACAAAGGGATCTTGGTGAAGTTGCTGCACTACATCCATGGCTGTAAGAAACACTTTGTTCTCATTAATACAAGTCTATGCTTGACCTATTTCCTTTAAAGTTTGCGTACATTTCATGAACTTGTTTCTTTTATAGATTCATTGTGAAGCTAATCATGGTAGAGTAGGAAGTATCGTTGTTGTTACTCATTGTACCACAGGACCTTCTGAAGAACATGGAGATCAAGATCAGCCTGGATCGAGCAAGGACAAACGTTGGTAAAAAGGGATTTACTATTCTTCCTTCTTATTCTTTGATAGTTTATCTTCATGAAAGGAAAGTTAGTGTCCACAATAGCATTTTTCTGTCTTGGTCATAGGGGTCTAGTATCCAAGAGGAAATCCACTTGTCTGTAGGGGGATTATCCTGTAACAGAAATTGGCGACTCCACTGGGGAAGGAATCCTATTTTTATTTCCTTGGTTTTTCCCTTCCCTTTTAACACATTCCAGATCACTTTTTCTGTGTGTTTATGATCCATTATCCTTCTCCTACCTTCACTAGCATTTTCACCATTTTTTATGCATTCTAGGTGAGTTTTTTGCAATTTTTTGGCTATTTTATGAGTTTTTGGGAGGATCAATGCCCCCCCCCCCCTGGCCATACTAGAGCATTGATATTTGGCCAGAGCTCCCCCACATTGTTTTAGGGAGCATTTCAATGCTCTATCCCCTTGAGACAGGGAGCGCTAGTCTCCTTTTTGGAGGATTTTTTCCCTTTTCTGCTCAGATTTTCTCAGCATGTTTTGTGGAAGTATTTACCCAGACTTTGTGATTGGTTTGTGAAGTTATTTAGGTTGATATTTGGTGCTTATCACCCCTTATTGTCTTTATTAGAGATTGAAACCTCTTTCAGAAACATGAATTTTCCTTTTCTAGCTGCGTTTTTGTCGGGACAGTTTTGAGTGGATTCTTTTTCTCCCTATCATTTATTGGATTCTTCTTCACATTTTATTGTCTTCCTTGAATGCTTGCATCTGAAGTAGCGGAATTTCATGTTTTTTTGGATTTTTTTGGGGACATTGTGCATCTGTAATGATCAATGCTTTCTCCTTCTCATAGCATAGCTTTCATCGAAATGGAAAGATTGCATATTCATCTCTTTACATAACTTTCAAGTCAGTCAAAACACCATATTGTCCATGAAATTTTTCCTTTGAGTAACAACAACCTTAAAAATCAAGTGCTAAACTAAAATTGATTAGATATTTTTACTTTTTATGGTAGCAAAACTACATTAGATTAGTTGTAGGGATTTGAAATAGGTGTGAAAGATAACTTTCCAAAGCTGCAAAAAAAACATAGAATCTTGTGTTAGGGAGCGATCAAATACAATTGCTATATTTTGTCTTGGGAAGCCCTTCTCACACAAGGGTCAATCACGAGGTCGCATTAAGACTGGCATAATTACTCACCCTGCTTTTTTGGTCTTGGTGTAGAGATTGTGCGTATTATGGGGGTCGCTTGAAGGTATACCCACAATGATGAGTGGAAGCCTTTCAAGTTGATTTCGGGCTAAATACCCTGCCCATGCACATGGATCGAACAGTAAAATGTTTCCCCAGGCATCACTGTTGTAGTTGGTAACCTTAGTGCCCTATCTCTTTAGGGTATTTACATAAGGTGACTATGGAGGGGAAAGTCTTCACGGTACCTGGAATTGACGTTGGCTAGACTTACTCAGGCTCCTTAAAAGGTATACCCACGATTATGTGTGGGAGCTTGCACTAGGGTGTAAGTCCATTAAGAAGGTTGTCAACGTAAATTTTCTACCTGATCTATCTCAACGCCTTCTTACTTTGGTCCTGCGACATTAGATTTCATCACCAACTAGTGTGCTCATTATGAGAAGGTTTTGTTTTCTTTCTTGATTACTATATTTTTAGCATGTGTTCTTTGTTCTCCCTAGCAGAATCTAGATTGGATTTTTATTTTTATGGAGTCAATTCCCGGAATGAACAATGAAGGAACCCCTTTTCCAGGGGAACCCTTTGTTTTTCCTTCTTACGGAAATGTTGGTCCTCCTTACATCGCTACTTTGAGCCTTCCAAGTCTCACAATTGGGTTATCGGTATGGTTTTTTTCCACTCCAGTGATCTCGAATGCAGGTGCTTCAGATGTAAGCACACCACCCACACATCAACCTCATGTCGACCTTTCTCCTTCTTCACCCATCAAGTCTCCTTCCATTTATCCTTCTTCACCTAGTGAAATATCTAAAGAAAGTAGCCAGGTTACACTAGTAAATATGACCAAACTTGTGATGGTTTTTCATTGATATTGCCACACTTATCCATTGCAATTTCCACGAAAGCTGAGATTTTTTTTCGTTGGAATAATTCCGTCGCTATATCCACGATCCAGATGTGCTTGGAAACATCGACGAAATTATCTCTCCACGTGTCACCACCTTCAATATTGGTTAACCCTGTGCATTGTCGTAATTATGATGAACTATCGTTGCAATAACAACGAAGAAATGTGACAATTATGACGAAATGTTATGCCAAGCCAATAAATTATGACGCAACTGTTGAATGTGCAATGAAAACCCATCACAACTTGCGACGAAAATCCATGGTAATATCAACGAGTGCAATATCTCAAAACCAAATTTACGACACACATGTTGTATATGCGACGAATATTTGTGGCAAATTGCGACGAAGTTTCATTGCTATAGTGACGGTGGTGGTTAAATAGTAAAATTTTTCTGATGAACTTACGTCGATATTGCAACGATGACTTTAGGTTAAAAAAAAAAATACATGAAATATGGTACACCATATTGTATGCCATATTACAATGTAATATGGTAATGCCATATTACATTGTAATATGGAATTACTATTACATTGTAATATTGTAATACTCTAATATATTGTAATATATATATCCCCTACAAATAATCAAGGCAGTAACCAACCAAATATTGTAAGCATGTGTTATCATGAAGTTGGATTAGAAGTAAGGATACCAATATGACAATATACACAAAGAATAATTTGGAATATTACTTTCAAAAAAACACATGGATTGCATGAGTGAGTCATTATGCAATTTATATTACTCAATACTATGACAACACTTATAAGATTTATGGATGATATCTTAAGACCATTTCTTGAACTTGTTTATTGTAGCCTCCTTGGATGATATTTTGACTTTTAGCAAGATTTGGGAAGATCATTTGAAACATTTGGAGATGATATTT
>ML786566.1:161573-172073 GCA_009831015.1 Picea engelmannii | reverse complement strand
ATCATTGACCATAGAATTAAGGATTGCCCTCGACCAACGTGGAAAATGTTGAAACCCAAGTTGCAAACAATGTTCAAATGAAAGGATTTGTGACCTTTCCCTTCACAAATAGTGAAGGGTGTAAAGAAGGGAAAAGATCCTCAAATCCAAAAAGATTAACTAACCATGGCACCTATCCATGTCCCAACTTCTAAGAAGATTGTTAGCTCGATTGTGGGAAAAAATCTCTTTGGGGATTCCCAACCCACCTCCTATCTAAAATGTGGCGGCCATATGGCCTAACTTTTCTCCCATGAATTAACTCTTAGTGGGATCATTACGTTAAAGACTCTTAGAAACAAAATGATAGAACCTTAAATTAGTGTTCCTTGCCCCAATTGCATAATGTACCTCTCCAAATGCTTTTTGTTTCCTTGAGATCTTGAGAGATGATAAGGCGATAAATTTTCATGTTGAAAGTTTGTAATGAAGATAGTATCATGGAATCTTACATACCTTATAGTCCTTGCCACAAATACATGGTTTGGAGAACACATCAAATTGTTCCTGTTAGCACAAATTCTTGCCAGTTGGCATTTTATTTGGGTTTCGGGCCCCTTGTGTAAATGCATAGAAGTGGGATTTGAAAACCGGTCGAGTGTGTTTTATTCAAAGGCCGCAACCATGAGCGTCGAGTGAAGCCCACGAAGCCCATTTCGGGCTTAAAATCAAGCAAGCGGGCACTTTGTCTTTCAACAACGAAGATCCACAGATGGGGAAGATCGACGGCCATTGGGTAAATTTGGGCCACTAAGTTGCATGTGGTCAAGTATCGGAGCTCATCTCCTATGGCCAAAATCACGAAACGATCAAGCCATTTCGGCATTTCAGCTACCGAGACTTTGAGAGAATAGAGGGTCTCATCCTTTCACTGCATTTCAAATCCCCGAAGCCTGAAATGCTGAAAGGGTCCAGGCCAGAGGTAGTCCCACATTCATTCAAGTGTGTATCTAGGTCATCCATCCAATGAGACGTGTGGCGCATGATCAATCTATTTCGGCATTTCGGCTACTGGGACTTCGAGAGAACAGAGGGTCTCACTCTTTTGCTGCATTTCAAATCCCAAAAGCCCAAAATGCCAAAAGGGTCCAGGCCAGAGGTAGTCCCACATTCATTCAAGTGTTGATCTAGGCCATCCATCCAATGGGACACGTGGCACACAATCAATCCATTTCGACATTTCGGCTACCGGGACTTCGAGAGAATAGAGGGTCTCAGCCCGTGGTCACCTGGGGGTGATAGAAAGAATTGTGCAAAGGGTCGAAGCATCAGGTTTAGCTGCATAAGGGATCACCGCATTCTACAGAGACCAGTTCAACTCGACCTCGATCTTGGTCCTTGCTAAAAATAAATGAAGGTGGATGGAGGTAGTTGAAACCTCGGCTCACTCATTAAATGCAAAGCATGGAGGTTCCAGCAGGTAGTTTTCCCAAGATGGTCTTGTATGCTAGTTTTCTCCAAAGAATCCATGCTGAGTTCTCGTCTGACCAGAGGAGTCTGCACACACTATTTTAGCCTTTAATGTTTCAGCTACACTCCCTGCAAAGGCCATGCAAAGTTAAGGTGACGTCTGACAAAGGAGTTTAGGACAGATTTGAATGAGAAGACGCCACACCTTGAAAGTCGTGAGACACCTCTGTTGGGTGAAAGTTTAGGAGTATATGTACTCAGTTTTGTATTTTTGTAAGCATCGATGGTTGAGCTAGGCTCCCGATTGTAATTTTTTTATGAAGCACTGGTTTCTCTGGTTATGTATTGGCACTTGAGACTTCTTGCCTTAGGAATGTTAGCCTCTTTCCATCTCTCTATTTACACTGTATTAGAACTGCTCGGAATTGGAGGATCCAGTCGAGTTGCGTCGTTATAGGATGATGTATGTTGGATCATTGTAATAGTTACATTGTTTCTAATCAGTTCTTGTATTTTCTCAACGCTGAATGACTTGGAATTGGAAGATCCAGTCAAGTCACCTTTTAGTTCCCCGAAACTCTGAACCAAGAGGATCTTCTGTTCTGAGTTTTTCCTCTTCAAGATGTTGAAAGGCCTGATGCCCAAGGCAGTCTTGCTCACTCCTCTTACCAAGTCTTCCATATGCTCATTTTATAATCAACCCACTAACTAAAGTTAGATCAAGACCTCTTCTATTGTTACATACCAGGCCTGGTTTTCTGGGTTAGAGTGATATCTTCCTGGGCCTCTATCCATCCAATCACCCCATTAAATTATTCATGACATAAAATGATGGGCGTTGGGCTCTGCTCCTGCCACAATCCAGGAGTGACTTTCTACATCAACATTTCTGCCACCGTTGCCGAGGACGAAGTTGAAAATTTCCCACAAGATTGAACGACATCGAGCCTCTGATTCTGAAGGTGCATCAAGCATCAAAGCCTTTGAAGATTGCTACTGTGCAACTGGTGACTCCATTATGATGACTCCATTGTGGTGAAACTGCCTTTTTAATTGTGGCTTTCATAGGTAGACACACACGGTCCCATCCACAACTACCTCTAGCTACGCCTGAAGCTGAGTCGCAGGCAAATTTCAGAAGAGGAAAGGCCCCACAAGGAGAAACTTCCACTGCCAAACCAGGTATTTTTTCATCTCCTTTTGTAGAAACTACTTTTTCTTCTCCTCATCTTCGCAACAGAACTTTTTCTGAAACCTCCCGTTTCCTAATTTCGGAAGTGTTCCTGCCGATTTGTCTCCTCTTGGTTTTGGACTAGAGGGAGAAACCCTTGTCACTTCCCTTACCCCTATAAGCCTATTTCCAGTATCCCTTGTTCAAGCTCCTTCCCCTCTGAGTTCTCCTCCACCTAATATCCCTATGGTAGGAGAAAATCCCCCCATGACTAGAATGGAGGCTATTATAGCCACCAGGTATGCTCCCCTTTTGCTACCCCAGCCTCTCAATGCCTTTCCAATAGATGGATACCTCAAGCAGTTGCCCAAGTTTACAAGCGAGGGGGACATAACTGCAGAAGAACACGTTGAAGACTTTTACGGTTTTACAGACAACCATGTCATCATGCATGTAGATGTGTGGATGAGGATTTTCGTCCATAGCCTTGAGGGTGAGGCTATAAAATGGTTTAGGGCCTTGCATCCTGGATATATTAATGGGATCGAGGCTTTGGATAATGCCTTTTTGAGACAGTGGGGAGACAAAAAGGACTTCATGTATTACATGACAGAGTTTGGATCTTTGAAGAGAAAGGAAGGAGAGTCTGTTTCTGACTTCTCCAAAAGATTTTAAAAAATGTACGATAAAATCCCCGCTGAGATTAAGCCCTCAGAAGCCTCTATGAAAATCACATATGATAGCGCTTTTGATCCCGATTTCTGCCTCCGGTTGAGGGAAAGGAGAGCCACCACTCTAGCACACATATAGGACGTGTCCGTAGAAGTAGAGTCTAATATATTGGTTGTTGACTGACTCAGGAGTAAGCCTGATAGAGACATACCCAGGAACAGAGCTAAAGCCTCCTCGTCCCATTCCTCTCCCCTTCCTCCTCAGACGGATGAGGTAACTAAAGTGATGAAATCTCTTTTGGCTAGGATGGAAAGGTGTGAGTTAGAGGGGAAGCCCACGTACAGAAATCCTCAGAATACTGATAACAGAGGTTTTAGGAGGCATGGTAACAATGTGCCACAGGCCTCCCCAAGGGAACAAAGGAGTAGAGACAGAGATGATCAGAGGATTCAGACCCCTCTCCAAAATAGCATAGTTGTTCATGAGGAAGGAGAGGAGATAAAAGAACTCGACCTTGAAATTCACTACATTGAAGACACCTCCCCTTTTCCCCATTTGACTTAATATGCATATGAAGAATCCCTTATGAGAATCCAAATCAATGATTTGGGTAAAGGGGAGAAGGCCAAAAATGCCCCTAACAATTACCATCTCTGTTCAAAGAAGAAAGATGATACTTTTGACTGCCAGGATCAGCCCCTTATAGCAGAAAGGCCTGCTAAAGCTATTGCGAAAACTACTAAAGAAAAGAAAGCTCAGAATACTTCGTCAACAGCCAAAGAGCCTGTTTCTGAGGTAAGGAAACCTCCTAAGCTCCTCTCCTCTTTTAGTTTTGAGCATGAGATTCAGAAGATCAGAATTCCTGTACCCCTCTCAGAACTAGTTAAAAATGAATATTTCAAAAGGTCCCTCTCTAAGCTGTTACAATCCGAGCCCCCCCAGCCTTCCACAAACTCAATAAATCTTCAATATGAAAAGCCAATAGTTGTCTTAGGTTCCATGGTAGAAGACAAAGATGATTCATCCCCTCCCTTCTACACATCCCTGAACATACATGATAAGGTGCTGCATAATTGCCTCATGGATTCAGGGGCTTACCACAACCTTATGCCCAAAATAGTCATGAAAGATTTGGGACTGGAGGTGACAAAGGCTTACCATGATTTATACTCTTTCGATTCAAGGAGGGTGCAATGCCTCAGAGTCATCAAATACTTGGTCGTCTCTTTGTTTCAACTGCCAATGAAAAGTGTGGTCATGGACATTGTAGTAGTCGATGTTCCTCCCAAGTTTGGCATGTTGTTGTCAAGATCTTAGATTAAAAATCTTGGAGGAACATTACAAATGGATCTCACATATGCTACCATTCCAGTCTTTGGAGGGGAACACAGGAGGTTGTACAGAGAGTCCCAACTAGCCTACATTGTTAGTGATGAGGCAAACCCCACCAATCACCCTATTTTTGCACTAGACACTGATTTGGGATCTAGTTTGTTACAACTCACTGATGTTCTTGAAGCCCCTTTTCAAGTCAGAAGGCAACACCCTTTTAATCACGACATGCCTCCTCCAAGAACCTCTGTTTGGAAGATGTTTTTCAACGGGGCTTCTTCTATTGAAGGCACCAGCGTGGGAGTGGTGTTGGTGTCACCTTGTCAGGAAACCATGTCCCTGTCATTCAAGATAGAATTTGAAGCCACCAATAATGTGGCAGAATATGAAGCTCTAGTTATGGGTTTAAGGGCCGCAAAGGAGATGGGGATAGAGGATATAGAGGTGTTTGGAGATGCTGAGATGATTATTCAACAAGTCAAAGACGCTTATCGGGCCAAACATCCTTGGCTCAGAAGTTACAAAAATGAGGTGTGGGACTTGATTGACAATTCCTTCTCAGCTTTCGACATCTCTTTTATTCCAAGGGAGAAAAATGATTTGGCCAATTCCTTAGCCGTTTCGGTGAGTCTGTTCAGGATCCCTCTGTCGCCTAAGAGAAAATATGATGTTGAGATAAAATATAGGCCATCTGTATCGGACAATGTCAAACATTGGAAGGTATTCGAAGACGATCTGGAAACCAAGAATTTCTACAGGCTGTCGACAAATTTTCTGCATTGCACATTGATCAAGACCCTAACCTTGAGGGTCACCCTTGCCCTGAGGTATTTTTAAATAAAATTGCTAATCACCAGATTATTCATCTGCCTAGCAATCACATTTCGAAGGGACTAGTCCCATTAGAAATATTATTCGATGGTAACGATGTGGAAGTAAGGGGTGAAGTTTCAATGAAGATGTCGATTCAGCTGAGTGTAACATTGGCACACAGGAGGAGCCTAAATTTGTCAGGTTGTCAAGCAACCTGACCAAAGAAAAGAGAGCCGAATATACTGATCTATTAAGAGAATTTACTGATGTGTTCGCATGAAATTATGAAGACCTCAAGACATATGACACGTTTGTCATTGAACACATGATCCCACTAAAGGAGGAGGCTAAACCATTTAGGCAGAAGTTAAGACAGATAAATCCCATGTTGTTTCCTATCATGGAAAGAGAAGTAAGGAAGTTGTTAGAAGCCCAAATTATTGTTCCCTTGAGATTTTCTGAGTGGGTAGCCAATTTGGTCCCAGTAAGGAAGAAAAGTGGTGAAATCAGGCTCTGTGTTGACTTCAGGAACCTGAATTGAAGCTCAAAGAAAGACAACTATCCCTTGCCTAACATGGAACACATATTGCAGAAGGTAACTGGTGCATCCAGGATATCCATGATTGATGGCTTCTCTGGGTATAATTAGATATCAATCATGCCTGAGGACAGAGAGAAGATGACCTTCACCACTCCCTGGGGGACATTCATGTATGCCAAGATGTTGTTTGGACTTATGAACGCAAGAGCGACTTTTCAACGAGCTATGGATATGGCCTTCATAGGAGAGAAAGACCAGTTTTTGGTGATCTATCTGGATGACATCACAGTCTTCTCCAGGTCTGATATGGAGCACTGTTGTCACCTAAGGAAGTTTTTCCTAAAATGCCGAAAGTTTGACCTTTCTTTAAATCCCAAGAAGTGTATTTTTTCTATGAAGGAGGGTAAGTTGTTAGGCCATATAGTATTAGCAGAGGGAGTGAGGATTGATCCCAATAGGGTAGAGGCAATTCAAACCCTGTCACTTCCCAGATCTAGGAAGGAAGTTCATGCCTTTTTGGGGAAGATTAATTTTCTGAGGAGATTCATCTCAAATTTTGTTGAATTGGTGAAACATATCACAACCATGCTCAGGAAAGGAAATGAAGTAAAATGGACTACTGAGCCTAGGGAATATTTCATCCAAATAAAAAGGGCATTGACTGAGGCACCTGTGCTGATCATTCCTAACTATTCCAAGGATTTTCTAATTTTTTCATTCACTTCTTTTGATACAGTAGCAGTGGTCTTGTTGCAAAAAAATGAGGAAGGTCGAGAGAAGCCCATTTCTTTCTTCGGCAAGGCATTAAGAGATGCAAAGATGAGGTATGAAATCATGGAGAAATAGGCTTATGCCTTAGTGAAAGCTCTCAAAGCTTTCAGAGTCTATGTCTTTCACTCAAAAGTGACTACATATGTTCCTTCAGCATCCGTGAAAGACATCCTTATATAGCCTGATGTAGATGGAAGAAGAGGTAAATGGATCGCCAAGATTTTGGAGTTTGACCTAGAGATAAAGCTCACCAAGCTTGTTAAAGAGCAGGGTTTAGCCAAGTTGTTGGTTGAATCCAATTGTAGGGCTTTGGGGGTTAGCTTCATAAATACTTGCTCAGAAAATCAGCTAGTTGAGTCATCCATCAAAATCTCTCACGACGGCTCATCACTAGCAGAATGCACCTGGTACCGAGACATTTTGTACTTTCTGTAAGAACTAAAGCCTCCTGATGGAATGGGTAAGAGTAAGGCAAGAGATTTAAAGCTCAAGATGATAAGGTATTGCCTCATTGACCAAGTCTTGTACTGGAGAGACCCCCTAGGGGTGTTGCTGAGGTGTCTAAGCCCACAGGAAGCCCAGAAAATTATGTTTGAGTTACATGGAAGCCTTTGTGGAGGGAATCATTTTTGGAAGACCACAAATCACAAAATTCTTAGGGTTGGGTACTACTGGCCCACCTTGTTCACTGATGTCTTCAGAGAAGCTTGAGCTTGTATTAAATGCAAAAGGTTCTCAGGAAAGCAGCAGCTCAACTCGCTGCCAGTAAAGCCTGTGGTAGCTTCAACACCTTTTCAACAGTGGGGGTTGGACTTCATTGGGAAAAATCATCCTCCTTCAAGTGGCCAGCACAGATGGATCCTGACTACGACAGACTATTTCACTAAGTGGATAGAAGAAGCCCCCACCAGGAGTGTTTCTCACAAGTTTATTATCATCTTCGTGGAGGATATCATAGCCAAATTTGGTTGTCCCAGCAGAATTGTCACTGATAATGCTACTTCTTTTAGGTCTGAGCCTCTGATTAAGTTCTATGAACAATTCAAAATTTCACCGATTCACTCCACCCGCTATTATCCTCAAGGAAATGGACTGGCAGAGTCTTCCAATAAAAGCCTAATCAAGCTCATCAAAATATTGTTGGAGGACAATAAGAGGGCGTGGGATTCAAAGCTCAAATTCGCTCTATGGGTCAATTGAGTGACAACGAAAAA
The DNA here is from genome assembly GCA_009831015.1 of Picea engelmannii. NCBI lineage: Eukaryota > Viridiplantae > Streptophyta > Pinopsida > Pinales > Pinaceae > Picea > Picea engelmannii. The sequence continues at coordinate 164,110 of ML786566.1, read as the reverse complement.
TTCCTTGGGCACCTCACCTTTTCAGCTGGTTTATGGGACGGAGGCTATTTTTCCCACTCAACTCGCGTTACCTGTAGAAAAATTATTCCAAGATCTTGAAGGAGACCTAGATCATATGGTCAAAAGGATTCATCACATAGTGGAGATGCAACAGATCAGGGAACAGGTGATGGACATGGCCCATAGTCATCAATAGAAGGTCAAGTAGGATTTTGACAGGAAGGTCACAAAGAAGGAATTTGAACTCAGGGATTTGGTGCTTAAGTGGGATGCACCTAGATAGGATAGGGGAAAACACAACAAGTTTGACGCCCTCTGGATCAGGCCCTTGAGGATCACTGAAGTATTCTCGAATAACACTTATAAGTTGTAGGATTTGGAGGGTGATGAAGTTTTTAATGGCCTGGTAAATGGGTATTTCCTAAAAAAATGTTTTGTTTGAGCCGAAGGTGACCCCTCGTTTTGTAAATATTGTCCTTTTAGTTGTTTATTGATTTATTTTTGGCTTAATAGATGACTCCATAGCCCAACAGCAAGGCACTGAAGCTGCAAATGAGTTCTTAGAGCATCGCAGGGATGACTCTATCCCCCATGGAGCCTAATGTTAGCACAAATTCTTGCCAGTTGGCGTTTACTTCCGGTTTCGGGCCCCTGGTGTAAATGCATAGAAGTGGGATTTGAAAACCGGTCGAGTGTGTTTTATTCAAAGGATGCAGCCATGAGCGCCGAGCACAGCCCACAGAAGAATCCCATTTCAGGCTTAAAATCAAGCGAGCGGGCACTTTGTCTTTCAACGGTAAAGATCCACAGATGGGGCAGATCGATGGACATCGAGTAAATTTGGGCCGCTAAGTTGCACATGGTCAAATGCCTGAGCTCATCTCCTATGGACAAAATCATGAAACGATCAAGCCATTTCGGCATTTCAGCTATCGGGACTTCGAGAGAACAAAGGGTCTCATCCTCTCAGTGCATTTCAAATCCCCGAAGCCCGAAATGCCGAAAGGGTCCAGGACAGAGGTGGTCCCACATTCATTCAAGTGTTGATCTAGGCCATCCATCCAATGGGACGCATGGCGCACGATCAATCCATTTCGACATTTCAGCTACCGAGACTTCGAGAGAACAGAGGGTCTCATCCTTTCACTGCATTTCAAATCCCCGAAGCCCAAAACGTCGAAAGGGTCCATGCCAGAGGCGGTCCCACATTCATTGAAGTGTTGATCTAGGCCATCCATCCAATGGGACGCATGGCACACGATCAAGCCATTTTGGCATTTCGACTATCGGGACTTCAAGAGAACAGAGGGTCTCATCTCGTGGTCACCTGGGGGTGATAGAAAGAACTGTGCAAAGGGATGAAGTGTCGGGTTTAGCTACAGAAGGGATCACCGTGTTTTCCAGAGACTAGTTTAACTCGACCTTGATATTGGTCCTTGCTAAAAATAAATGAAGGTGGATGGAGGTAGTTGAAACCTCAGCTCACTTATTAAATTCAAAGCATGGAGGTTCCGGTAGGCATTCTGCCCAATATGGTCCTGTATGTTGGTTTTCTCCAAAAAATCCATGCCGAGTTCTCATCTGACCAGAGGAGTTTGCACATGCTATTTTATCCTTTAATGTTTCAGCTACCCCCCCTGCAAAGGCCATGCAAAGTTAAGGTGGTGTATGACAAAGGAGTTCAGGCCATATTTGACTGAGAAGACGCCACACCTTGAAAGTCCTGAGATGCCTCTGTTGGGTGAAAGTTTAGGAGTATATGTACTCAGTTTTGTATTTTTGTAAGCATCGATGGTTGAGCTAGGCTCCTGATTGTAAAGTTTTGATGAAGCACTGGTTTCCTTGGTTATGTATTGGCACTTGAGACTTCTTGCCTTAGGAATGTTAGCCTCTTTTCATCTCTCTGTTTACACTGTGTTAGAACCACTCAGAATTGGAGGATCCACTCAGGTTGCACCATTATAGGATGATGTATGTTGGATCACTATAATAGTTGCATTGTTTCTAATCAGTTCTTGTATTTTATCAACACTGAATGACTTGGAATTGGAAGATCCAGTCAAGTCACTTTTCAGTTCCCCGAAACTCTGAACCAAGAGGATCTTGTGTTATGAGTTTTTCCTCTTCAAGTTGTTGAAAGGCCTGATGCCCAAGGTAATCTTGCTCACTCCTCTTACCAATTCTTCCATCTTCTCATTTTATAATCAACCCACTGACTGAAGTTAGATCAAGACCTCTTCTATTGTTACATACCAGGCCCAGTTTTCCGAGTTAGAGAGATATCTTCCTAGGCCTCTATCCATCCGATCACCCCATTAAATTATTCATGACATAAAATGATGGGCATTGGGCTCTTCTCCTGCCACAATCCAGTAGTGACTTCTGACGTCAATAGTTCCAAGTTAGATGTTTTATGTTTGCAAGAAGTTAAAGTAGTTGGTTTAATTTTGTAAGTCACTCTTTGGCTAATATGGTCGATTGTTGTATTTTTACCTAACCATGTTGAAGGTAGAGAGGCAACCACCTTGATATCCTTG
>ML786566.1:131320-153151 GCA_009831015.1 Picea engelmannii | reverse complement strand
TCAGGGGGCTTACGTTCAAAGTATTGTTATTAGATGGAGTTTAAAAAGTGGTAGGATGGATTTGTAATGGCCCAAAGTTCAAGAATGGGTTGAAGTTAAATTTGGCCCTAATGTTCAAACATGGTCCAAATATTGGAAGAGGCATAATGACCTAGTCCATAAATGTCTTGAGCAACTATAACAGGGTGAATGGCACAAAGTTTGAATTTTCATGATGGGTGATGTTTTAGAGTTTCCAATGGAGTTAAGTTCAAAGTATGGATGTTGGGAAAAGTTTAAAAAGTGGCCAATGAGTTTCCTACTTTGTAGATGTTAGGGTTTGTAGGGCCCAAACAAGGGAGTGTTAATCACTATAGATATTTGATATACATGATTTTTTACAACAATAATACTCTGTGGGGTTGGTGTCATTTTTTTCCTCTTGCTTAAAATTTCTTAAATGGGTATTTCAAAAATCACTAGGAGTGTGAGGAATATGGAAAAGAGAATTGAATATATAATGTGTTGGATGTAAGCGACACAAAAGAGTTAAGTTGTTGCACTATTTCACTAAACCTTCTATTTGAATTCACACTTTACAACCATGTAGAGTTCTGACACAACTTTGTAGCGTATCCCTTTTACAGTCATACTTAAATACCAAAATATGTTCTCTCAAAATAGTCATTTTGTATGTCTTATTTATTTGGCAATCTGTAGTGTTCTTGCTATGTTGTTGCACTGGCTTCCTAGAAGCTTAGTTGTGATACTATGATGGGGATTTCTTTCATTGGGATATGGTCTAACTCTGGGCGCCAAGTTGGTGAGGCCTTATACAAGAGGGGCAGATTGTGACTTTGTCATGAAATTGGGGCAGGCAGATACCATTGAATCAAATAGTTTGTACAAAGTTGCAATGTGTCATCTAGATATACACCTGAAACCCCAAACCACCCTAAACTATTGATTTTTCTCATTGGTTATTGTCATTAGCCTAGAGTTCCTATCTTTTGTCTCTTCTTTATCCCAGACATATTTCTTGGTACCTAAGTGTTGCATGGCTCATATTTGTTTTCATTGGAGAGGCCTTCTACAAGAGGAGCAGATTGTCACTTTGTCACAAAAATGTTCCATGTAGATACCTTTGGAACCAAATGGTGTTTACAAATATGTATTGTATCATCCAACTAGTCAACCCAAACCTAAATCCCTAAACCACTGATATTTTTAGTGGTTTTCCTCATCATCCTCAAGTTCAAATATTTTGTCTCTTCTTTTCTTCTGAAGCCCTAAACCTTTGATCAGTAAGGGAGTGTACTTGATTATGTATGAAAGAATTTAAATGTGAAAAAATAGATGTAGAGGATAAAAAAGGTTAGCTCAGTAGAAAATTTTTTGAGGCAAGCTTGAATTGATAATGGGAGTGAAATGTTTTATATAACAAAAGATGCAGTGAAAAAACAACAAATTGTGGAGAATAGGGAACATGTTTTGATCCTTGAGTTTGCTTCATTTTTAATTCTTGAGTTTAGGGTTTGTTAGGAGTTGCCCTGTCTTTAAACATTCTCTCATTGTGGGCCCTAGACTTTGCAAAAACATCAAAATTGATAGAACAAGAGACATGCACTAAAATATTTGAAAGAGTTGGGAAATGCTTTTCTATTTTTTGTGAGAATGGTAGCTGTTTGGATTTTGGAAAGCTCCTGGGCTATTTCAAGGTCATTTTCTGTCTATTCCTATTTCAAAAATATTTCAGGTGCTATGAAATATTTCATGCACTCATATATGGAATTAACAATTTTTACACGTCAAAATTGCTCAGCTGGATAAGTGTCGCATTGTCCCTCTCAATTGTCGTAAGTGTCGCATCTTCCCTACAACTTTCGCAAGTGTCGCAAGTTGGGCACTAGTGTCGCAAATGATGTTCAAGCATACTGCCATGTCAAAGACACTAAGGAGACACTTATAACATCTCATATGACTGATTTGAAGGAGGAGAACTGGTCTACTGAAGTCAAACAAATCTTGACACCTGAAAGGAACCCTAAAACAAAGGTTTGGAGGGGGAACACTCCCCTACTTCAGCTCCAGAAGCGCTGGCGCTCCCCTATAATGCTTTAGGGAGCGTTATAATGCTCCCCAGCCCCCTTTGAAGGAGCGTTGCTCACCTTGAGAGCGCTGGCACTTCCCCAATTCTTACCAAGGAGCACTACAACGCTCTGATGCCCCTTCTGAGGGAGCGTTGCCTAATCTGAGGCAGTAGTTGGCCCGTTGAGGAGAATAAGGGGAGGATCTTTCAAGATTAGGAGGCAGTTGTGCTCGAATTCTTGGTTTCATCAAGAGATCCCTGATCTAAGGAGAAGGTTCCCAACTTGTTCTAAATATAACTCAAGAGGTTAAGCTCCTCTTAACCTATATAAATAGGCTCCATGATGGTGGAAAGAGGGAAGAATTGAATACATGAAACTTATGATCTTGGAGGAAACTCATAGTCAGCCAAAGGAAAGTGATCAGTGAAGCTGTTGTCATCCAGGTTGTGGAGCTTTTAGGCAAGGGTTAGACGAAGGGGACTTGACGAAGCTGTCACATTCGCATCTATGATTGTAAGTACTGCTATCGTTTTTCTCATCAATATGACATGCTTGGCCTGCTTCTTTCTAGTTTGTGTCTAATGTCACATGAACTTATCATTTGATGATAGATCTATTTTCAAGCTAATATCAGTAGAGTAGGAAGCGGTTGTATCTTGTCTTGTCCGCAGAACTCAGCGAGGAGCAAAGGATTGGAGTGCAACTCGGAGCGTGCAGGGACAAACGTCGATACAAAGGTACTTCTTTCATCCTTCCTTCTCATGTGTTAGTTTAGATAGATTTGAAAGGAAGTCAGTGTCCATGATAAGAAATTTTCTGTCTAGGGTTAAGGTCAAGCTCTAGAGGTGATCTACCTGTCCGCAGGGAGATTTTCCTACAACAAAAACTGGCGACTCCACTGGGGAGATAGCCTCGAATCGAAACCTCTTGTTTGGATTTTTATCCTCATTGGCCTTGTTCTATCCCTTGATTGTTTCATACCTGGTTCACCCCTCTTTGATTGGTTTCATGAGTTTATTGGCTCTTTACCTTATCACATTCAGCATACTTGTCAAGTTTGAATCCCATTTTTCGGAATTTTTTGACATTTCTGGGGTTTTTAGACCCTGGCGCCCCTATCCTAGTGTTAACAGAGCGCCAGTGCTCCCCCATACCTTTACACAGAGCGCTACAATGCTCCTTACCCTTGGAAACAGAGCGCCAACCTCTTTTTGGCCAAAAAACCCTCCAGAACTGCTTTTTCAGGGTTTGCCTCTGTGTCTCTTTTGCTGAGTGATCTAGTGAGTCAATTTTTCTTCCCTTTCAACCTTGACATCCATCCTTTTTGAAGAATAAGCACCTTGTTAATTGGATCTTGTAGCCTTCTTCACCATTTTTCATTGAGTTTTTCCTGTTGAGTGAAGTTTGAAACCCATGCATTGTTTTTCTCTTCTCTTCAGTTGAGTAAAAACCCTGGTGAAGGTCATCAAAGGCCTACAAACCTCTCTGTCTTCATTTCAGTCAAAGTCATTGTTCTTCAATTTTTGATTTTTGGGTGTAAAGTTTTCTTTTCTCTTTGATTGTTTCTTTTTCTTTCGCTTTTTCGTTTGGATTGCTACGAAAGGGTGTATTGTTTGTGTGACTGTTGCTTGTGCTAGATTGGTTTTCATTCATACCAAGAAGATAATTAGCAAGACAAGCATTGTGTTGTATTGATCATCATCCATACGCAAACAATAAAAAGCATCTGCATGATTTATTGAGCATATTAGAAGGCATTTAAGAGTTTTTGCATTACATCGGGATTTGATTGAGAAAAGAATCGTTTGAGGGCATTCTGAATTTTTGCTTGTTAGTGAAAAGAACTTCCTCTCTCCCTTAGATAGATGTTCATCGAAAGGAAATGACTGCTTATCATATTTGATGCACTCTTTGGGTCTGAGTCATAATTCCATTTGTTTCACTTCCATGCACCCCTTTGCGTAAAGAACAGCCACTAAAATCAACGCTAATTAAAACTTATTTAGAACTTTTTCTTTTCTAGGATCCTCCACCAACACTAGAATAGGCTTAGTACTTTGGATTAGGGCTGTGAGCATAACTCTCCAAAGTTTCTAAAACAAACAATAGCATCCTGAGTTAGGGAGAGTCAAATCCAGTTATCGTATAAGTCTGCCTGGGATCCCCCTCTCACACAGGGGTTACGCATGAGGTTGCATTCAGGTAAGCTACGGGGACTAAACCTCCGTGGTTTAACTGATTGTGGTGGTTGGATCATATTATGGGGGTCACTTTGAGGTAAATCCACAATTACTGCGTGGAATCCTTTTAGTTGATTTCGGGCTTGATACCCTGCCCGTACGTTCGGATCGAACTTTCGAATGTTCCCGCCCAAGGACTAACTACGAATTGGTAACCTTAGTGACTATAATATTTAGATTCTTACACAAGGTGACGGTGATGGGAAGTCTCACTGTACCTGGAGCAGACATTGGTCAAACTCACTCGGGCTCCTTGGAGGGTAAATCCACAATTACTGCGTGGAAGCTTGCACCAAGGTGTAAGTCTGTTAAGCAGGTCACCATTGTAACTGTTCCACCCTATCCCTACCCCTTCTGGACTTGATCACGCGACGTTGGATTTCATCACCAACTAGTACGGTCATCAAAAGAAGGTCATGTTTTCTTGGTTGTGATTCTTAGATTTTTTTAGCATGTGTTGTTTCTTTTCGTTAGTTGGCCATAGATTTCTTTCGCCGACTCTTCTCCGCCAACATCAACCCTCCACACCGCTCGTGGAGGCTACAGGGACTTCCTCCAGAGAATATGGAAGGAAACACCCCTTTACCCCCTCATTCTATGGAGGAATCTCCTCAACAGAGCGAGGTTCATAATGCTACAAATTCCCAGGAAGAAGTTCCCATCCCTCTAGAGAATTTTCGAATTGTCTCAGAATCTCCGGAAGCTTATCGCATTCCGGAGGGATACGAACGACAGATCCTCCACCTGAATTCCGCTGGAGAATTTTTGGTCATCCATCCTTCTGACATTCCGGTCGGGTCTTCTCAGAATCCTTTAGCCAGTGACCCCTTTTGGACTGCAGACGTTCTTCGGAGTCCACCATGCTTGGTGCGAGAACTTTATGGAACAGGAGAAGGTGTCGATGCATCCTTTTCCTATACTGTAGCCCCAAATCATTTCACCGATACTACCACTTTTATAGCCACACCAACCGTTGGTCCGAACATACCGTCTGTTGGCCCAAGGTCTACAATTCCCCTCCAGACAGCCCATTCGACAATGGCTCCGCACATTCCGACCATCCCTGCCAGTAATGCGGTAGTTAATCAAGCCCCGATTGGCACACCTGCCACACCAAGACCTACACTCCATTTTGTATTTAGGGCATTAAATTCTTCCATTGCCCAAACCACTACCCAAACTATACCGGGAAGTTCCATACCTATCCAACAACCCGGAGGGACTGGTCTTGGTGGCCCTAACCTGATCGGTGGCACCGGTCCGTCATTGACATCCGGCTTTCAGATCCCGGGAACTCTACCTCAAACTAGGGGGCATCCCCCCTCCGGAGGAAAAATTCCATTCGAAGGGAACCCTAACGCTGGGGGGCATCCTCCCATCGGAGGACAAATTCCATTCGGGGGGCACCCTCATGCTGGGGGAAAACCTCAATCTGGAGTACACCATCAACCACAAGGAAAAAATTTGTCCACCGCACCCAATCCATGGAGCGTCCCTTTTCAAGGAAATCTGCATGCCTCCACAGGACAAAATAGTTTGACTCTGCAACAACCCCCTTTTGGACAAATGCCAAATCCGCCCTATAATCCACAAAACCCATCCGGTTATCCTCCGCTCACAAACACTTCTCAAAACATCTCAAATCATATGTACCTTGGTCAAAACCAACCTCACATGAGAGGGCCCACAAGTTATAATTATCCACATAACCCAGTATTGGGCCCCACTGGTGTCCCTCTGCCACACCAGCATTACCCACAGGTTAACTGACAACTACCTTTTCTAGCCACTCTGTACCTTCCAGACTTGTCTCAGTTAACGAATGATCCCATCTATCATTCTCCAGTTTGGCCAGCCATTCCAGCTAAACTTCCTTCTGATATCCCAAAATTTGATGGAAAGCCCGGAGAAGACCCAAACAACCACGTGATGACCTTCCATTTGTGGTGCTCATCCAACTCCCTCATGGACGATTCGATTCGTTTGCGTCTTTTCCAACGAACGCTCATGGGTTCCGTAGGGAAATGGTATATTGAATTACCATGCGCGTCCTTTCATGACTTCAACTCCCTTGCCATGTCCTTCCTCACACATTTTAAACTACCCATTCGATACGATACAGGTACTGAACTATTAACCTCTCTTCATCAGACAACTTCCATACATATCTCTGATCATATCCATGAATGGAAACGACGATGAAGGCTAATCAAAGCGGTCATTCCTGACCAATTGTTAGCGGAATGGTTCACGAAATCAGTATTACCCTAGATTGCTCATGATGTTTCCATGGGTGGCATAGTCACTGAGGAAGAAGCCATCGCTCGGGCTCAGTACTTAGACTTAGTCTATTCACAATCCGGTACTCTGTATGAGTTGATACCCAACGCTACCCGTGCCACCAATGACCCATCCAAACCATCGACTACTTCGCATGCGGATGGAGTTATTGGCTCTGTCAAAACTCAATCTACTACCCAGTCTATTGGAACAATCCAGCGACCCGCTCCCACGGCCACCCCCAGTTCGACTGCACCCTCTTCTACCCCACCTCAAACTTAGGTTTCTGATGTGAATGCGGTCTAGTCAACCCCTTCACAACAGATTGGGGGCAAGAAGAAAGGGAGAAACAAACCAAAGAAGAACAACAACAACGAACCACCCAAGACCCAACCACGAACCCCTGCTACCGAAAAACAACCACAACGAAAACTAAAATTCCCATGTCTCATTTGTGGCGACAATCACTACACTCGAGACTACCCACATCACAATGAAGTGGCCAAACTTTTCAAGGGAAATTCACAACCCGTTGTGCTCACTCAGCCTTTTCCGCAGCAACAATCTTTGGTTGCACAAACCCCCACGCCGAAGGTTAGTTCCAACCAACCCCATGATGAGGCCTCGACAAGTGCCCACATTTACATGTTTAACGGAGTTAATCTAACAACTCGCTCTGCGACACATGACACGCCAGTTAAACCTGACAAGCCGAAGATTGCTAACGGTTCTACGTCAGACCCGTTACCATCCTCCACCAATCCTCCATCTATTAGCCCTCCATCCGGGCCACTCCAGATTGAGAAATGATCCTTTGACTCTATCTTACACCCTCCTAAGAGAACCATCCGAAAATATACATTCAATCCCAACTCACGGGCTGCCCAAAACTACAATATCGTCGAAGATTTGGCCCAAGCCCCGTGTGCCATGTCCACCTTGGAAGTTCTACAACACTGTCCCAGCCAACGTAGAACACTCTTAGCCACTATTGGCACTTTCGACCCTGAGTCATCAAACTACCTCATGTTTAACCTGGATGATCATCAACCGCGACTCTCCCACCAGCTAGCATTCCAAATGAATGTGGTTGCTCACAATCAACAAATCCACCGGACTATCCTAGATGAGGGAGCCTCCACCTGTGTCATGTCCCTAGCTTGTTGGAAAGGCTTGAAATCACCCGCCCTTAACAAATCCTCTACCATGTTATGTGCCTTTGATGGATGAGGTTTTCATCCTCATGGATTATTACAATCCTTAGCCGTTCGATTGGGCGGAAAAACTGTCACTGTTGACGTCGAGGTGGTCGATGCCCCCCTCGATTACAACCTACTACTTGGAAGAAGTTGGTTCTACGCGATGACCATCGTCGCTTCGTCGGTGTTTCGATGTGTACAATTCCCTCATCAAGGCAAAATTGTTACCATCAATCAGCTTGATTTCTGCACCCCCGACGCTCGCATCCCTGCCACCAACAATATTCCTTTTCTGGGAGACCACCCAGTTACATATGAAAGCATTGGTGTTGGCTTATTGAAATATTCTAGCCTCATGGGTACCTTCCCTACACCACTTCCACCTACTGCACATCATATTTCCGTCGTCAATATGATCTTGACTTTGCCTTATCAATCCTTGGAATCATCTGACCCCTGGATTGTACCTAGTCCTTTGGAATTCGATGTGCTCGGTGACACAATGCCACTGAGCCCAGCCGAGGTTGCATACGTAGCTATTCAATCTTCCTCTCCCTCGTCGAACGATTCACATTCATTGGCACCCGATACTTATTTAGTGCCCTCTTGGTTAGATTCCCTATCATCTGCCGTCGATTACATTTCCCATATTTTTCCTTCGGATGAATCTATCATGGAAATGCTTAGCATCGACGATTTGCCATGGGATGAAAACCACCATCGATCCTCTTTTCTCCCACCTCTGGAAGAAATCAAAGACATACGATCTGTCTTCCCCCTCGATGTTACCAAAGCTCCGCAATTTCCTATCCTCACGACAAATACTCTCTCTGAGGGGAACATGGGTGACATCTCTACTACGGCCACGATTGACATTTCAATCAAAGAAGGTGTCATGGAAAACATCAACCTTGGTGCTAATTGCACACCCGACGAAGTGGTCTCTTACACTGCTTTATTCAAGGAATTCCGCGATGTCTTCACATGGAGTTACAAGGAAATGCCAGGGATCGATCCTTCGATCGTCGTACACAAAATCAAAACCTACCCTGACGTGAAACTGGTTTGGCAAAAGCTTCACCCGGTTCATCCCAAGAAAGTCGCAGCTATAAAGGCAGAAGTTGAAAAAATTCTAAAATCTGGCTTTATCTATCCCGTCCCTTTAACCGAATGGGTCTCCAACCTCGTTCTGGTTGCTAAGAAACAAGGGACCATCCGTGTTTGCGTTGACTATCGAGACCTCAACAAAGCTCATCCTAAGGACAACTACCCCACGCCCTTCATCAACCAAATCATCGATAACTGCGTGGGGAGCGTAATCTTTTCTTTCATGGATGGCTTTTCTGGATATAACCAGATTGAAATCTTGCCTACAGATCAACACAAGACAACCTTCATCTGCCCTTGGGGAAATTTCGCCTATTGAAAGCTACCTTTTGGCCTTAAAAATGCTAGAGCCACTTTCCAGCGAGCCATGTCGTACGCTTTTCGTGACATCAAACACATCACAGAACCGTATCTCGACGATTTACCTGCACATTCGTTAAATCGAGTCGATCACATTGATCACTTACGCACGATTTTTCTGTGATGGAGGTTATACCGTATTCGTCTGAACCCACACAAATGCATTTTCGCTGTCGAATCCGGTCGACTCCTCGGTTTCATTGTCTCCAAAGATGGGATTAGGGTGGACCCCTTAAAAATCAAGACCATCTTAGCCTTACCTCCACCCACCAATTTAACCCAACTCCAAAGTTTGCAAGGCAAAGCAAACTTTCTTCGCCGTTTCATCTGCAATTATGCCGAGATCACTAAAGTATTTATGTTGTTACTACAAAAGAATGTCCCTTTCATCTAGGATGACGTAGCTCAATGGTCATTCAACAATGTCAAGCACGCTTTGACCCATGCAGCTTTGTTACATCCACCTGACTATACAAAGGATTATATCCTTTACTTGGCCGCTTCTACTTCCACCATCGCAATGGTGTTAGTCCAAGAAGACTCCAACGACGAAGAACATGTGATTTACTATCTGAGCAAGAGTTTATCTGGACCCGAACTCAGATATTCGCATGTTGAGAAACTGGCTCTGGCAGCTGTCATCACTGTCCAAAGGTTCCACCATTACATCTTATTACGCACCACCACGGTAATCGTAGACTCTAACCCCATGTACCGCGTCCTAACACGTCAAGTACTCGGGGGAAAATATTTGAAATGGATTGTTATTCTTCAAGAATTCGATCTTGAGTTTACGAAGGCGAAAGCCAAAAAATCCCTAGTGTTTGCCGAGCTCATCTGTTCTTTTCCCCGTGCCGATGAAAACATCGAACCTAGAGATTCTCTACCCGATGAATCTCTCTTCCTCATCAGCACCTCTGATCCTTGGTATGGAGACATTCTCCTCTACCTTCAAACACAACGTTTTCAGCCCAACATCTCTCATGAAGAGCGACGACGCATTCGTCACCACTCTCGCCGTTATATCATCCTCGGCGACACTTTGTATCATCGTGGTATCGACACCATACTTCGGTGATGTTTGACTCACGAAGAGGCTGAACGTGTTTTGAACGATTGTCACCTTGGCGCCTGTGGCGGCCACCTTTCCGGTATGGCCACAGCCCAAAAAATCCTACGTGCCGGCTATTTTTGGCCCTCGATTTTCAAAGATTGTATCGAGGCTGTCAAGAAATGCCCACCCTGCCAAATCTTTAACAAGAAGGCATGCACCGACCCTATGATGTTGCACCCAATTATTTCCATCGCCCCCTTTGCCAAATGGGGCATTGATTTCATGTAGTGTAAGCCTATCTCAGCTGGGGGGCACGGTTACATCATCATCGTCGTCGATTACTTCACCAAATGGGCTGAGGCTATGCCTACCTTCCTGAATGATGGCTGTACTGCAGCTCTATTCCTCTTTAACCACATCATAACTCGTTTTAGTGTACCATGTGACATTGTCACTGACCACAGTGCACATTTCAAAAACCAGATGATGAGCAAGTTACATGTCAAATTGGGTTTTCTCCATGAAAACTCGTCCCCTTACTACCCTCAAGCAACTGGACAAGTTGAAGCTATCAACAAAGTCCTAAAAACCATGATCCAATGCATGGTAGGGGAAAACAAAACATCGTGGCATCTACAACTGTTCTCCGCTCTCTGGGCCTACTGCACCTCTGTGAAAACTTCAACTGGATTCACTCCCTTCCAGTTGGTCTATGGCATTGAAGCCGTCCTACCGATCGAGTGTGAGATCCCATCACTCAAACTGAAAGTAGAACTCTTTCCCCATACTTCCGCTGAAGAAGAACGATTTCTGTACCTGTCCAAACTGGACAAAACGCGTCACGATGCTGCTCTCGTCAATGAGGCACATCAAAAATGAATTAAAAGTCAATATGACAAATCCATCCACCCTCAGACTTTCGCGGAAGGAGACTTAGTCCTTGTTTATGACCAATCTCACGATAAATTGGGGACAGGAAAGTTAGAACCCATGTGGCACAGTCCCTACACCGTGAAGCATGTCCTACATAAAGGTGCCTACGAATTAGTTGATCATGACAGAATCTCCCTAGGAGATCCCTGAAACAGGCTTTACCTTAAGAAGTACTATGCCTAGATCGCCTAGCATATTGTACTTTGTACATTATTGTATTTAGTTTTGGTGTGTCTTTTTCTTTCGCGTGCTTGAGTCTTTACCGTTGCCACTCATGACTGTGCCTGTGTTTTCATGTGCAGATGACGTCTCCCTTTCCTATCTTTTTTGGATTCGCAGATGGCGCTAGCCGACATACCCGTAACATCGCTTCAGTAGCTTGGGTGATTTACCAATATGACCAGGTGGTGAGTTCAGGAGGCATTTGTTTAGGACCAGCAACCAACAATATGGCAGAATATCATGATGTCATTGGACTACTGACCCAAGCTTCCTCTCTAGGTATTTCTCGCATCATTATTTACTTAGAATCCCAACTGGTGGTTTGTCAACTCAACCGTATCTACGCTATCCGTATTCCTATCCTGCTATGCCTACACTTGCAAGTTCATCGTCTCGAACGGATGTTCGATTACATCGAATATAGACACATTTCGAGAGAACTTAATAGTGTTTCAGATTCATTAGCTAATTATATCATGGATCGGTATCTTGCCCACATATAAGATTCAAGGAAAGCAAAATTGTACACTGCATGTAAATTAAAACACATCACAGACATCATCATGTATAAATCATCGGCATANTATATATATATATATATATATATATATATATATATATATATATATATATATATATATATATATATATATATATGGCGTTACTGAAATGTTTGCATTACATCAAAAAGTGTGTAAGAGAGAAAAATATTGGGTTCATCCACCCATACAACATCGCCTCACGAGGCATACAAAAGCATAATCATGGGGAGACTCTAATCTCCCCGCACTGTGTTGTGCTATGAGTAACATACTACTGCACACACTACACGCCTCAACAGAGAATTGATATTCTCTGGAACCCCTACAGTGTGCCGCTGCAGATGTAAAGGCACATCCCCCCTCCGCAGAGGAGGGATACCCATCGTAAGGCCTTGGAGGTTCCTCTCAACCTCCCAAAGACCCACCACTGGTACTGCTGGGTCTGCTGCAACTGGGGTGCCTCCACGACGCCCTAGTACTGGTATATCCGTTGGGCACACTGCTCCCTTGTCGGTATGTTGGAAACAAAACAATTGTCAAAACTCTCTTACATACCCAAAAAAACTACATATACATCAAAAAACATCAAAAACAAAAATTAGACAAGGAAAGGCTTAGTCTCGTACCTGACTCATCCCAATCTTCCCCCTCAGGAAAAATCAAATCCATACTCCCACGGAAGTCTACATCGGCATACGGAAAGTCCTCGATCCAGATGTACTGCCGCCTCAGCCAGGCAAAGAAATCACCAGTAAAGTAGAACGCTGACTCCGAAACTAGCCTCGGAGATAGACTAGTCCACCTCTCCATCCGAGGCTCATCCACTGGTCGTACTGCCAATGCTATCTAAGGCTACATCTGAGGGATGTGCTCCAGGAAAAATGAGACTAAAAATGAGCCGTAGCCGAACTGCTTCTGACCAGTCTTGCACCGTGAGATTTGTTCCTTCACATTCTGAAGGAACGCTGCACTCCAATTGAACAGTGTTGGCTCCAAACACTGAACACCATAGGCCACCTGTGATCTCGATGCCAAATGAGCACTAGTGCTACCGGTCACGCTTGTGATAGTGAATAGTATAGACCGGAGAGGCAGATCTCGTATATCCTTGATAGGGATCCTGCCCCCTACCAACCTCGCTCCCGGAATGCAGTGGCGTGCCAGATACACGTCCACCTACTCAGGTAATGCCCTCTGCCCAGTAAAAGATATAGGGACCCCTCTTTTCGAGAGGACGGTCAGAAAGTACACATCTTCCAACTCAATGGTTAGGAGTTGGGTACCAATACGGAATCCCTATTCCGCAACATCCCAAAGGCCAATTATGTGCTCAAGTAATAGAATCCCTCTCTTCATTTTTTACAGTTTGAAGAACTTGAGCAATCCACAGGCCCGCAAAGTGGCCCGCGTACGAGGACTCCGTAGAGCGGCTAAATCATCCATCTCATGTTCCCGCACTTTCCATTCAATCATGATTGCTGAAGATGCCTACAAAACAAAAAAAAAATCAAAAATTTCATTATTCCTCACGTTTTTGTATTTTCGGCGATTTTCAAAAGCATTTTAAAACATAAAACAAAATGCCCATGTCATCTAAAATTAACCACTCATCCTTTTTAACCACCACGCCCTTTAATATTTTCCAAAGAATGATTAAAACGTGTCAAAAATGCAAAACAACTTAGGGGGCTACGTGGGCAATTGCGGGGAATTGTTATGAGTTTATTTTGCTTAAAATGGTCGGTCAAATTGATTGCAAGGGTGTAAACATATTAACAACCCTTCTCTAACACTTTTTTGTAAAAGAATCCCCCCATTTTTATTAATTTTAAAAGGAGGCCGATTTGGTTCAAAGAGAGGCGACCTAGGGCTTTGTGTTTTAAATAAATAATGCCGTAAAAATCAATTTGAAACCATGCAATGGAAAGAGCAAAGGATGAACACCTACCTGGTTTGAACGGTGAGCGAAATGATCGATCGTAGCTCCGATGGCGAGAAAAACAAGATTTTCTTCAAATTGAGATTCTCCAACACTCCAAAAATCCTTGCAAATGAAATGGTAAATAAGTTTTCAAATCAATTGCTATTTATAGAATTTCATTTTTTATAAGGTATGGTCATTTTGGGTTTCTCTAATGATGTAAATGACTTCATTAAACTCTGGTTTGTAGTTTCTGGCATCGCAGGTTTCTTGGCAGTTCTAATGAATCATCCACCTTGTCGCATTTATGAGCATAGTCTTAGTTCGTTCTTGAGCTCAACAATATGAGAACGTAACTGGGTAAACTTTTATCTCTTTTTCGGACCTGTACGGATATGAACACATGAAAAAGGAACCCCCCTGGAGTCTCCTTTAAACCCTTTTCAGAATCTCTAAATATGAAAAGATTGTCGAGTGATCTTTCTTTCTTTCACACTCGTTAAAAGGTCAAAAAGAGCATCTTTCGAGCAATAGTTTAACCCTTTTTCGGTCTCGTTGGACTATTGTACGAAAAAGGAACTGAGAGAGTTATCTTTTAATTGTTTTTCCAAACTCTATAATCCCAAAAAACCTTCGAGTTTTCTGTCTTTGGACTCGTTAAAGCACACATCGACAGACCCATATGGGACCGAACCCTTACTTCTTCCGATTCGTTAAACAAAGGAAGAGGAACTTACCGAAGGTGATTTATATCGAGCATGTGTTATTCTCCTCGAGCTCATTAAATCAAAAAGAGGTACTCATCTATCTGGATGGGGGAAAAATTGAAAGGAGCAAGCCAAGCAGTCTCTTGAGAACATCATCCAACACTTCTTAGAGTCGCCCTTGAACACGACACTTTGTCACTTTGCACATATCATAATTTTCTAAACCTCACTGAGCCAATCCTTTGAGTTCCTTTCACTCCTTTGGGTCACCCGACGCAAGTCACAGTATCCATTTCATAGTTTTGGTCCATGTCATGTTTTGTTGTTGTGCCTCAGTGTTCAAGGGAAGTATCCTCCTCGAGAGTCAGCCATCCCAAATATCTTGCCTCAAAACCTATGTCAGTCCATGTCCAGTTGATCTACCAATTAAATCTCCATGTCCATTTCGTGTCGTTGATGGGGGATACATCAAGGCCCTCCCTCGACAAGTCTATTCCTGTCGACTCCGACACATTATCCGGGAATCAGACTTAGAAACTAATTAGTACTTTGGGACCTGCATGCCTCAATGGCAGGCCTCCTCACGTTCAATAGTGGGTTTACATCATTGACCCCTGATCGAATGATTCCACGAATGTTCAACCTCATCTCATCTATTCACATTCACTGGAATGTACTAGGGTACCTTGGGAATCATTGACATTAATGGTGATCTCCCTCGCACTTGTTAACGGTTCACACCATCGACCGGTAATCAAGTGGTTTCTGCCATGTTCGACGTCAAGACATCTATTCGCATGGTCAGATTCGTACTGTATTGGGATTGGTAAGAAGAACCTGGTTCGAGCCATCACTTTGATATATGCTTTGTCCAGGCTGCGAAGGAATTTCCATTGGACAAAAAAAACATACATTGTTGCATAGATCCACTTTGTATTGGTCGTGGCTATGTCTTGTCATCTCGTAGATCCACTGTGTATTCTTCGTGGCTACGATCAGTCCGAGTCATCAGAGTATAGATCCACATTGTATCTTTGGTGGTTATACCTTTTTATCAATACAATTATGGATCCGCAGTGTATTTTATGGCGGCCATATCCTAATAAGTCTTGATCACCCAAGCATAGGTATGCCTGCCTTGGGTTTTGAAATATGTCATGATATTTGTTGGATGTTTGTGTGCAGCTTCCGTCAGGTTCTCCGAGTCTATACCCTTGCTTGAGCATCTACAAAGTATTTCAGTTATAAGTTGGCATCTTCTAACTTCATACTTTGGGGGGCATTCTGTTACACGTCAAAATTGCTCAGCTGGATAAGTGTCGCATTGTCCCTCTCAATTGTCGTAAGTGTCGCATCTTCCCTACAACTTTCGCAAGTGTCGCAAGTTGGTCACTAGTGTCGCAAATGATGTTTAGGCATACTGCCATGTCAACGACACTAAGGAGGCACTTATAACATCTCATATGACTGATTTGAAGGAGGAGAACTGGTCTACTGAAGTCAAACAAATCTTGACACCTGAAAGGAACCTTGAAACAAAGGTTTGGAGGGGGAGCGCTCCCCTACTTCAGCTCCAGAAGCGCTGGCGCTCCCCTATAATGCTTTAGGGAGCGTTATAATGCTCCCCAACCCCCTTTGAAGGAGCACTGCTCACCTTGAGAGCGCTGGTGCTTCCCCAAGGCTTACCAGGGAGCGCCACAACACTCTGGTGCCCCTTCTGAGGGAGCGCTGCCTAATCTGAGGCAGTAGTTGGCCCGTTGAGGAGAATAAGGGGAGGATATTTCGATATTAGGAGGCAGTTGTGCTCGAATTCTTGGTTTCATCAAGAGATCCCCGATCTAAGGAGAAGGTTCCCAACTTGTTCTAAATATAACTCAAGAGGTTAAGCTCCTCTTAACCTATATAAACAGGATCCATGATGGTGGAAAGAGGGAAGAATTGAATACATGAAACTTATGATCTTGGAGGAAACTCACAGTCAGCCAAAGGAAAGTGATCAGTGAAGCTGTTGTCATCCAGGTTGTGGAGCTTTCAGGCAAGGGTTAGACGAAGGGGACTTGACGAAGTTGTCGCATTAGCATCTACGATTGTAAGTATTGCTGTCATTTTTCTTATCAATATGACACGCTTGGCCTATTTCTTTCTATTTTGTTTCTAATGTCACATGAACTTATCATTTGATGATAGATCTATTTTCAAGCTAATATCAGTAGAGTAGGAAGCGGTTGTATCTTGTCTTGTCCGCAGAACTCAGTGAGGAGCAAAGGATTGGAGCCCAACTCGGAGTGTGCAGGGACAAACGTCGATACAAAGGTACTTCTGTCATCCTTCCTTCTCATGTGTTAGTTTAGAGAGATTTGAAAGGAATTCAGTGTCCATGATAAGCACTTTTCTATCTAGGGTTAAGGTCAAGCTCTAGAGGTGATCTACCTATCCGCAGGGAGATTTTCCTACAACAACAATGTTAAATTTGTAATTGTTGTAGAGAGCAACAGTAATGGTGTGCCTGAATGTTCTCATATCTGCCTTTTTGGTATAATAAGATTTATAGGTTTTGTCTCAGGTTCAGGGAACGAGGTAGAGTATTCTCAAGAAATGAGGTGCGAGCATTTCATATTGGACCTGGTGGATTATTTTTCACTAGCGATGGAAAGGGTGAACTCAAAGTATGGAAATTGGCTAACCAATGTATGGAAATTGGCTAACTAGACACTATGAGAGACCAACACAACTCTTCAAAATTTATGTTGTAATCAGTGGTCTCGGTTTGAGATGATACTTTGGTCGCTTTTTAATGCAAAAGTGACCCTCACTCATATATCCCACATGTGCATCTCGTCATGTACTCCTCTCTCAACACTCTAAATACAATTACTCTGTGATGATCCTATGAATAACATGGAGGGATTAAACCCCTAGGTGGAAAGTAGGTGAGCCCTAGGGTACAGGATTGTACCTACCAGTTTGGTGTTTCTATTGGTGGATGTTCTCTATGGTCTTTGTTTGAATTAATTTCTTGTGTTTTCATGTGCTCACCAATATTGACATTGTGCTAACAAAAAACAATTCTCTGTTCCATCTGTGCCATTATTTATTTGTTATGTGTCTAGGAAATAATAGTATGGAATAGTAGACAAAATCAACCCATTAAAGGATGGAATGGAAGACATATCAGTGATCTAGAACTGTCACAAAACATTGACTTTCACTTCTATAACAGTCCAGACACCAACAACAATCATAGCCATTATGTGTTTCATGACCATGTGAAAAAATATCATTTGTATTATTCATTTCCCACCTATGCAACAAGTTTCACTTATATTTTTTTCCACCTTCCCTCTGTACATTGATATTTTGTTAAAAGTAAGGTTATATATATGAAGGTCTACATGGGTGGCATGGTGATATATCTTGAATCGGGAAAATCAAGGATAAAACAATGATTAAAAAATGGCACGTCACAGTGATATTTTGTTAAAATTAAGGTTATATATATGAAGGTATACATGGGTGGCATGGTGATATATCTTGAATCAGGAAAATCAATGATTAAAAAATGGCATGTGAGGGCACCCACCAAGGCTCAATTCTCGTAGAGGCATGAATAAGAATTTGAAGCTAGGAACACTCATTAATATAAGCTCATCTTTGAAAGAAGACTAAACCCTCTTATTGTAACATCGTAGTTAAAGAAGGTGCTTGTGTTGAGTAGCTTTCACTCCAAAGTGTTATTTTCACCAGTACAACTAGGCAGGCTTGTGCACAACCTCTTTGGGCAAGTTGTAATGTTTTTCTTGAGTTTAAACCAAGCACTTAAAAAAAGTACAAAGGGATTTTGTTGATTTTAGAAATGTGTTTTTCTATCATGTGTAATTTATACCCAAATATTTTCATTGGTATTTCCATAATGACTTTATAAGGAATTCATCAAAATTACCAAGGGTTTTGTTATCATGTTAGTTTTGTCCACTTGTGACACTTAGTGCTTTGTGCCAATGAAATCACAAATCATGTTATAATGTAATTTATAAGTTCAAATTCATGGAGGACAATAGTCAAATCTTAATTTGACCAAAATGGAGCATCACGTGCCCTCATTCATGGGGCATGCAACAATATAGGGAATCCTTCAAAGGCCCATGAAATTTTTGTTACATTAAGAAGGAATTAAATTTTGTGGCTCATTGATTTTCATGATCACTTTAGAAGCTATTTTAATCAACCTTGAAATCCCATATCATTCAAATTTATTTGATTAATGAAAGGGCTACATGGCCATACCTAGTGTATGGATCAGTTGCCCTCAAATATTTCTCTAAGGACAAAAGTCCAGGCCATCTGGGCCTGGAATTTTGTCCTTAGAGAAATATTTGAGGGCAACTAAAATTTCGAGTAAAGAACAAGGCTTGTCAAGAGAATGAGCTTCTATTCATGTTACTGAATGTGTGAAAAGTCTAGCCACCGAGACTTGTGTTTGCAAATTTGTTGATGTGTTATGTTCAAAGAATGGATGGAAATGATTAACTACTGCAACTTTTAAATCATGTTGTCCTTTATGGATACGCCCATCTTCAGAGGCGATCTCCCAAATGTAGTTTTTGTTCCTGCCAAGTGGAGTCAAGGTGCATAGGTGGAATCAAGGTGCATAGGTGGAATCCATGAGGTAGCGTCCACCGTGGTGGGGAAACCAAGAGGCAAAGGTAGTTTATGAAGCTTATGGAACAAGATTGCAAATCCCCCATAATCTTTTTCAAGGTGATGTGTGTCCCTTGGGAAGTAATTAGTTTACAAAGATATGAACCATTTTAAATTTGTGACATGTTATGCTCCCATAATTGATGTCATTCATTGATCTAAGATCAAGCATGGGGAACATGTGCACCAACAAAGTGTTGTTAGAGATGGGACCCTTGCCTATCACATCAACCTATGACAATGTGATAGGTGGAGGATTCGAGGAGAAATAGGGACTCCCTAGGTGGAGGATTCGAGGAGAAATAGGGACTCCCTTTCTTATTGATTAATGGAAATGTTCCAAGTGGAAAAAAAAGGATGAAAAGGTATTGGTGGACCTCATTAATCAATAAAGTGAAGTGAAGAGAGATAAAGGGGGCCACGATAACCTGACATGGCATGCGAAGAGGTAAGGTAATATGAATTGGAATACAAGTATGAGGACACGTAGGACCCAACATCCATGCCAGTAGGCATGTTTCATGTCATGTTAGCTACGATGCCACATCAATAAGATAAAAACATTATTTTAAGAAATTCTAAAGACAAAATCTTTTTTTGGCCATAATAGGAGAAAGGACGCTCAAAACTTGTTGAAATTTCAGGGGTATGTTTTTAGTGAGAAGGAACAAAAAATTGTGAGCAGTCACTTGCTTATTTATCTCTAGAATTCCATAAAATGGAATGGAGTGGTTTTTAATGAACAAGGTGGTACTCACAAACATAATCCATGTTAATGTTGAAATTTGTTTAGTGAGTAACAAGAGTAGACATAAACAAACCCAGTGAAGCATTTGACCAAATTCCAAAGGGGTTGGAATGGAGACGCAAAAACATGCCAAAATCCTTTATCCCAAGACTATTTTTGAGGATTTTGGGGATATTTGATGGATAAAAAGGGGCCTAATATCACCAAACTAGAAAAATTATACTAGTCAACATTTTGTTTCCTTGATAATTCAGATGACTTTGTTGTATTGAAGACTTTATAGTTTTGCTCCATTTGAGAGAGCCATTTCAGATAAAAAACTTCCAAGTCTAGAGAAAGTGAAAAAAGGGCAATGTTGAAAATTATCGATTGATGTAGAAATTGACAAGAACATCAATTTACCAATATGAAAGTTTATGTGTAGTCATAAGCATGATTATTATCTACACCTGCTACAAAGTTTTTCTTAGTTATTGATATATTTTCTACTAAATATGATAGAATTTGGTCTCCATGGTTGATTGTACCAGTCACAAAAGTGCACAAATTCAGTAAACAAATGGAATCATTGAGCTTGAGATAGGATAAAGAGGTTGGTATAGCATAGGAAATCTTCTAATGAAAAAACAAATGGAATCATTGAGCTTGAGATAGGAGAAAGAGGTTGGTATAGCATAGGAAATCTGCTAATGAAAAAACAAATGGAATCATTGAGCTTGAGATAGGAGATAGAGGTCAAACCATTTGCTCCGGCCGTGTTCCCTCCTCTGGTGCAAAATCATGTGCCATCCTCTGCAAATCGTGTGCCATAGCTCGAATCCGTCCTCCAAATCTAAACCTGCAAATCGTGTGCCCTAGCTGAAATGGCTCAAATCCGTCCTCCAAATCCGTGGTGGTGGGTGCGTGGACTATGGAGAAATAGTGTGGACTCCAAATCCACAGTTGCGCGCAAGTGGTGGCCATGAGTGCATGGACTGTGGAGAAAAATGGTGGTGGATTGTGCATGGAGCAGGCCGCGCGGGAGGGGAATATAGCTTTGTGTTTTGAAATGAATTGATTTTCATTTTTTTTTATATAATATGTATGTAATCTACTTTGCTTCCTTGTCCATCACTTTAAGCTAATGTTGAAATTTTGAGCGTTGCTAAAAAAATTCAACTCACAAAATGCCACAAATCTACACTAAAAAATGTTTCATCCCTAAGTTGAATTTGATTTCTTTGAAAATCCTATTCAAACTTCCAATCCACAACAACAAATAATAATAAGCAACAAATAAAGTGTAGACACCACAAATATGTAATTTTTATATCATTTCAATAGCCTTTAGGGTAATATATAACCCTCAAAACATATTTGAAAATTATGTCAGCAAACAATAACTAAATTAGAAAAACAAATAGGTATGGAAATGCAATTTAAACATGATAAATCAACTCAATTCCACCTTGTCTATTCATTAAATCAACTTGATAAATCAACAAAAAATTCACCCAAAGATCAAACATGCAACATATTTGGGACAATAAATACATCTCTTTCTATTTCACATGTAATATTATTATATTACAATGAATCAACTCATCCCAAATTAGACATGCAAAACCCTTTAACTCATCCCAAGCATAGATTTACCTCACAACAATTTAGCTCATCCCAAATTGAAAATGTAAAACCATTATAGATTATCGCAAGTGAAGCTTCTCATAAGCATAATGAACACCAACTAGGGAACCCCATGCTATTGAACC
>ML786566.1:112303-129031 GCA_009831015.1 Picea engelmannii | reverse complement strand
ACTACAATAATTGGAGTAGCTAGGGAATCATGCCCACAACCCATGACATGTTCAAATCACTCCTCTCAAACATAACAATATGCTCCAATCATTGGAGCATCTAGGGCATCACACATACAATCTATCATTGGTACAAATTGCCCTTCTCAGGAATAATAACATACTCCAATCACTAGAGAATCTAGGGCACCATATCCACAACATATCACATGTCCAAATTACCCATCCCATGCATAACAACACACTCCAATAACTAGAGCATCCTAGGTATCACACCCAACAAAATCCTTCATTCTTAGCTTTATATCATAGGTAGTTTAATTTTCCACGTAATTGACAAAAATTTAAGGTACAAGCTACTCCAATCATTGGAGTGTCATGGGCACCACACCCACTGACCTCTCACAAGTCTTAGTGCATATCTCAGGAATTTATAGACTCCAATCATTAAATATTTCTTGAGCATCCCACTCACTTAAATCTTTCATTCTCAACTCCCTCTAACATGTAGCTGATTTCTCCATGAAAGAGATAGTAAACTTTAGCAAAACCATTCTAATACCACGTTCAAATTTTGTGTGATGCTAAAATAATTCACCCAAAAGATGCCACAGATCTCCACCATTTGGCTTATATATCCTATGATTGACACATTATAATGTCATGTGTGTGCTTATAATGGGATTAGTATTGATCCTAGTGTTCAATATATACATTATTACGTTGATATTGTTAAAGGTTTTGTGGGACTGTATATGAGATTAAGGGAGTATATATTAGACAAAGTCTATAGTGTTGTATATATACAAAATTGCTAGACAATGTGTGGAATATACTAACATGTGTTCTTGCAACTCTAGACCTCCTAGATGCTCACATCAACTTCTAACAATGTGTTAACAATATTCATAGCCAAGTGTTTCCTTAATTAATTATGACTCCCAAGTTTCAAAATGTACTTGACATCGGAAAGACAAAGAAAGATACCAGGAAGTGGTGTGACTTCCATAAGAGCCCTTGGCATAACACTACTGACTGCTGCTCAAAGTGGTCTCTAGTGGCTGAAGTGAAAGCCTCTAAACCAAATGCAAATTATGACTCTAAGCCAGAACCAGAAAGGGGAAGATGAACCATTGACATGGAACCCAGTGCCACCATTGCTACCACCAAGCTTCATCCTGGTGAACCTGACGAGCCATAAGAAGGAGAGTGCCTCTTCATCGTTGATAGTGGTAGCCAGAAGAACCTCATCTTAGCAGAGGTCATCAAGCGCCTGGCCCTACCAACAATGCCACACCCACAACCATACACCATGGGATGGCTCCGCCAAGGAAGCGATCTCCGCATCAGCCAACAGTGTCGACTGTCATACGACATCAAGCCCTTAGAAGACGAGGTATTGTGTGATGTTGCTCCTCTTTAAGTTTGTGATGTTCTATTGGGCCAACCTTATTTATGGAAATGTCATGCTATATATGAATCTGGGCCTCATAGTATTATTATTACTTTGAACAGGAAATTGTACTGAATACCCGAGGCAGTCCCACCTAGTGTTGTTTCCTTGATCTCTGCTAAGCAATGCAAGAAGGTCATCTTTGAGACGGGGAATTTTGTCTTCTTCATGATTCACTCTCAGAATAAGCGAAAGATCACAGCCATATCCAGGGTCTCTGCGGCCGACCTCTCCACACAGCAAAAGCAGGTAGATAGGGTCGTTGAAGAATACTTGTATATCTGCTCCTCACCTACAGGGTTACCTCTCCACTGCTAGGTCAAGCACCCCATCGATCTGACCCCTAGCACACCACTACCTAATGGGCCATTCCATCGTTGCTCTTTGTTAGAGAATGAGGAGATCAAGTGACAGATCCAAGAACTGCTCCACAATGGGCACATCTGCCCTAGCTCATCACCTTGTGGGAGCCCAATCATGCTGGTACAAAAGAAATATGGGACCTGGCAACTCTGTATTGATTATCGGGCTCTAAATAAAATCACAGTCAGAAATCATTACCCAATTCCCTGAATCGATGACCTCCTTGATCAACTCGCTGAGGCCAAATACTTCAGTAAGATTGATCTAAATTATGGCTACCACCAAATCCTGATAGAACAGACAGATGTATGGAAGACGGCCTTCAAGTAGAAGGAAGGGATTTTTGAATGGTTGGTCATGCCCTTTGGTTTGACAAATGCTCCAGCCACTTTCATGAGGATGATGGACAATATCCTACGACCATTCACCAATACTTTTGCAGTAGTGTATCTGGATGACATTCTAATTTACAACAAGACTTGGGTCGAACACTTGCAGCATATTCAACAGGTTTTGCACACCCTGCGACAGCACAAGCTATACGCCAACTTGGAAAAATGATCCTTCATCATGCACAGGGTCCATTACTTGGCCTACATCATTGATCAACATGGTTTACATGTGGATCCAGCCAATATCCAAGTCATCTGTGACTGGCCAGCCCCAACAACACTCAATGAGCTTTGGAGCTTCTTGGGCCTTGTCAATTTCTACCGCAGGTTCGTGTTGGGTTTCTCTCATATTGCATGGGCCCTCAACCAAATAAACAAGGGTGGTGGTAAGGTGAAATGTGCATGGGGTTGGTGCCAACAATAAGTGTTTGATGATTTGAAGAAGTGTGTGTGCTCAGCCCTAGTAATTTCACTACCGGACCTATGTTGTGGGCACTGTTCTCACTCAGCACGGCCACCCCGTGGCCTATCATAGTGAGACATTGTCAGATACTATTTGTAAGTACCCTACTTATGACAAAGGAATGTACTCCATTGTGCAAGCATGTCGCTAGTGGAGAAATTACATTCTTGGGAAGGAGACAGTCATCACACTGATCATAAGCCACTGTAGTTCATGCAGACATAGTGAATATTGCAGAATGACCACCATCAAAAGTGGTCCACATACTTGCATCAATTCCACCACAAAATCAAGTATAAAACAAGAAGCACCAATCACGTCATTGATTGCCTCAGCTGACCACCAGTCACGGCACTCACCACAGTGATAGACTCTTGTGCCCATGAGACATCTGGATGGCCCCAACTCTATGAGACAAACCCTGACTTCGCCACCACCTACCAAATGTTAGGTGCAAATGCACTTGTTGATAATTTCCATCTTCAGGATGGGTTGTTATGTCATCTCAGCCATATCTGTGTTCCATCAAGTGAGCAAGCGAATTTGATCTGGGAAGCCCACTACAGTCGGGTGGCAGGACACTTCGACGTTGAAAAGACAATGGTGATGCTATAGAAACATTTCTACTGGCCGAAACTTCGACAGGAGGTTAGCAAGTATATCAGGTCCTGCACTGCATGTGCTATTACCAAATAGACCACTAAAAAACAGGGTATATACACCCCTCTTCCTACTCCTGATAGGCCATGGGAATCCATCTCAATGGACTACATGTTGGGCCTTGCATCCACCAAGTGAGGAAATGACTATGTTTTTGTGGTTGTTGATCGCTTTTCTAAGATGGCGATTCCGGTTGCCTGTAATAAGAGCATCACAGCAGAGGCCACTGCCAAGCTCTTCTTCGAACGAGTCTGGGTACATTTTGGAATCCCACAAACCAATGTCTGAGATCAGGATAGTTGATTTCTTAGCACATTTTGGTCGAGCCTCTAGTCACTACTGGACACCAAGCTCACCAAATGCACGGCCTTCCACCCCCAAACACATGGCCAAACTGAGGTTGTAAATCGAATGATTATGCATATCCTTCACATGTATAATTCAAAGCACCCTCTCACATGGAATGAGAGCCTTCCCTATGTCTAGCATAGCTAAAACTAAGCCTTGCATAGCTCAACCAGCCACATCCCCTTTAAAGTGGGGTTGGGATTCCAACCATTGGGACCCATAGATGTTTCACTTCCCATTGCAGTCACCTCAACTGACTCATCTCCTGCTCCAACCGAAGCTGAAAAATCCACCCAATTCATTGAGCAGATCCAACACATCCACCAACAGGTTTAGGATATCCTACAGAAGTCCAATGGCAAGTACAAATAGCGCCATGATCAACATCAGGTGTCGCATAAGTTTCAGGTGGCCGACAAAGTTTGGTTGAACTTGCAGAAATAACTCCTTACAAGACCCCACAAGAAAATTCACCCACTCTATTATGGGCCGTACACTATCACCAAGGCCATGGGGAATAATGATTTTGAGCTCAACATTCTTCCTTTCCTTGGTATGCACCCAGTGTTCAGCGTGGATCTCCTTCGCCCTTATTTCCCACCATTATTGGACACCTCAGAAGTAGCAAAACAACTGAAGCCAACAGAGCTCAACCCCGACTGCCTACAACATGAATCCAATGATCATATTGTTGATAGACAGATCAAGGGCACTCGACAACAAAGGATCCATCTTTATCAAGTCGTCAAAGCAAGGCAGCTCCTACACCAAGGAAAGTGGCTCACTCGGGGCCAAATTCAACAGAAATTTCTTCATCTGATGGGGGACCTCAATGTAATGGAGAAAATTTCTTCCTAAAGAGGGAGGATTAATCCAGATGGATATTGGTGGCCACCCACCTTTTCCAACTGGCTCAAAACAGTTTTCTGAAAATTTTGGCAATTTACTATTTTTAGTAGTTTTAACTTCCAAGGACATTTTGAGGGCCTAAATGAAGGTTTTTCGGGATTGGTATCTAGATGCATAGTTTATCCCCACAATGAATCTCCTTGAAGATACCTTTCCAATGGGCTATCGCACGCCTGAAATGGAGATCGTATGCAAAAGTTACGACCCCGGGAAGTTGATGTACTAACTTACCCAAACGGGGCCCACATGACTTTTGGCACATCATCTCCTAGGGTTAGGTTTTTGGATGTCTAGGGTTTTTGGCATTCTTTATTATTGTAAAAATTCCTTCAGAGCCTCATTGTAACCTGCTTCTTGCGAATGCACTCTATCGTCACATCTCTTCTCAGAGTTAAGCCGCCACCATTCCAGCAAGTTTGTTTTCACTGCATTTTACAGTTTCAACTTATTTCGTTATTGAATAGAAAACTAGTTTTACTGTATCTCTGTTATTTTTTGTTAAGAACCTATTAATAATTTGTATTCATTTCGTTCTGCTCATAAAATCCAGATCAGTGGTATCAGAGCGGTCTGCTCCTTGTCGTCTTAACGCGTGTCCCCAACGAGGTTGGAGTAAAAAGAGTTGGGTCTTGAGCTTGTTTCTCTTGATGAAAGAAGCTCTCACACACCCAAGTGACCTCCCATGGCAGGGGACAAGAAAGATGATGGGACAAATGATCCTTTCAAAATTTTGATTGAGGAATCCCTCATGCAACAGAAAAATGAGATGATGGATAATTTTGCGCAAATCCTTCGGTGGCTACCAACAGGCGACACATCTTCTTTGAACAGAGACGCCGCCCCCTTCAAGGTACAAATAAACTTCGATATTCCTATATTTGAAGGTCAGATAGATGCAAATGCTGTAGACAAGCGGTTGAATCTACTAGAAGGTTATTTTACTTTATGGAAATGTCATGTTGGATATGAGCCTAGGCCTCGTAGTGTTATTATTACTTTTAACAGGAAATTGTACAGGATACCCAAGGCTGTCCCACCTTGTGTTGTTTCCTTGATCTCTGCTAAGCAATGAAGGAAGGTCATCTCTCATATGGGGAATTTTGTCCTCTTCATGATTCGCTCTGAGAATAAGAGAAATATCACAGCCACATCAAGGGTCTTTACGTCTGACCTCTCCACAGAGCAAAAGAAAGTAGATAGGGTCATGGAAGAATACTTGGATGTCTTCTCCTCAGCTATAGGGGTACCTCTGCATTTCCAGGTCAAGCACACCATCGATCTAACCCTCGGTGCACCACTACCCAATGGGTCAGTCTATCGTCGCTCTTTGTTAGAGAATGAGGAGATCACGCGACAGATCCAAGAACTACTCCAAAAGGGGCACATCTGCCCCAGCTCATCACCTTGAGGGAGCATAATCATGCTGGTATAGAAGAAATATGGGACCTAGCGATGTTGTATTGATTACCGGGCTATGAATAAAATCACAGTCAGAAACCGGTACCCAATTCCCCGAATCGATGACCTCCTTGATCAACTCATGGGTACCAAATACTTCAGTAAAATTGATCTAAAGTCTGGCTACCACCAGGTCCCGATAGAATAGATAGATGTATGGAAGACCTCCTTCAAGTCAAAGGAATGCCTTTTTGAATGTTTGGTCTTGCCCTTTGGTTTGACAAATGATCTAGCCACTTTCATGAGGATGATGGACAATATCCTGCGACCATTCACCAATACTTTTGTAGTGGTGTATCTGGATGACATTCTAATTTACAGTAAGACTGGGGCCGAACACTTGCAGCATCCTTTTGAGATCGATACAGATGCTTCAGACTATGTTGTGGGCATTGTTCTCACTCAGCACAGCCACCCTGTGGCCTATCATAGTGAGAAACTGTCAGATACTGTCCGTAAGTACCCTAGTTACGAAAAAGAAATGTACTCCATTGTGCAAGCATGCTGCCAATGGAGACATTACATTCTTGGGAAGGAAACATTCATCCACATTGATCATAAGCCACTGCCATTCATGCAGACATAGGGAAAATTGTAGAATG
This sequence comes from Picea engelmannii, assembly GCA_009831015.1. NCBI lineage: Eukaryota > Viridiplantae > Streptophyta > Pinopsida > Pinales > Pinaceae > Picea > Picea engelmannii. The sequence goes on along the minus strand of ML786566.1, from coordinate 122,383 downwards.
ATCGCCATCAAAAGTGGTCCACATACTTGCAGCAATTTCACCTCAACATCAAGTATAAAACAGGAAGCACCAATTGCGTCGCTGATTGCCTCAGCAAACCGCCAGTCGTGACACTCACCATGGTGCTAGACTCTTGCAGCAATGAGACATCTGGATGGCCCCAACTCTATGAGACAGACACTGACTTTGCCACCACCTACCAAATGTAGGGTGCAAACACAGTTTTCGATAATTTCCATCTTTAGGATGGGTTGTTTTGTCGTCTGGGCCATATCTGTGTTCCATCAAGTGAGCGAGCAAAGATAATATGGGAATCCCACTACAGTCAGGTGGAACAACACGTCAGCGTTGAAAATATAATGGCGATGGTACAGAAACATTTCTACTGGACGAAACTTCGACAGGAGGTCAACAAGTATATCAGGTCCTGCACTGCCTGCATTATTGTCAAACCAACCACTAAGAAATAGGGCCTGTACACCCCTCTTTCTACTCCTTAGAGGCCATGGGAATCCATATCAATGGACTACATGTCGGGATTCCCATCCACCAAGCAGGGAAATGACTATGTTTTTGTGGTTGTTGATCACTTTTCTAAGATGGCGATTCTAGTTGTCTACAAGAAGAGCATCACAACAGAGGCCACTGCCAAGCTCTTCTTTGAACGAGTCTGGCTATATTTTAGAATCCCACAAACCATTATCTCATATCAGGATAGTTGATTTCTCAGCACATTCTGGTCGAGCCTCTGGTCACTGTTGGACACCAAGCTCACGAAATCCACAACCTTCCACCCCCAGACAGATGGCCAAACCGAGGTTGTAAATCAATTGATTGTGCATATCCTTCGCATGTATAAATCAAAGAACCCTAGCACATGGGATGAAATCCTTCCTTGTGTCCAACATAGCTATAACCGAGCCTTGCATAGCTCAACTAGCCATAGCCCCTTTCAAGTGGGGTTGGGATTCCAACCATTTGGACCCATAGATGTTGCACTTCCCCTTCTGGTCACCTCGACCGACTCATATCCTGCTCCAACTAAAGCTGAAAAAGCCACCCAGTTCATTGAGTGGATCCATCACATCCACCAACAGGTTCAAGATATCCTACAGAAGTCCAATGACAAGTAAAAACAACGCCATGATCAACATCGGGTGCCGCATAAGTTTCAGGTGGGAGACAAAGTTTAGTTGCACTTGCAAAAATAACGCCTTAGAGGACCCCATCGAAAGCTTCACCCACTCCGTTATGAGTCATACACTATCGCCAAGGCCATGGGGGACAATTCTTTTGATCTAAACATTCCTCCTTTCCTTGATCTGCACCCAGTGTTCAACGTGGATCTCCTTCGCCCTTATTTCCCACTATTATTGGACACCTCAAAAGTAGCAGAACAATTGAAGCCAACGGATATCAACCCTGACTGTCTACAAAAGGAATCCAATGATCATATTGTGGACAGATATATCAAGGGCACTCAACAACAAAGGATCTAGCTTTATCGAAACGTCGAAGCAGGGCAGCTCCTGCACCAAGGCAAGTGGCTCACCCGGGGCCAAATTCAGCAGAAATTTCCTCATCTGATGGGGGACCTCAATGAAATGGATACCATTTCTTCCTAAGGAGGGGGGATTGTCCCAAATGGATATAAGTGGCCACCCACCTTTTCCAACTAGCTCAAAGCAGTTTTTTGACAATTTTGGCAATTTACTATTTTTAGCAATTTTAACTTTCGGAGCCATTTTGAGGGCCTAAATGAAGATTTTTTTGGATCGAGATCCTTAGTGATAGAATAAGGAATATTTGAGCCCCAAAAATGAATCTCCTCGATGATACCTTTCCAACAGGCTATCACACACCTAAAACGGAGATCGTATACAAAAGTTACGACCCCGGGAAGTTCATGTACTAACTTACCCAAACGGGGCCCACATGACTTTTGGCACTTCATCTCCTAGGGTTAGGTTTTTGGATGTCTAGGGTTTTTGGAATTATTTCTTATTATAAAAAGGCATTCATAGCCTCATTTTAACCTACTTCTTTTGAATGCGCATTGCAGTCACATTTCTTCTCAGAGATAAGTCGCCACCATTCCAATAAGCTTGTTTCCGCTGCATTTCACAGTTTCAGCTTATTTAGTTATTAAATAGAAAACTAGCTTTACTATATCTCTATTATTATTTGTTAAGAACCTATTAATAATCTGTATTCATTTCATTCTACTCATAAAATCTAGATCAGTGGTATTAGAGCGGACTACTCCTTGTCGTCTTAATTCATGTCCCCAACAAGGTTGGAGTACAAAGAGTTGGGTCTCAAGCTTGTTTCTCTTGAGGAAAGAAGATATTGGACACCCAAGCGACCTCCCATGGAAGGATAAAATAAACATTACATGATAGGATATCCTTTCAAACTTTTGATTGAGGAAGCCCTCACGCAACATAGGAACGAGATGATGGATAGTTTCATGCAAATCCTTCGGCGGCTACCAACAGGCGATGCATCTTCTTTTAACAGAGGCATCGCAACCTTCAAGGTACAAATAAAATTTGATATTCCTATATTTGAAGGTCAGATAGATGTAGATGTTGTAGATAAGTGGTTGAATCTACTAGAAGGGTATTTTTATGTCCATAACATTTCGAATAAAGAAAAGATTACTTTTGCGCTCCTCAAATCCATTCCCCATGTCAAAGATTGGCGAGAAACTTTCTGTGAGAAAAAGGAAACAGAGGAAACCTAATTATTTTCAGTCATGGCCACCTAGGAATCCTTCAGGGATGCTATTAAGGAACAATACTACCCTGTCAGAAGTTATGATGACCTGTATACCAAATGGACCACACCGCGGCAAGAAAGAGACCAAGTAGTGCCAGATTTCATAAATATCTTCCATACCTTGCACACTAAGTTGGGTATCAAAGATTTGGAGTGACATCTGGTGCTCAAGTATTGCAGTGCTCTGCATAGATACATCCAAACCAAAATGGAATTTCTGTACATCTCATCCTGGGGTGTAGCCTACCAATATGCCATCAAAATCGAGCAGAAGCTCAAAAAAAGACGTAGCAATCTGGGCCTGGGAACCCCTCAAAACAAAAGCCAGGAAAGGATGGCCCCAATCCCCCGAACAAGGGACAGAGCAAATATGGACAGTATCAGGAAAACCAATCCAAGCCGCAAGCAAAGAAGGACACCAGAAAGACAAAGAAAGATACCAGGAAGTGATGCGACTTCCATAAGATCCCTTGCCATAACACTGTGGATTGTCGCTCAAAGCGGTCGCTAGTGGCCGAAGTGAAAGCCTCTGAATCATATGTAGATTATGACTCTGAGCTAGAACTAGAAAGGGGAATATGGATCATTGACATGGAACCCAGTTCCACCATTGCTACCACCAAGCTCCAGCCTGGTGAACCAAACAAGCCAGAAGAAGGAGAGCACCTCTTCCATTCACAGATGTGGATAAAAGGTACCCCGTTGCACTTCATCATTGATAGTGGTAGCCAGAAGAACCTCATCTCAGCAAAGGTCATCAAGCGGCTAGCCCTGCCAACAATGCCACACCCACAACTGTACACCATTAGATGACTCCACTAAGGAAGTGATCTCTGTGTCAGCCGATAGTGTCGACTGTCGTACGGCATCAAGCCCTTCAAAGACGAGGAATTGTGTGATGTTTCTCCTCTCTAAGTTTGTGATGTTATTTTGGGCCAACCTTATTTATGGAAACATCATGTTTTATATGAGTCTAGGCCTTGCAGTGTTATTATTACTTTGAACGGGAAATTGTACAAGATACCCGAGGCAGTCCCACCTAGTGTCGTTTCCTTGATCTCTGCTAAGAAATGCAGGAAGGTCATCTCTTAGACAGGGAAGTTTGTCTTCTTCGTGATTCTCTCTCAGAATAAGTGAAAGATCACAGCCACATCCAGGGTCTCTAAGGCCGACCTCTCCACATAGAAAAAACAAGTAGATAGGGTCGTGGAAGAATACTCGGATATCTTCTCCTCACCTACAGGGGTACCTTTGCACTGCCAGGTCAAGCAGCCCATCGATCTGAACCTCAGTGCACTAATACCCAATGGTCCAGTCTATCATCGCTCTTTTTTAGAGAATGAGGAGATCAAGCAACAAATCCAAGAAATACTCCACAAGGGGCACATCTACCCCAGCTCATAACCTTGTGGGAGCCCAATCGTTCTACTATAGAAGAAAGATGGGACCTAGCGACTCTGTATTGATTACTGGGCTCTGAATAAAAGCACAGTCAGAAACTGGGACCTGATTCCCCGAATCGATGACCTCCTTGATAAACTCATGGGGGCCAAATACTTCAGTAAGATTGATCGGAAGTTTGGCTACCACCAGGTCCCGATAGAACAGACAGATGAATGGAAGACTGCCTTCAAGTCAAAGGAAGTCCTTTATGAATGGTTGGTCATGCCCTTTGGTTTGAAAAATTCTCCAGCCACTTTCATGAGGATAATGGACGATATCCTGTGACCATTCACCAATACTTTTGCAGTTGTGTATCTGGATGGCATTCTAATTTACAGCAAGACTTGGGCCGAACACTTGCAGCATATTCAACAGGTTCTGCACACCTTGCGGTAGCACAAGCTATACGCCAACTTGGAAAAATTCTCCTTCAGAATGGACAGGGTCCATTGTCTAGGATACATCATTGATCAGCATGGCATACATGTGGATCCAGCCAAGATCCAATTCATCCGTGACTAGCCAGCCCCAACAACACTCACTGAGCTTCGGAGCTTCTTGGACCTTGCCAATTTCTTTTGCAAGTTCATGTTGGGCTTCTCCCATATTGCATGTGCCCATAGCCAAATAAAAAGGGGTGGTGGTAATGCAAAATTTTCATGGGGATGGTCCCAACAACAAGTGTTTGATGATTTGAATCATTGCTTGTGCTCAACCCCAGTACTTTCACTACCAGTCCTCCAGCATCCATTTGAGCTCGAGACAGATGCTTCAGACTATGTTGTGGGCATCGTTCTAAATTAGCATGGCCACACCGCTAGTGGAGACATTACATTCTTGGGTAGGAGACAGTCACCCACACTGATCATAAGCCACTACAGTTCATGCAGACATAGGGAAAATTGTGGAATGATCGCCATCGAAAGTGGTTCACATACTTGCAGCAATTCCACCTCAACATCAAGTATAATACAGGAAGCACCACTCGCATCGCTGGTTGCCCCAGCAGACCGCCAGTAGCGACACTCACCACGGTTCTAGTCTCTTGTGCCCATGAGACATTTGGATGGCCCCAACTCTATGAGATAGACCCTGACTTCGCCACCACCTACCAAATGTTGGGTGCAAACATAGTTGTCGATAATTTCCATCTTCAGGATGGGTTGTTGTGTCATCTAGGCCATATCTATGTTCCATCAAGTGAGCTAGAGAAGCTTATCTGGGAAGCCCACTACAGTCAAGTGGCAGGACACTTCGGCATTGAAAAGACAGTGACAATCCTATAGAAACATTTCTACTGGCCAAAACTTCAACAGGAGGTCAGGAAGTATATCAGGTCATGTGCTACCTTCGCTATTTCCAAACTAACCACTAATAAACAAGGCCTGTACACCCCTCTTCCTACTCCTGAAAGGCCATGGAAATCCATCTCAATGGGCTACATGTCGGGCCTCCCATCCACCAAGCGGGGAAATGATTGTGTGTTTCTAGTTGTTGATCGCTTTTCTAAGATGGCGATTCTTTTTGCCTGCAAGAAGAGCATCATAGCAAAGGCCACTACCAAGGTCTTATTTGAACGAGTCTCGGTAAATTTTAGAATCCCTCAAAACATTGTCTCAAATCGGGATAGTCAATTTCTCAGCACATTTTGGTCGAGACTCTGGTCACTGCTGGACACCAAGCTCACCAAATCCATGAACTTCCACCCCTAGACAGATGGCCAAACCGAGGTTGTAAATCGAATGATTATGCATATCCTTCACACCCTCTCACATGAGATGAGATCCTTCCCTATGTCCAGTATAGCAACAACCAAGACCTGCATAACTCAACCGGCCACAACCCTTTTCAAGTGGGGTTTGGATTCCAACCATTGGGACCCATAGATGTTGCAGTTCCCCTTGTAGTAACCTTGAATGACTCATCTCCTACTCCAACTTAAGATAACAAAGCCACTTGGTTCATTAGGGGGATCCAACACATCCACCAACAGGTTCAGGATATCCTACAGAAGTCCAATGACAAGTACAAACAATGCCATGATCAACATCGGGTGCCGCATATGTTTCAGGTGGGCGACAAATTTTGGTTTCACTTGTAGAAAGAATGCCTTACAGGACCCCATCAGAATCTTCAACCACTCCGTTATGGGTCGTACACTATAACCAAGGCTGTGGGTGATAATTCTTTTGAGCTCGACATTCCTCCTTTCCTTGTTCTACACCCAATGTTCAACGTGGATCTCCTTCACCCTTATTTCCCACCATTATTGGACACATCAAAAGTAGTAGAACAACTGAAGCCAATAGAGCTCAACCCCGACTGCCTACAATAGACATCCAATGATCATATTGTGTATAGACATATCAAGGGCACTCAACAACAAAGGATCCATCTTTATCGAGTCGTTAAAGCAGGGCAGATTCTGCACCAAGGCAAGTGGCTCACCTAGGGATAAATTCAGCAGAAATTTCCTCATCTGATGGGGGACATCAATGTAATATACACCATTTCTTCCTCAGGATGGAGGATTGATCTATATGGATATCTATGGCCACCCACCTTTTCCAACTAGCTCAAAACAGTTTTCTTACAATTTTGGAAATTTACTATTTTTAGCAATTTTAACTTCCGAGGCCATTTTGAGGGCCTAAATGAAAGTTTTTTGGGATAGAGCTACTCAATGAAAATTGAAAGTATATTTGAGCCCCTAAAATGAATCCACTCGATGATACCTTTCCAACAGGCTATCACACACCTAAAACGGAGATCATATGCAAAAGTTACGACCCCGAGAAGTTGATGTACTAACTTACCCAAACAGGGCCCACATGACTTTTGGCACTTCATCTCCTAGGGTTAGGTTTTTGGATGTATAGGGTTTTTGACATTCTTGCTTATTGTAAAAAGGCCTTCAAAGCCTCATTGTGACCTACTTCTTTCGAATGTGCGTTGTCTTCACAGCTTTTCTCAGAGATAAGCCACCACCATTCCAGCAAGCTTGTTTCCACTGCATTTTACAGTTTCAGCTTATTTCGTTATTGAATAGAAAACCAGTTTTACTGTATCTATATTATTTTGTGTTAGGCACCTGTTAATAATCTGTATTCATTTCATTCTGCTCATAAAATATGGATCAGTGGTATCAGAGCGGTCTGCTTCTTGTCATCTTAATGCATGTCCCCAACGAGGTCGGAGTACAAAGAGTTGGGTCTCGAGCTCGTTTCTCTTGAGGAAAGAAGCTCTCGCACACCCAAGCGATGTCCCATGGTAGGAGAAAATAAATATGACAAGATAGGAGATCCTTTCAAACTGTTGATTAAGGAAGCCCTCACGCAACAGAGGAATGAGATGATGGATAGTTTCACGCAAATCCTTCGGTGGCTACCAAAAGGCGACACATCTTCTTCGAACGGATTCACCACCCCCTTCAAGGTACAAATAAACTTCGATATTCATATATTTGAAGGTCAGATAGATGCAGATGTTGTAGACAAGTGGTTGAATCTACTAGAAGGATGATTTTTTGTCCATAACTTTTCGAATAAAGAAAATATTATGTTTGCGCTCGTCAAAGTCATTCCTCGTGTCAAAGATTGGTGGTAAACTTTATGTGAGCAAAAGGAAACAAAGGAAACCTCATTATTTTCAGTCACGACCACTTGGGAATCCTTTAGGGATGCTATTAAGGAACAATACCACCCTTTCGGAAGTTATAACGACCTATATACCAAATGGACCACACTGCTACAAGAAAGAGACCAAGCAGTGCCAGATTTCACAAATATCTTCCATACCTTGCGCACCAAGTTGGGTATCAAATATTCAGAGCGAAATCTGGTGCTCAAGTATCTCGGTGCTCTACATAGATACATCCAGACCAAAATGGAATTTCTGGAAACCTCATCCTTGGGCGCGGCCTACCGATATGCCGTCAAAATCGAGCAGAAGCTCAGAGGAAAGATGCGGAAATTTGGGTCTGGGAACCTCTCACAACAATAGCCAGAAAAGGGTAGCCCCAACCCACCGAACAAAGGACAGAGAAAATATGGACAGTATTAGGAAAACCAGTCCAAACCGCAAGCAAAGAAGGACACCAGAAAGACAAAGAAAGATACCGGGAAGTGGTGCGACTTATGTAAGAGCCCTTCGCATAACACTGCTGACTGATGCTCAAAGAGGTCACTGGTGGCTGAATTGAAAGCCTCTAAATCAGATGTAGATTATGACTCTAAGACAAAACCATAAAGGGGAAGACAGATCATTGAAGCGGAACCCAGTGCCACCTTTTCTACCACCAAGCTCCAGCCTGGTGAACCAGACAAGCCAGAAGAAGGAGAGTGCCTCTTCCATTCATAGATGTGGGTAAAGTGCACCCAACTGCACTTTATCGTTGATAGTGGTAGACAGAAGAACCTCATATCAGCAAAGTGTTAGAAAAACAAGACCGCGGAGAAATAAAATAAAACAAATGCAGAAACAAAACACAGAAGACACACAATACAAGAGAGACACAGATTTACGTGGTTCACCCAATGTGGGCTACGTCCACCAGAGAAATTGCCAGGTCCTTCCTTTATTATTAGCCAGCAAATGAAGGGATACAACCTACAGCAAAACCCGTTGTAACTTCCTCTTCTTTCTCTCACAGTCTCCTCTCTCAGAATACAATATTCACCATCATACATAGCTGCAATACATTTCCCTCATAAAAGAGGGTTGCCTTCTAGGGCAAAAAACCATAACATAATCTCTACCACTAGATCTATGACCTTATAATGAATGGTCCAGATTTACAATGAAATTACAATATACTTTTCCAAGGTAATTTTTTCTTCGGGGGCTTCGCCCCCGAACCCCCGTTGGGGGACCACTTGCCCCTCGAACCCCACAGAGGGGGTACCCCCCCTCTGCACTCCCCCGTGTGGAAGAGTGTACATACTTCTGGGGTGTAAATACTTCATGGGGTACAAACACAGATGAAAGTAAAAGACCTATAAATCAGGAAGATAATCAGGCTCCACAACCAACAATCTCCCACTTGGAGACTGATCTCAACAACTCCACTGTTGTTGTATATGATAGACTTTGAACCTTATTGGACCTGGCAAATTTCTCATCTTCATCTTCATTCTTGAAGACCAACTGAAACTGAGCAAGATCTCAGTTTCTCCCTGGTTACTACCTTTGTTAGCATGTCTGCAGGATTCTGGCTAGTGTGTATCTTTTCCATCTTCAATTATCCATCTTCCAAGGCGAATCGTATGAAGTGGTACCTCAACTATATATGCTTAGTCTTTGAATGGAAGGCTGAGTTATTTGCAAGGTGAATGGCACTCTGACTATCACAGTACAACCTGTTGTTCTCCTACTTCTTTCCCAATTCCTCCATAAACCTTTGTAACAAAATCATCTCTTTACTAGCCTCTGTAGCAGCAACATACTCTGTCTCTGTTGTTGAAAGTGCAACAACCTTTTGCAGTTTTAAAATCCAACTTACTGTTGTTCCACCTATAGAAAAAACATACCCTGTGGTGCTCCTCCTGTTGTCTTTATCACCTGCCATATCTGAATCAACATATCCCTGTAGAAAAGTGTCTGAACCTCCAAAACACAATGCATGTGTAGTAGTACCTCTCAAATACCTGGGAATCCGCTTTACTGCCTCCCAATGTTCTTTACCTGGATTGTTCATATACCTACTCACAACTCCCACTGCATGTGCAATATCTGGTCTTGTTCAAACCATTTCATACATCAAGCTGCCAACTGCTGATGAATATGGGACCCTGGACATGTATTCTATCTCCTCATGTGTCTTGGGACACATTTCCTTAGTTAATTTGAAATAGCTGG
>ML786566.1:46279-108603 GCA_009831015.1 Picea engelmannii | reverse complement strand
TATTATTATCCAGCAAATGAAGGGATACAACCTACAGCAAAACTTGTTGTAACTTCCTCTTCTTTCTCTCACAGTCTCCTCTCTCAGAATACAATATTCACCATCATACATAACCGCAATACATTTCTCTCATAAAATAGGGTTGCCTTCTGTGGAAAAAAACCCTAACATAATCTCTACCGCTAGATCTGCGACCTTATAATGAATGGTCCAGATTTACAATGAAATTACAATATACTTTTACAAGGAAATTTTTGCTTCGGGGGCTTCGCCCCCAAACCCCCCAGCCAGGGGGATAGCCCCCCCGGACCCTGTAGAGGGGTACCCCCCTTCTGCACTCCCCCGCATGGAAGAGTGTACATACTTCTGGGGTGTAAATACTTCATGGGGTATAAACATGGCTGAAAGTAAAAGACCTATAAATCAGGAAGATAATCAGGCTCCACAACCAACACAAAGGTTGTCAATTGGCTGGCCCTACTAACAACACCGCACCCACAACTGTACACCATTGGATGGCTCTGCCAAGGAAGCAATCTCCGCGTCAGCCAATAGTGTCGACTGTCATATGGAATCAAGCCCTTCAAAGACGAGGTATTGTGTGATGTTGCTCCTCTCAAAGTTTGTGATGTTCTTTTGGGCCAACCTTATTTATGGAAACGTCATGTTGTATATGATTCTAGGCCTCATAGTGTTATTATTAATTTGAACAATAAATTGTACAGTATACCGGAGGCAGTCCCACCTAGTGTTGTTTCCTTGATCTCTTCTAAGCAATGCAGGAAGGTCATCTCTCAGACGGAGAAGTTTGTCTTCTTCGTGATTCACTCTCAGAATAAGTGAAAGGTCACAGCCACATCCAGGGTCTCTGCAGCCGACCTCTCCACACAACAAAATCAAGTAGATAGGTTCGTGGAAGAATACTCAGATGTCTTCTCCTCACCTATAGGGGTACCGCTGCACTGCCAGGTCAAGCACCCCATCGATCCGACCCCCGACGCACCGCTATCCAATGGGCCAGTCTATCATCACTCTTTGTTAGAGAATGAGGAAATCAAGGGATAGATCCAAGAACGTCTCCACAAGGGACACATCCACCCTATCTCATCACCTTGGCAGAGCCCAATCGTGCTGGTACAGAAGAAATATGGGACCTAGAAACTCTTTATTGATTATCGTGCTGAATAAAATCACAGTTAGAAAATGGTACCTGATTCCCCGAATCGATGACCTCCTTGATCAACTCACGGGGGCCAAATACTTCAGTAAGATAGATCTGAAGTCTGGCTACCACCAGGTCCTGATAGAATAGACATATGTATGGAATACCACCTTCAAGTCAAAGGAAGGCCTTTTTGAATGGTTGGTCATGCCCTTTGGTTTGAAAAATGCTCCAGCCACTTTCATGAGGATGAAGGATGATATCCTAAGACCATTCACCAATACTTTTGTAGTCATGTATCTGGATGACATTCTAATTTACAGCAAGACTTGGGTCAAACACTCGCAGCATATTCAGCAGGTTCTGCACACCCTGTAGCAACACAAGATATATGCCAACTTGTTAAAATGATCCTTTGGCATGGACAGGGTCCATTACCTAGGCTACATCATTGATCAGCATGGCATACATGTGGATCTAGCCAAGATCCAAGTCATCTGTGACTAGCCAGCCCCAACAACACTCACTAAGCTTCAGATCTTCTTAGGCCTTGCCAATTTCTACTGTAGGTTCGTGTTGGGTTTCTCCCATATTGCATGGGCCCTCAGCCAAATAAATAGGGGTGGTCGTAAGGAGAAATTTGTGTGGGGTCGGTCCCAACAACAAGCGTTTGATGATTTGAAGCAGCGCTTGTGCTTAGCCCCAGTACTTTCACTACCAGACCGGCAGAACCCTTTTGAGATCGAGACAAATGATTCATACTATGCTGTGGGAGCCATTCTCACTCAGCACAGCCACCCCATGGCCTATCATAGTGATACACTATCAGATATTGTCTGTAAGTACCCTACTTATGAAAAAGAAATGTACTCCATTGTCCAAGCATGACGCCAGTGGAGACATTACATTCTTGGGAAGGAGACAGTCATCCACACTGATCATAAGCCACTGCAGTTCATGCAGACAAACGGAAAATTGCAGAATGACCACCATCAAAAGTGGTCCACATACTTCCAGCAATTCCACCTCAACATCAAGCACCAATCACGTCGTTGATTGCCTCAGTAGACCGCTAGTCGCGGCACTCACCACGGTGCTAGTCTCTTGCGTCCATGAGACATATGGATGGCCCCAACTCTATGAGACAAACCCTGACTTCACAACCACCTACCAAATGTTGGGTGCAAATGCAGTTGTCGATAATTTTCATCTTCAGGATGGGTTGTTGTGTCGTCTGGGCCATATATTTGTTCCATCAAGTGAGCAAGCAAAGATAATCTGAGAAGCCCACTATAGTTGGGTGGCAGGACACTTCGGCATTGAAAAGATAGTGGCAATGCTACAGAAACATTTCTACTCGTCGAAACTTCGACAGGAGGTCAATAAGTATATCAGGTCCTGCATTGCCTGTGCTATTTCCAAACTGACCACTAAGAAACAAGGCCTATACACCCCTCTTCCTACTCCTGACAGGCCATGGGAATCCATCTCAATGGACTACATGTCGGGCCTCCCATCCACCAAGTGGGGAAATGACTGTGTTTTGTGGTTGTTGATCACTTTTCTAAGATGGCGATTCTAGTTTCCTGCAAGAAGAGCATCATAGCAAAGGCCACTGCCAAGCTCTTCTTTGAACGAGTCTGGGTACATTTTGGAATCCCACAAACCATTTTCTCACATTGAGATAGTCTATTTCTTAGCACATTCTGGTCGAGCCTCTGGTCACTGCTGGACACCAAGCTCACCAAATCCATGGCCATCCACCCCCAGACAGATTGCCAAACCGAGGTTGTAAATCTTATGATTGTGCATATCCTTCACATGTATAATTCAAAGCACCCTCGCACATGGGATGAGAGCCTTCCCTATGTCTAGCATAGCTACAATCGAGCCTTGCATATCTCAACCAACCACAGCCCCTTTCAAGTGCGGTTGGGATTCCAACCATTGGGACCAATAGATGTTGCACTTCCCCTTGCAGTCACCTCGACCGACTCATCTCCTGCTCCAACTGAAGATGACAAAGCCACCCGGTTCATTGAGTGTATCCGGCACATACACCAACAGGTTCAGGATATCCTACAGAAGTCCAATGACAAGTACAAACAGCGCCATGATCAACATCGAGTGTCGCATAAGTTTCAGGTGGGTGACAAAGTTTGGTTTCACTTGCAAAAAGAACGCCTTACAGGAACCCAACAAAAGCTTCACCCACTTCATTATGGGTCGTACACTATCACCAAGGACGTGGGGGACAATGCCTTTGAGCTCAACATTCCTTCTTTCCTTGGTCTGCACCCAGTGTTCAACGTGGATCTCATTCACCCTTTTTTCCCACCATTATTGGACACCTTAGAAGTAGAAGAACAACTGAAGCCAATAGATATCAACCCCGACTACCTATAACAAGCATCCAATGATTAGATTGTGGACAGACAGATCGAGTTGTCAAAGCAGGGTAGCTCCTGCACCAAGGCAAGTGGCTCACCTAGGGCCAAATTAAGTAGAAATTTCCTCATCTGATGGGGTACCTCAACGTAATGGATACCTTTTCTTCTTAATGAGGGAGGATTTATCTAGATGGATATTTATGGCCACCTACCTTTTCCAACTGGCTCAAAATAGTTTTCTGACAATTTTGGCAATTTACTATTTTTAGCAGTTTCAACTTCCGAGGCCATTTTGGGGGCCTAAATGAAGGTTTTTCAGGAAGATGCATTTGCAAAGGGCTATCACACGCCTAAAATAGAGATCGTATGCAAAAGTTACAACCCCGAGAAGTTGATGTACTAACATACCCAAACGGGGCCCAAATGACTTTTGGCGCTTCATCTCCTAGGGTTAGGTTTTTGGATGTCTAGGGTTTTTGGCATTCTTGCTTATTGTAAAATTGCCTTCAAAGCGTCATTGTAACTTATTTATTGAAAATGCATGATGTCATCACATGTCTTCTCAGAGATAAGCTGCCACCATTCCAACAAGCTTGTTTTCGTTGCATTTTACAGTTTCAGCTTATTTCGTTATGGAATAGAAAACCAATTTTACTGTATCTCTGTTATTTTGTGTTAAGCACCTGTTAATAATCTGTATTCATTTCATTTTGCTCATAAAGTTTGTATCAGTGGTATCAGAGTAGCCTTCTTCTTGTCATCTTAATGCATGTCCCCAACGAGGTCGGAGTACAAAGAGTTGGGTCTCGAGCTTGTTTCTCTGGAGGAAAGAAGCTCTCACACACCCAAGCGACCTCCCATGGAAGGAGAAAAGAAAGATGACAGGACAGGAGATCCTTTCAAACTGTTGATTGAGGAAGCCCTCACACAACAGAGGAATGAGATGATGGATAGTTTCATGCAAATCCTTCGGCGGCTACAAACAGGTGATGCATCTTCTTCGAACGGAGGCGCCGCCCCCTTCAAGGTACAAATAAACTTCTATATTCCTATATTTGAATGTTAGATAGATGCAGATGTTGTAGACAAGTGGTTGAATCTACTAGAAGGGTGTTTTTCTTTCCATAACTTTTAGAATAAAGAAAATATTACTTTTTCACTCCTCAAAGTCGTTCCCCATGTCAAAGATTGGTGTGAAACTTTCTATGAGAAAAAGGAAACAGAGGAAACCTCATTATTTTCAGTCATGGCCACCTACAAATCCTTCAGGGATGATATTAAGGAACAATACTACCCTGTCAGAAGTTATGATGACCTGTATACCAAATGGACCACACTACGGCAAGAAAGACACCAAGCAGTGCCAGATTTCACAAATATCTTCCATACCTTGCGCACCAAGTTGGGTATCAAAGATTCAGAGTGATATCTGGTGCTCAAGTATCATGCTGCTCTGCATAGATACATCCATACCGAAATGGAATTTCTATAAATCTCATCGTTGGGTGTGGCCTATCGATATGCCATCAAAATCGAGCAGAAGCTCAAACAAAACATGCGGCAATTTGGGCCTGGAAACCCTGCGCAACAAAAACCAGGAAAGGTTGGCCCAAACCCACTGAATAAAAGATAGAGCAAAGACGAACAATATCAGGACAACCAGTCCAATCTGCAAGCAAAGAAGGACACCAGAAAGACAAGGAAAGATACCGGGAAGTGGTGCGACTTCCATAAGAGCCCTTGGCATAACACTGCTGACTATTGCTCAAAGAAATTGCTAGTGGCAAAAGTGAAAGCCTCTGAATCAGATGTAGATTATGACTCTGAGCCAAAACCAGAAAGGGTAATATGGATCATTGACAAGGAACCCAGTGCCACCATAGCTACCACCAAGATCGAGCCTAGTGAACAAGATGAACCAGAAGAAGGAGAGTGCCTCTTCCATTCACATATGTGGGTAAAAGGCACCCCGTTGCACTTCATCGTTGATAGTGGTAGCCAAAAGAACCTCATCTCAGCAGATGTTTTCAAGCGGTTCACCCTGCCAACAATGCCTCACCCACAACCATACACCATTGGATGGCTCCACCAAGGAAGCAATCTCCACGTCAGCCAACAATGTCAACTGTCATACGGCATCAAGCCCTTCAAAGACGAGGTATTGTGTGATGTTTCTCCTCTTGAATTTTTTGATGTTCTTTTGGGCCAACCTTATTTATGGAAATGTCATTTTGTATATGAGTCTAGGCCTCATAGTGTTATTATTACTTTGAATAGGAAATTGTACAAAATACCCGAGGCAGTCCCACCTAGTGTTGTTTCCTTGATATTTGCTAAGAAATGCAAGAAGGTCATCTCTTAGACGGGGAAGTTTGTCTTCTTCATGATTCACTCTTAGAATAAGCGAAAGATCATAGCCACATCTAGGATCTCTACAGCTGGCCTCTCCACACAGAAAAATAAAGTAGATAGGGTCATGGAAGAATACTCAGATATATTCTCCTCACCTACAGGGGTACCTCTGCACTGCCAGGTCAAGCACCCCATCGATCTGACCCCCAGTGCACCGCTACCCAATGGGCCAGTCTTTCGTCTCTCTTTGTTAGAGAATGAGGAGATCAAGTGACAGATCAAAGAACTTCTCCACAAGAGGCATATCGACCCCAAATCATCACCTTGCGGGATCCCAATCATGTTAGTACAAAATAAATATGGGACCTAGCAACTCTATATTGATTACCGGGCTCTGAATAAAATCACAGTCAGAAACTGGTACTCGATTCCACAAATCAATGACCTCCTTGATCAACTCACAGGGGCCAAATACTTCAGTAATATTGATATGAAGTCTGGCTACCACCAGGTCCCGATAGAACAGACAGATGTATGGAAGACCACCTTCAAATCAAAGGAAGGCCTTTTTGAATGGTTGGTCATGCCCTTTGGTTTGACAAATGCTCCATCCACTTTCATGAGGATGATGGATGATATCCTGCGACCATTCACCAATAATTTTGTAGAGGTGTATCTGGATGACATTCTAATTTACAACAAGACTTGGGCCGAACACTTGCAACATATTCAATAGGTTTTGCACACCCTACAGCAGCACAAGCTATACGCCAACTTGGAAAAATTGTCCTTCGGCATGTATAGGGTCCATTACCTAGGCTGCATCATTGATCAGCATGGCATACATGTGGATCCAGCCAAGATCCAAGTCATCTGTAACTGGCCAGCCCCAACAACACTCACTAAGATTTGGAGCTTCTTGGGCCTTACCAATTTCTACCACAAGATTGTGTTGGGTTTCTCCCATATTGCATGGGCCCTCATCCAAATAAACAGAGGTCCGTATGTTAGTAACCCGTGTCAAAGTTAAAGGAAAAGCTAAGCCATGGTTAAGTTCTGTTGGTAATTCTCGACTCGGCGCGTTCTCGTCCAAGAAACTACACTATTTGAGCCTGAATCGCGAAGTCGCAATAAAGATACAAACATAATTAATTAAACACTTAATCCGAGTTTATCTCCCCTTTTAATTAAAACGTTTTATCGCGATCTCGCCGTTTCGCAGCTCAGCATGGAAACTTTCCGGAAACTTACTTTCGAAGCTCCGAGTCGCGATATGGAAAATATAAATAATTACGTAATCAATTAAGCACCTAATCACAATTGTGGTGTTATTAACCAAAATCGATCATCGCAATTTCTGGGGTTAGAGGTCCAAAGAGTTGAAGCAAAATTTTTGATACAATGAGTACCGAAAGATAAATTAACGTTGGTAAAACTAGAATAATTAAGCTAATCAATATACCCCATGTTTTGATGCTTGCATGTTTTACGAGGTAGCCTTATTCCTTCCATACTCCAACTGACATTTCAAACCGCCAAAATTTATGGCATTAATTAGGAAATAGGGCAAATCGACGAATAAAGATCGGATTTTTATGGAAAAATTTATTTCTAAACATGATTTGACAGACTTGTTCTGAAAGGTACCGAGTTTTCGAATATATATAAGACTTGTGGTTCATTATAACAAATGCATTTTTATATTATGCAGAGCACACTTTCTCAGCACGCTAACTTCTGTATGTATACATATTTTTATCGCAGAAGAGCTAAAGCGGGATCTCCAGGCATGGCCCCGCGAAAAGCATCCAAGGCCAGTGTTGAGGTTTTAGGACAAGGTTCGGACAATGTCGTTGATACTTCACCTCTAAGTATTGACTCAGTCCCGAATTGGTGGATTATTCCGATGATTCCAGCGACAATGAAAAAGACGACATAACCACCAAGTATAAGATCGTCATTCAATCTGGAATGCATAAAGTAGTGGCCAGGCCACAATTTCTCCCATATTATGACATGGTCCGATGGCCATTAGACCATGTGGACATACCAACCAGAACCATCATGAATGAGAAGAAGGTCACCATCGAGACTTTCAGGCCTGAACATCTGCAAGCCATGTATAAGTTGTCCACAACGTCCGACTATACATATGGCGCCGAATTCTTGGACGAGTTCAAACAGAAGGAATGTGTACAGTATGATAAAACCATGTCTAGCTTAATAAAATATTGGGTTTCACATGATGCGAAGTTCAGGGATGATAGCCACGACATATATTCAATAGCTTCCTTATAACCACAGTACAAGTATGTAGCTATGATGACATGTAGATTATACGGGAGAGAGGACACCTCACATTTATTTCTTCCATGGGTGCCTCTAATTTTTTGAGTCGCCGAAGGTTGTTCCTTCGACTGGGAGAAAATGCTATCTGATAGCTTGACCAGTCGGGTCACAGAGTATCGGGCGCAGAAAGAGAGTGGAAAGGCTTCTTCATTTTTCATGTCTGCATACATTATGGACGCCGTGTGTTTTTTAACACCATTTCCCTTAATGAGTTGGAGTTGGACCCCAGCAGAAGATGAGCCTATCCACGTTTATCATGCGAAATTGTGGGAAAACAAAGAGGCAAATTTCGTATATGAAATCTTCAATTGGGTGATGGTGCCTCTGCATGTCACTATTTTCGGTCACCCGCCACCCAGGATCTCGGACAGTATAGTGACAAATCTAAGCAACATAGCCAACTGGTATGTAGAAGCCGAATTTTCATATCTCAGAGTTTTTGGGGCTTCTGTTCCCCCGCATGCATTTCCATTGTTCATTCCCAACAAGTTGTCTTGTCGTGAGGTTGTTAGACAAACAATAATCAGTGGTATAAGCAAGGAGCTTAAGGGATACTCAAAGAAGGTATGGTCACCTTTTCCTGTTCATTTAAATTCATATTCTTTATTAGATTTTGGGCATGCCAAAGCTGAGGCAGCAGCCCTAGAAGACCTAAATTTGGTCCTCATTGAATACAAGAAGCACGATCTACAAAGGGTTGTGAGCAATCATTTGGCCAGTTGCGGGCTCAAGAGATTTGAGCACGAGAATTCACCCTTTGATGACATTTTTTGAGGCACAAGGTCCTATGTTGAGATTCTAGCTCGGATACAAACCTTGGCACCCAAGGAGAGAGCCAATGTTCTAAAGTTCCAAGAACATCGATGCAGTTGTCTTCCCGCAGTGTTGCGAGGTGAGAGTCCAAGTACGGTGGAGGTGAAACAAAAAGATGTCGAAGGCTCTAAGGATGCGGCTCCCGATCAAGAAAAACACCAGGATGAGGGAGAGCAAACTAAGAGTTCAAAAGTAGAGATGAAGACTCTTGACCTTCCGAAGAAGCAGAGTCTGGTTACTACTCTCGGAAAATCAGCGAAGCAGATCGAAGAACCTATCACATAAGTTACTCCCTTGCAGTCAACTCAGGGAAATATTGATGCAGGGTGGATCTTCAATGAAGAGTTGAGGCCTATAAGGGTGGAGGATATCCCTCCGAATGAGTTCTTATTAGATAAGAAGAGAAAGGCAGTGGTAAAGAGGGAATTATATCAGGAAGGAGAGTCAACGGCCAAAAAATACAAAGTTATAACTGATGGGAAAGACAAGAGAAATGAACAATTCGCGACTGAAATAGCAGGGACATTAGGAGCATACGCCACGATGAACCAATTTTCAGTCAGGATCTTAAAAACCCAGCTGAAATGAAAGAATCGCCTCATCAAGACCCTGGAAGCCAGACTAGCCACAACAGCAGAGGTTGTCAAAGACCAGGCAAGTGTAGGAATAGAGCAGGCCAGGTTGGCTGATAAAAATGAGATAGAACTGCTCAAAACTAAGCTCGAACAAGCATAGATGGTGGTTCGAGATGGTCATATGCAAGCGAGCCAGCAAAAATATTTGATCGAACAGCTGCAGGCTAGGGTGGAAATCATCGAAAGTAGAGTGATAAATATTGGGATGTTCCAATCCCAGGCGATGGAGATTCGGAGCAGAGTCTCTGCGGCCCAACGAAATTTGCTTGCCAAGGTGGAAGTGATTTGGGACAACTATTTTTTGGTTAATCAAGTCTTGGAGAATTTAACTGCTAGAGAAAGGGAAGCTGGAGCAGCACGAGTCACCTTCCAAGAAGTTGTGATAGCCACAAATAACAGGGATTCAGAGAGTACACCCAGGTTCACCATTTCGGAGTAGACCAGAGGAAACATTTTATTGAAAGAATTGGAGCACAGCATCTCGAAAGGCAAGATGCAAGACAAGAGAGTAACGAAATCCTTAGAGGAGGCTTTTAGCTCTATAGATGGTAGTCTGCTAGGCATTGATAGCGGAGGTAGTGCGAGGCATTGGTTCAACTGAATATGCCAAAAATATCACTTGATCTAAATGAAAGAGAGGAAAGAGATTCAACCGAGATCTCACAAGTGACTATGGCAAACATAATCCAAATAGACAAATGTATGATTAAACCAAGCGCGCAATTATGTGCTATTGACATCATAGACAAACAGATGGAGGACTGGTTACCACAAGTAACTCGAGATTGTTACTCTTTTGAGGCCAACTGTCAAGCAGAACCGTCAAGGATGATATCTTGGCTGGTTGAAAGATATGTCACATGTACTGAGCACGCGCGAGGACAAACTTCTGGCACCAAGTGAAGACAGAGAAGAAAAAATGGAGTGATTACTCTCCTCCCAATCATAACTAAAAATTTTTGTAACGATTTAAATTCCATCTTGTTGTAAAACTGTACAAATATACCATAGAAAAAAAGAAAAGAGGCTGGACCTTTTTGTGTCAATTGTAACAGAGTTTTTACACTTTGAGAGTTAATACAAAGCAAATCTAAAGATTCTCAATTCCGCCACGACTGTGTTATGAGTTTGTTTCCTTGTATCTTATATTTCATTTCATTTCATATTCTTATCTGATGAATGCTTCGCTATAATTTAGTACAACCTCTACTATAGCGAATGAATTTTGGTTTTCTATAATTGTTTACTGTTTTTCCTCTGTACCAACTATCAGCAGGTATAAGACCAGTCAACACTTTCAGAATTCTACATATATTTTATGCTTCATCGGGTTATTTCCTTACATTTTTCCTCTTCTGTTTATACGTGAGATTCTCCCTTGATAAGATCCTTACTCGATAGACAGCTAAATGTTTTTCTCCACCTCATACATTTTATTAAGATATAACTCAGTTATGAGAAAGAGCCTTTGATTTGCACCCCTATTTTATTCCTGAAACCATAAACTCTCTTTTATACGACCGAATTGAGACAACACTTAATTTCCCTCTAAGGTTTTTTTATTTTTACTGTTCCTTTGTGACTGTCCCTGTACCAACACAGCCCAATATCGAACCAGGATTATCAAATCAAACACACATTTCCTTAAACCTTTTCGATACTATTCTCAAAACAGCTACTACCCAGGTTGAACTCTAACGTTCATGGGCAGCGATTGAACAGGACATAACCATCCAGGAACAGTTGGAAGCTAGAAAACACCAATGTAGAAATCTTCCCTAGTTTCCCTTGTCGAAGGTTTGGCGTTTCTCTCTTCTCTACCCTTTACCCACTTTCGGATGCCTAGACACTATACTTCTAATCCTTAAGTATAGACTCTGGAACAACAGTGGGCACCTTTCTCACTCAGCACGGCCACCCCGTGGCCTATCATAGTGAGACACTGTCAGATATTGTCCGTAAGTACCCTACTTACAAAAAATAAATGTACTCCATTATGCAAGCATGCTGCCAGTGGAGACATTACATTCTTGGGAAGGAGACAGTCATCCACACTGATCATAAGCCACTACAGTTCATGCAAACACAGGTAAACTTACAGAATGACTGCCATCAAAAGTGGTCCACATACTTGCAGCAATTCCACCTCAACATCAAGTATAAAACAAGAAGCACCAATCGCTTCGTTGATTGCCTCAGCAGAATGCCAGTCATGACACTCACCATGGTGCTAGACTCTTGCGGCCATGAGACATCTGGATGGCCCCAACTCTATGAGACAGACCCTAACTTCGCCACCACCTACCAAATGTTGGGTGCAAATGTAGTTTTCGATAATTTCCATCTTCAGGATGGGTTGTTGTGTCATCTGGGCCATATCTGTGTTCCATCAAGTGAGCGAGCGAAGATGATCTATGAAGCCCACTACATTCGGGTGGCAGGACACTTCGGCATTGAAAAGATAGTGTCTATGCTACAGAAACATTTCTACTGGCCGAAACATCGACAGGAGGTCAACAAGTATATCAGGTCCTGCACTGCCTGTGCTATTGCCAAACCGACCACTAAGAAATAGGGCCTGTACGCCCCTCTTCCTACTTCTGATAGGCCATGGGAATCCATCCCAATGGACTACATGTCGGGCCTCCCCTCCACCAAGAAGGGAAATGATTGTGTTTTTGTGGTTGTTGATCGCTTTTCTAAGATGGTGATTCTGGTTGCCTAGAAGAAGAGCATCAGAGCAGAGGCCACTTCCAAGATCTTCTTTGAACAAGTCTGGGTACTTTTTGGAATCCCACAAACCATTGTCTTAGATCAGGATAGTGGATTTCTCAGGACATTCTGGTCGAGCCTCTGGTTACTATTGGACACCAAGCTCACCAAATCCACAACCTTCCACCCCCACACTGATGGTCAAACTGAGGTTGTAAATTGAATGATTGTGCATATCCTTCGCATGTATAATTCAAAGCACCCTCGCACATGGGATGAGAGCCTTTCCTATGTCCAGCATAGCTACAACTGAGACCTGCATAGCTCAACCGGCCACAACCCCTTTCAAGTGGGGTTGGAATTCCAACCATTGGGACCCATAGATGTTTCACTTACCCTTGCAGTCACATCGACCAACTCATCTCCTGCTCTAACTGAAGCTGACAAAGCCACCCGTTTCATTGAGCAGATCTGGCACATCCGTCAAATGGTTCAGGATATCCTACAAAAGTCCAATGACAAGTACAAACAATGCCATGATCAACATCGGGTGCCCCATAAGTTTCAGGTAGGCGACAAAGTTTGGTTGCACTTGCAGAAAGAATGCCTTACAGGACCCCATCAGAAGCTTCACCCACTCTATTATGGGCCGTACACTATCACCAAGGCCATGGGGGATAATGCTTTTGAGCTCATCATTCCTCCTTTCCTTGGTCTGCACCTAGTGTTCAATGTGGATGGTCATTTTCTCAGCACATTCTGGTCGAGCCTCTGGTCACTGCTGGACACCAAGCTCACCAAATCCATGGCCATCCACCCCCAGACAGATTGCCAAACCGAGGTTGTAAATATTATGATTGTGCATATCCTTCACATGTATAATTCAAAGCACCCTCGCACATGGGATGAGAGCCTTCCCTATGTCGAGCATAGCTACAACCAAGCCTTGCATATCTCAACCGGCCACAACCCCTTTCAAGTGAGGTTGGGATTCACACCATTGGGACCCATAGATGTTGCACTTCCCCTTGCGGTCACCTCAACTGAATCATCTCCTGCTCCAACTAAAGCTAACAAAGCCACCCAGTTCATTGAGCAGATCCAACACATCCGCCAACAAGTTCAGTATATCCTACAGAACTCCAATTACAAGTACAAACAGTGCCATGATCAACATCGGGTGCTGCATAAGTTTCAGGTAGGCGACAAAGTTTTGTTGCACTTGTAGAAAGAAAGCCTTACATGACCCCATTGGAAGCTTCGCCCACTCCATTACGGTTCATACGCTATCACCAAGGTCATGGGGGATAATTCTTTTGAGCTCAACATTCCTCCTTTCCTTTTTCTGCACCCAGTGTTCAACGTGGATCTCCTTCGCCCTTATTTCCCACCATTATTGGACACCTCAAAAGTAGCAGAACAACTGAAGCCAAAAGAGATCAACCTTGAATTCCTACAAAAGGCATCCAATGATCAAATTCTAGATAGACAGATCAAGAGAACTCGACAACAAAGGATCCAACTTTATCGAGTCATCAAAGCAGGGCAGCTCCTGCACCAAGGCAAGTGGCTCACCCGTGGCCAAATTCAGCAGAAATTTCCTCATTTGATGGGGGACCTCAACACAATGGAGACCATTGATTCCTAGGGAGGGAGGATTGATCCAGATGGATATCAATGGCCACCCACCTTTTCCAACTGGCTCAAAATAGTTTTTTGACAATTTTGGCAATTTACTATTTTTAGCAGTTTTAACTTCCAGGGCCATTTTGAAGGCCTAAATGAAGGTTTTTTGAGATTGAGCTCCTCCATGATAGCCAAAGGAATATTTAAACCCTCAAAATGAATCTCCTCGATGATACCTTTCCAACGGGTTATCACACGCCTAAAACAGAGATCGTATGCAAAAGTTACGACCCCAGGAAGTTGATGTACTAACTTACCCAAACGAGGCCCACATGACTTTTGGCGCTTCATCTCCTACGGTTAGGTTTTTGTATGTCTAGGGTTTTTGGAATTATTTCTTATTCTAAAAAGGAATTCAGAGCTTCATTGTAACCTACTTCTTGTGAATGCACGTTGCTTTCATATCTCTTCCTAGAGATAAGCCACCACCATTCCAGCAAGCTTGTTTCCACTGCATTTTACAGTTTCAGCTTATTTGGTTATTGAATGGAAAACAAATTTTACTGTATCTCTATTATTTTTTGTTAAGAACCTGTTAATAATCTATATTCATTTCATTTTTCTCATAAAATTCAGATCAATGGTATCAGAGTGGTTTGCTCCTTGTCATCTTAATGCATGTCCCCAACGAAGTCGGAGTACAAAGAGTTGGGTCTCGAGATTGTTTCTCTTGAGGAAAGAATCTCTCACACGCCCAAGCAACCTCCCATGGCAAGAGAAAATAAATATGATGGGACAGGAGATCCTTTCAAATTGTTGATTGAGGAATCCCTCATGCAACAGAGGAACGAGATGATGGATAGTTTCACGCAAATCCTTCGGCGGCTACCAACAGGCGATGCATCTTCTTCGAACGGAGGTGCTGCCCCCTTCAAGGTACAAATAAACTTAGATATTCCCATATTTTAAGGTCAGATAGATGCAGATATTGTAGATAAGTGGTTGAATCTACTAGAAGGGTATTTTTTTGTCCAGAACTTTTCAAATAAAGAAAAGATTACTTTTGTGCTCTTCAAAGTCGTTCCCCATGTGAGAGATTGGTGAGAAACTTTATGTGAGAAAAAGTAAACAGAGTAAACCTCATTATTTGCAGTCACTGCCACCTGGGAATCCTTTAGGGATGCTATTAAGGAACAACACTACCCTATCGAAAGTTATGATGACCTATATACCAAATGGACCACACTGTGGCAAGAAAGAGACCAAGAAGTGCCAGATTTCACAAATATCTTCCATACCTTGCACACCAAGTTGGGTATCAAAGATTCAGAGAGACATCTGGTGCTCAAGTATCATGGTGCTCTACATAGATACATCCAAACTGAAATAGAATTTCTAGAAATCTCTTCCTTGGGTGCGGCCTACCGATATGCCGTCAAAATCAAGAAGAAGCTCAAACAAAAGATACATCAATTTGGGCCTGGGAATCCCTCACAATGAAAGCCAGGAAAGGGGAGCCACAACCCACCAAACAAAGGATAGAGAAAATATGCAAAGTATGAGGACAACCAGTCCAAGCCGCAAGTAAAGAAGGACACCGGAAAGACAAAGAAAGATACCGAGAAATGGGTGCGACTTCCATAAGAGCCCTTGGCATAACATTGTTGATTGTCGCTCAAAGTGGTCGCTGGTGGCTGAAGTGAAAGCCTCTGAATCAGATGCAGATTATGACACTGAGCCAAAACTAGAAAGGGGAAAATAGATCATTGACGCGGAACCCAGTGCCACCTTTTCTACCACCAAGATCTAGCCTGGTGAACCAGACAAGCCATAAGAAGGAGAGCGCCTCTTCCATTCACAAATGTGGGTAAAAGGCACCCCACTGCACTTCATCCTTGATAGAGGTAGCCAGAATAACCTCATCTCAGTAGAGGTTGTTAAGCGGCTAGCCCTGCCAACAACGACGCACTCACAACCGTACACCATTGGATGGCTCCGCAAAGGAAGTGATCTCTGTGTCAGCCAACAGTGTCGAATGTCGTATGACATCAAACCCTTCAAAGAGGAGGTATTGTGTGACATTGCTCCTCTTGAGGTTTGTGATGTTCTTTTAGGCCATCCTTATTTATGGAAACGTCATGTTGTATATCAGTCTAGGCCTCGTAGTGTTATTATTACTTTGAACAGGAAATTGTACAGGATACGTGAGGCAATCCCACCTAGTGTTGTTTCCTTGATCTCTACTAAGAAATATAGGAAGGCCATCTCTCAGACGGGGAATTTTGTCTTCTTCATGATTCGCTCTCAGAATAAGTGAAAGATCACAGCCACATCCAAGGTCTCTATAATCGACCTCTCCACACAACAAAAGCAAGTAGATAGGGTGATGGAAGAATACTCGGATATCTTCTTCTCACCTACAGGGGTACCTCTGCACTGCCAGGTCAAGAACCCCATCGATGTGACCTCTAGCGCACCGCTACCCAATGGGCCAGTCTATCGTCACTCTTTGTTAGATAATGAGGAGTTCAAGCGACAAATCAAAGAACTTATCCACAAGGGGCAAATCCACCCCAGCTCATCACCTTGCGGGAGCCCAATCATGCCGGTATAGAAGAAATATGGGGCCCGACGACTTTGTATTGATTACAGGGCTTTGAATAAAATCACAGTTAGAAACCAGTACCTGATTCCCCGAATCGATGACCTCCTTGATCAACTCATGGGGGCCAAATAATTCAGTAAGATTGATCTGAAGTCTGGCTATCACCAGGTCCTGATAGAACAGACAGATGTATGAAAGACCACCTTCAAGTCAAAGGAAGGCCTTTTTGAATGGTTGGTCATGCCCTTTGGTTTGAAAAATGCTCTAACCACATTCATGAGGATGATGGACGATATCCTGCGACCATTCACCAATACTTTTGTAGTCATGTATATGGATGACATTCTAATTTATAGAAACACTTGGGTTGAACACTTACAGCATATTCAGTAGGTTCTACACACCCTACGACAGCACAAGCTATACGCCAACTTGGAAAAATGCTCCTTCGGCATGGATAGGGTCCATTACCTAGGCTACATCATTGATCATCATGGCATATATGTGGATCCAGCCAAGATCCAAGTCATCTGTGACTAGCCAACCCCAACAACACTCACCGAGCTTCGGAGCTTCTTGGGCCTTTCCAATTTCTACCACAGGTTAGTGTTGGGTTTGTCCCATATTGCATGGGCCCTCAACCAAATAAACAGGGGTGGTGATAAGGTAAAATTTGCATGGGGCCGGTCCCAACAACAAGCATTCGATGATTTGAAGCAGCGCTCTTGCTCAGCCACAGTACTTTCACTAACATACCTGCAACATCCTTTTGAGATCAAGACAGATGCTTCAGACTATGTTTTGGGTACCGTTCTCACTCATCACGGCCACCTCGTGGCCTATCATAGTGAGACACTGTCAGATACTGTCCATAAGTACCCTACTTACGACAAAGAAATGTACTCCATTGTGCAAGCATGCCACCAGTGGAGACATTACATTCTTGGGAAGGAGACAGTCATCCACACTTATCATAAGCCACTACAGTTCATGCAGACACAGGGAAAATTGCAGAATGACCGCCATCGAAAGTGATCCAAATACTTGCAGCAATTCCACCTCTACATCAAGTATAAAACAGGAAGCACCAATCGCATCGTTGATTTCCTCAGCAGAACGCCAGTCGCGACACTCACCATGGTGCTAGCCTCTTGCGGACATGAGACATTTGTATGGCCCCAACTCTATGATATAGACCTTGACTTCGCCACCACCTACCAAATGTTGGGTGCAAACGCAATTGTCAATAATTTCCATCTTCAGGATGGGTCGTTGTGTCGTCTGGGCCATATCTGTGTTCCATCAAGTGAGCGAGCGAAGATGATCTTGGAATCCCACTACAGTCGGGTGGAAGGACACTTCGGCATTGAAAAGACAATGGCGATGCTACAGAAACATTTCTACTAGCCGAAACATCGACAAGAGGTCAACAAGTATATCAGGTCCTGCACTGCCTGCGCTATTGCCAAACCGAACACTAAGAAATAGGGCATGTACACCCCTCTTACTACTCCTGACAAGCCATAGGAATCCATCTCAATGGACTACATGTCGGGCCTCCCCTCCACCAAGCGAGGAAATGATTGTGTTTTTGTGGTTGTTGATCGCTTTTCTAAGATGGCGATTCTAGTTGCCTACAGGAAGAGCATCACAGCAGAGGCTACTTCCAAGATCTTCTTTGAAAAAGTCTGGGTACATTTTGGAATCCCACAAACCATTGTCTTAGATCGGGATAGTGGATTTCTCAGCACATTCTGGTCAAGCCTCTGGTCACTGTTGGACACCAAGCTCACCAAATCCACAGCCTTCCACCCCCAGACTGATGGTCAAAATGAGGTTTTAAATCGAATGATTGTGCATATCCTTCGCATGTATAATTAGAAGTACCCTCGCACATGGGATGAGAGCCTTTCATATGTCCAGCATAGCTACAACCAAGACCTGCATAGCTCAATCGGCCACAACCCCTTTCAAGTGGGGTTGGAATTCCAACCATTGGGACCCATATATGTTTCACTTGCCCTTGCAGTCACATCGACCAACTCATCTCCTGATCCAACTGAAGCTGACAAAGCCACCTGTTTCATTGAGCGGATCTAGCACATCCACCAAATGGTTCAGGATATCCTACAGAAGTCCAATGACAAGTACAAACAATGCCATGATCAACATCGGGTGCCCCATAAGTTTCAGGTAGGTGACAAAGTTTGGTTGCACTTGCAGAAAGAATGCCTTACAGGACCCCATCGGAAGCTTCACCCACTCTATTATGGGCCATACACTATCACCAAGGCCATGGAGGATAATGCTTTTGAGCTCAACATTCCTCCTTTCCTTGGTCTGCACCTAGTGTTCAATGTGGATCTCCTTCGCCCTTATTTCCCACCATTATTGGACACCTCAGAAGTAGCAGAACAACTGAAGCCAACAGATCTCAACCCTGACTGCCTACAATAGGAATCCAATGATAAGATTGTGGACAAACATATCAAGGGCACTCAACAACAAAAGATCCAACTTTATCGTGTCGTCAAAGCAGGGCAGCTCCTACACCAAAGCAAGTGGCTCACTCAGGGCCAAATTCAGCAGAAATTTCCTCATGTGATGGGGGACCTCAGCGCAATGGATACAATTTATTCCTAAGGAGGGAGGATTGATCCCAATTGATATCAGTGGCCACCCACCATTTCCAACTAGCTCAAAACAGTTTTCTGACAATTTTGGCAAATTACTATTTTTAGCGGTTTTAACTTTCGAGGCCATTTTGAGGGCCTAAATGAAGGTTTTTTGGGATGAAGCTCCTCAATGATAGCCAAATAAATGTTTGAGCAACCAAAATGAATCTCCTTGATGATACCTTTCCAATGAGCTATCATACACCTAAAACATATATCGTATGCAAAAGTTACGACCTCGGGAAGTTGATGTACTAACTTACCCAAACGGGGCCCACATGACTTTTGGTGTTGCATCTCCTAGGGTTAGGTTTTTGGATTTCTAGGGTTTTTGGAATTCTTTCTTATTGTAAAAATGCCTTCAGAGCCTCATTGTAACCTTCTTCTTACGAATCTCAGAGATAAGCCGCCACCATTCCAGGAAGCTTGTTTCTGTTGCATTTTACAGTTTCAACTTATTTCATTATTGAATAGAAAAACAGTTTTACTGTATCTCTATTATTTTGTGTTAAGAACCTATTAATAATCTGTATTCATTTCGTTCTTCTCATAAAATCCAAATCAGTGGTATCAGAGCGTTCTGCTCCTTGTTGTCTTAATGCATGTCCCCAATGAGGTTGGAGTACAAAGAGTTTGGTTTCGAGCTTGTTTCTCTTGAGGAAAGAAGCTCTCACATGCCCAAGTGACATCCCATGGAAAGAGAAAAGAAATATCATGAGATAGGAGATCCTTTCAAACTGTTGATTGAGGAATCCCTCATGCAATAGAGGAATAAGATGATGGATAGTTTCGCGCAAATCCTTCGATGGGTACCAACAGGTGACGCATCTTCTTAGAACGGAGGTGTCGCCCCCTTCAAGGTACAAATAAACTTTTATAATCCTATATTTGAAGGTCAGATATATGCAAATGTTCCAGACAAGTGGTTGAAACTACTAAAAGGGTATTTTTCTATCCATAACTTTTCGAATAAAGAAAATATTACTTTTGCGCTCCTCAAAGTCGTTCCCCATGTCAAAGATTGGTGGGAAACCTTTTGTGAGCAAAAGGAAACAGAGGAAACCTCATTATTTTCAGTCACGGCCACCTGGGAATCCTTCAGGGATGCTATTAAGGAACAATAATACCCTGTCAGAAGTTATGATGACCTATATACCAAATGGACCACATTGCGGCAAGAAAGAGACCAAGCAATGCCAGATTTCACAAATATCTTCCATACCTTGCGCACCAAGTTGGGTATCAAAGATTCAAAGTGACATCTGGTTCTCAAGTATCATGGTGCCCTACATAGATATATCCAGACAAAAATGGAATTTATGGATATCTCATCCTTGGGCGCGGCCTACCGATATGTCGTCAAAATCGAGTAGAAGCTCAAACAAAAGACGCGGCAATTTGGGCCTGGGAACCCCTCACAACAAAAGCCAGGAAAGGGCAGCCCCAACCCACTGAACAAAGGACATAGAAAAGAAGGACAGTGTCAGGACAACCAATCCAAGCCGCAAGAAAATAAGGACACTGGAAAGACAAAGAAATATACCGAGAAGTGGTGCAACTTCCATAAAAGCCCTTGGCATAACACTATTGACTGCCACTCAAAGCGGTTGGTGGTGGCCGAAGTGAAAGCCTCTGAATCAGATGCATATTATGACTCTGGGATAGAACCAGAAAGGGGAATATAGATCATTGAGGTGGAACCTAGTACCACTATTGCTATCACCAAGCTCCAACCTGGTGAACTAGACGAGCTAGAAGAAGGAGAGTGCCTCTTCCATTCACAGATGTGGGTAAAAGGCACCCCACTACCTTTCATCATTGATAGTGGTAGCCAGAAGAACCTCATCTCAGCAGAGGTCATCAAGCGGCTGGCCCTACCAACAATGCCACACCCACAATCATACACCATTGGATGGCTTCGCCAAGGAAGCAATCTCCACGTCAGCGAACAATGTTGACTGTCGTACGATATCAAGCCCTTCAAAGATGAGGTATTGTGTGATGTTTCTCCTCTCGAAGTTTTTGATGTTATTTTCGGCCAACCTTATTTATGGAAATGTCATGTTGTATATGAGGCTAAGCCTCGTAGTGTTATTATTTCTTTGAACATCAAATTGTACAGGATACCCGAGGTAGTCCCACCTAGTGTTCTTTCCTTGATCTCTGCTAAGCAATGCATGAAGGTCATCTCTCAGATGGGGAAGTTTGTCTTCTTCATGATTCTCTCTCAAAATAAGCAAAAGATCACAGCCACATCTAGGGTCTCTGTGGCCAAACTCTCCACATAGAAAAATCAAGCAGATAGGGTCGTGGAAGAATACTCAGATATCTTCTCCTCACCTACAGGGGTATCTCTTCACTGCTAGGTCAAGCACCCCATCGATCTGACCCCCGGCGCACCACTACCCAATGGGCTAGTCTATCGTCACTCTTTGTTAGAGAATGAGGAGATCAAGTGACAGATCAAGGAACTACTCTACAAGGGGCACATCCACCCCAACTCATCACCTTGTGGGAGCCCAATCATGCTGGTATAGAAGAAAGATGGGACCTGGCGACTTTCTATTGATTACCGAGCTCTGAATAAAATCACAGTCAAAACCCATACACGATTCCCCAAATCAATGACCTCCTTGATCAACTCATGGGGGCCAAATACTTCAGTAAGATTGATCTGAAGTCTGCCTACCACCAAGTCTCGATAGAATAGACAGATGTATGAAAGACTACCTTCAAGTCAAGGGAAATCCTTTTTGAATGGTTGATCATGCCACAAGCTATACGCCAACCTGGAAACATGTTCCTTCGACATGGACTAGGTCCATTACCTAGGCTACACCATTGATCAGCATGGCGTACATGTGGATCCAGCCAAGATCCAATTCATCCATGACTGGCCAGCCCCAACAACACTCACTGAGCTTTGGAGCTTCTTGGGCCTTGCAAATTTATACCGCAATTTCATGTTGGGTTTCTCCCATATTGCATGGGCCCTTAGCCAAATAAACAGGGGTGGTGGTTAGGAAAAATTTGTGTGGGGTCGGTCCCAACAACAAGTGTTCGATGATTTGAAGCACCTCTTGTGCTCATCCCCAGTACTTTCACTACTATTCCTACAACATCCTTTTGAGATCGAGATAGATTCTTCATACTATGTTGTGGGCGTCGTTCTCACTCAGCATGACCACCCTGTGGCCTATCATAGTGAGACACTGTCAGATACTGTCCATAAGTACCCTACTTATGACAAATAAATGTACTCCATTGTGAAAGAATGGCGCCAGTGGAGATATTACATTCTTGGGAAGGAGACAGTTATCCACACTGATCATAAGCCACTGCAGGTCATGCAGACACAGGGAAAATTGCAGAATGACCGCCATCAAAAGTGGTCCACATACTTGCAGCAATTCCACCTCAACATCAAGTATAAAACAGGAAGCACCAATCACGTTGTTGATTGCCTCAGCAGACTGCCAGTTGTGGCTCTAACCACGGTGCTAGACTCTTGAGGCCATGAGACATCTGGATGGCCCCAACTCTATGAGACACACCCTAACTTCGCCACCACCTACCAAATGTTGGGTGCAAAAGAAGTTGTCGATAATTTCCATCTTCAGGATGGGTTGTTGTGTTGTCTGGGCCATATCTATGTTCCATCAAGTGAGCGAGTGAAGATGATCTAGGAATCCCACTACAGTCGGGTAGCAGGACACTTCGTCATTGAAAAGACAGTGGCAATGCTACAAAAACATTTCTACTGGTTGAAACTTCAACAGGAGGTTAGCAAGTATATCAGGTCCTTCACTGCCTGCGCTATTGCCAAACTAACCACTAAGAAGGTCCTGCACACCCCTCTTCCTACTCCTGACAGGCCATGGGAATCCATCTCAATGGACTACATGTCGGGCCTCCCGTCAACCAAGCGGGGAAATGACTGTGTTTTTGTGGTTGTTGATCACTTTTCTAAGATGGCAATTCTGGTTGCTTGCAAGAAGAGCATCACAATAGAGGCCACTCCCAAGCTCTTCATTGAATGAGTCTGGGTACATTTTGGAATCCCACAAACCATTGTCTCAGATCAGGATAGTCGATTTCTCAGCACATTCTGGTCAAGCCTCTGGTCACTGTTGGACACCAAGCTCACCAAATCCACGGCCTTCCACCCCCAGATAGATGGCCAAACCGAGGTTGTAAATTGAATGATTATGCATATCCTTCACATGTATAAATAAAAGCACCCTCGCATATGGGATGATAGCCTTCCCTATGTCCATCATAGCTACAATCGAGCCCTGCATAGCTCAACCAACCATAGCCCCTTTCAAGTGGGGTTGGGATTCCAACCATTCGGACCCATAGATGTTTCACTTCCCCTTGCGGTCACCTTGACTAACTCATCTCCTACTCAGACTGAAGCTGACAAAGCCACCCATTTCATTCAGCAGATCCACCAACAGGTTCAAGATATCTTACATAAGTTCAATGACAAGTACAAATAGTGCCATGATCAACATTGGGTGCTGCATAAGTTTCAGGTGGGCAACAAAGTTTGGGGTCACTTGCAGAAAGAACGCCTTACAGGACCCCATCGGAATATTCGACCACTCCATTATGGGTCGTACACTATCACCAAGGCCATGGAGGATAATTATTTTTAGCTCAACATTCCTCCTTTCCTTGGTCTGCACCCAATGTTCAATGTGGATCTCCTTTGCCCTTATTTCCCACCATTATTGGACACCTCAGAAGTAGTAGAACAACTGAAGCCAATAGAGCTCAACCCTGACTGCCTACAACAGGAATCCAATGATCATATTTTGGACAGACAGATCAAGGGCACTTGACAACAAAGGAACCATCTTTATCGAGTCGTCAAAGTAGGGCAGCTCCTGCACAAAGGCAAGTGGCTCACCCGGGGCCAAATTCAGTAGAAATTTCCTCATTTGATGGGGGACCTCAATGCAATGGTGACCATTGCTTCCTAAGGAAGGAATATTGATCCATATGGATATCAGTGGCCACTGACCTTTTCCAACTGCCTCAAAACAGTTTTATGACAATTTTGGCAATTTACTATTTTTAGCAGTTTTAACTTTCAGGGCCATTTTGAGGGCCTAAATGAAGGTTTTTCAGTATTAAGCTCCTTAATGATATCTAAAGAATTAGTTGAGCCCCCAAAATGAATATCCTCATTGATACCTTTCCAACGGGCTATCACATGCCTAAAATGGAAATCGTATGCAAAAGTTACGACCCCGGGAAGTTGAGGTACTAACTTACCCAAACAGGGCCCACATGACTTTTGGCGCTTCATCTCCTAGGGTTAGGTTTTTAGATGTCTAGTACTTTTGGAATTATTTATTATTTTAAAAAGTCCTTCAAAGCCTCATTGTAACCTTCTTCTTGCAAATTCGCAGTGTTGTCACATCTCTTCTCAGAGATAAGCCACCACCATTCCATGAAGCTTGTTTCCGCTACATTTTACAATTTCAGCTTATTTCGTTATTGAATAGAAAACCAATTTTAATGTATCTTTGTTATTGTGTGTTAAGAACCTGTTAATGATATATATTCATTTTGTTTTTCTCATAAAATCTGGATCAATGGTATCAGAGCGGTCTGCTCCTTGTCATCTTAATGCATATCCCCAACGAGGTCGGAGTACAAAGAGTTGGGTCTCGAGCTTGTTTGTCTCAAGGAAAGAAGCTCTCACATGCCCAAGTGACCTCTCATGGAAGGAGAAAATAAATATGATGGGATAGGAGATCCTTTCAATTTTTTGATTAAGGAATCCCTCATGCAACAAAGGAACGAGATGATGGATACTTTCGCGCAAATCCTTTGGTGGCTACCAACAGGAGATGCATATTCCTCGAAAGGTACAAATAAACTTCAATATTCCTATATTTGAAGGTCAGATAGAAGGGTACTTTTTTGTCCATAACTTTTCAAATAAAGAAAAGATTACTTTTGCGCTCCTCAAAGTCATTCCCCGTGTCAAAGATTGGTGGGAAACTTTCTGTGAGCAAAAGGAAATAGAGGAAACCTCATTATTTTCAGTCACAGCCACCTGGGAATCCTTCAGGGATGCTATTAAGGAACAATACTACCCTGTCAAAAGTTATGATGACCTGTATACCAAATGGACCACACTGTAGCAAGAAAGAGACCAAGCAGTGCTAGATTTCACAAATATCTTCCATACCTTGCGCACCAATTTGGGTATCAAAGATTCAGAGCGACATTTGGTGCTGAAGTATTGCAGTGCTCTGCATAGATACATCTAGAATAAAATGGAATTTCTAGACATCTCATCCTTGGGCGTGGCCTACCGATATGCCGTCAAAATCGAGTAGAACCTCAAACAAAAGACACGGCAATTTGGGCCTAGGAACCCCTCACAACAAAAGCTAGGAAAGGGTGGCCCCAACCCATTGAACAAAGGACAGAGAAAATATGGACAGTATCAGGACAACCAGTCCAAGTCGCAAGCAAAGAAGGACAGTGGAAATACAAAGAAATATACCAGGAAGTGCTGCGACTTCCATAAGAGCCCTTGGCATAGCACTGCTGACTGCCGCTCAAAGCGGTCGTTGGTGGCCGAAGTGAAAGCCTCCAAATCAGATGCAGATTATGACTCTAAGTGAGAAGTAGAAAGGGGAAGATGGATCCTTGACGCGGAACCCAGTGCCACCATTGCTACCACCAAGCTCAAACTTGGTGAACCAGACGAGCCAGATGAAGTAGAACACCTCTTCCATTCACAGATGTGGGTAAAATGCACCCCGCTACACTTCATCGTTGATAGTGATAGCTAGAAGAACCTCATCTCAGCAGAGGTCATCAAGTGGTTGGCCCTACCAACAATGTCGCACCCACAACCATACACCATTGTATGGCTTTTCCAAGGAAGCGATCTCCAAGTCAACCAATATTGTCTACTGTCGTATGGCATCAATCCCTTCAAAGACAAGATATTGTGTGATGTTTCTCCTCTCAAAGTTTGTGATGTTATTTTGGGCCAACCTTATTTATGGAAACGTCATGTTGTATATGAGTCTAGGCCTCCTAGTGTTGTTATTACTTTGAACAGGAAATTGTACATGATACCTGAGGCAGTCCCACCTAGTGTTGTTTCCTTGATCTCTGCTAAGTAATGTAGGAAGGTCATCTCTCAGATGGGGAAGTTTGTCTTCTTCATGATTTTCTCTCAGAATAAGCGAAAGATCACAGCCACATCCAAGGTCTATGTGGCTGACCTCTCCACACAGCAAAAGCAAGTAGATAGGTTCGTGGAATAATACTCGGATATCTTCTCCTCACCTACAGGGGTACCTCTGCACTGCCATGTCAAGCACCCCATTGATCTAACCCCCAACACACCACTACCAAATGGGCCAGTCTATCGTTGCTCTCTTTTAGAGAATGAGGAGATCAAGCGATAGATCCAAGAACTGCTCCACAAGGGGCACATCCACCCCAGCTCATCACCTTGCAGAAGCCCAATTGTGCTGGCACAGAAGAAAGATGGGACATGGCGACTCTGTATTGATTACCAGGCTCTAAATAAAATCACAATTAGAAACCGGTACCTGATTCACCGAATTGATGACCTCCTTGATCAACTCACAGGGGCCAAATACTTCAGTAAGATTGATCTGAAGTCTGGCAAAAACGAGGTCCCGATAGAATAGACAAATGTATGGAAGAATGAATTCAAGTCAAAGGAAGGCCTTTTTGAATGTTTGGTGATGCCTTTTGGTTTGACAAATGCTCCAACCACTTTCATGAGAATGATGGACGATATCCTGCGACCATTCACCAATACTTTTGTAGTGGTGTATCTGGATGAAATTCTAATTTACAGCAAGACTTGGGACGAACACTTGCAGCATATTCAGGAGGTTTTGCACACCTTGCAGTAGCACAAGCTATATGCTAACTTGGAAAACTGCTCCTTTGGCATGGACAGGGTCCATTACCTGGGCTACATCATTGATTAGCATGGCGTACATGTGGACCTAGCCAAGATCCAAATCATCCGTGACTGGCCATCCCCAACAACACTCACTGAGCTTTGGATCTTCTTGGCCCTTGTAAATTTCTACCGCAGGTTCATGTTGGGTTTCTCCCATATTGCATGGGCCCTCAGCCAAATAAACAGGGGTGGTGGAAAGGCAAAATTTGCATGGATTCGGTCCCAACAACAAGTGTTCGATGATTTCAAGCAGTGATTATGTTCAGCCCTAGTACTTTCACTACCAAACCTAGAACATCCTTTTGAGATCGAGACAGATGCTTCATACTATGTTGTGGGCATCCTTCTCACTCAGCATGGTGTTACACATGAAATTTTAACACCTAGGTACCTCGCCCTAAGTGTCGTAAAGTGTTGTACAAGTGTCGCATACACCTTAAAACCATGGAATAACCTATGTCACAATCCCTAGTCAATGTGGAGGAGGGATATATTACATAAAGGCAAAGAAATACTAAGTACACATGAATTATTATTAATATTCATGGAAAATAAATTGATTAAGTGAGAAAATCAAGTGCACATGAATTATTATTAATATTCATGAAAGAGAAAGTAATTAACTGTGAGGATCCACCTCACATTTGGTTTCCTATTTTTTAGGGAAGGTGGAGGATCTCATGGATGGTTGAAATATTTCCTCCTTAAAATATTTGAGAGATATTTCCTCCCCAAAATCCTTAAGAGATATTTTCTCCCCAAATATCTTAGAGATCCCTTTCTTAGTGGATCTGATGAGAGATCTTCTCCATGGTCGTTAAACCTCCAAATCCTATATAATGAGGGGTTTCTATGGAGGAGGGAAAATGGAGATTGAGAATTATACCAAAATTATGATCTCATGAGTGGTATGTCATTTGGAGCATTAGCATTCTATGTGGGTGGATTGTTTAAGAAAGGGTTGGACAAGGGGAACTTGATGAAGTTGTTGCACTCACATCTATGGTTGTAAGTTTTCTTCATTGTTGTTCTTATGAATATAATATGCTTGGCCTGTTTCTTTCAATTCGTTTGATCTCACATGAATTTGTCTCTTATAGATAGATTTATTTCAAGCTAATATTAGTAGAGTAGGAAGTTGTTTGTACTTTTGTTTGTCTACAAGGCTTATCGAGGAGCGTAAGATTGGAGCTCAACTCAGACTGTGCAGGGACAAACACCAGTAAAAGGTACTTCTTTTATCCTTCCTCCTCACACATTAGTTTATCTAGATGTAAGAGGAATTCAGTGTCCATGAAAAGCATCTTCTGTCTTAGGAGTTTAGAGTCTAGCTCTCAAGAGGAGATCTACCTGTCTGCAGGGAGATTTTCCTTCAACAGAAATTGGTGACTCCACTGGGGAGCGAATCGAAACTTTTTAGTTTTGGTTTTCCTCATAGAATTTGTCTTTCTCTTTGATCTTCTTAGACCTTGTTCACCCTATATATTTGATTTCACTTGCTGATTGAATCCTTAGTCCATCACATGCATCTTGATTGACAAAACAATTGACTAAAATTTTGGGTTTTTGGACAATTTTCTGAGTTTTTGAAGCCTGGCACCCTTGTTCCTATGTTAGCCCAGCACCAGTAATCCCTAGAAGTCTTAGATGGATCTTTATAACACTATGGTGTCCCTTACACTAGAGCGCCAACCTCTCCTTTGCAAAAATACCTTCCAAAATTGCATTTTCTGAGGTCTAGACCCTGGTTTTTCACTTACTGAGGTTCTTTGTGATTCAATGCTTCTTCCCATTGACCTTTGAGATCATTCCTTCTGAGGAATGAGCACTTTGTTGTTCATATTTTGTGTCCTTCTTCCTTCTTTTGAGTTTTTCTGTTGTTGAGAACTTGGAATCAATCCGTTGCTTTCTTCTCTCTTATCCGACTGAGCGGGAACTCTACTGAAGGGCACCAGCAATTTGTGAATCATCTTATTTGGTTCTTTGAGGTCATTGTTCTTAAACATCTCCTTTTTGTGTGAATTGTTTGATTTTTCTTTGTTATATTTTGTTTTTTTTTTGCTTCTTGTTTCAATCATAGCAAGAGGGTGTTTGTCATGTGTGCAAAATCTGATCATGCTTGTCTGAATCTCCTTGATCTGAAAGGGTAATTAGCAAGAGAAGTTTTTGCATTGAATTAATCATAACTCGCATACAAACGAAAAAGATACATCTTAGTGATTGGTTTGCATATTAGAAGGAATTTTTGAAAATGTTTTAGCATTGCATTGGATTCGATTGAGAACCAATTGATTGAGGACATTTCATATTAGTGTTTGAGAGTGAAAACGACACTTTCTCTTTCCCTTAAATAGGTGTTCATTGAAAAGAAATGATTTCTTATCATCTTTCATGCATATTTTTGGGAATGGAGTCCTCATCTCATCAGTTTCACTTCCGTGCACCCTTTGAGTAAAGAACAGTTGTAAAACGAACGCTAATTAAAAATTATCTAGAACATTTTTTGTTTTTAGGATCTTCCACCAACAGTAAACTAGGGTTAGCACTTTGGATTAGGCTATGAGTATAACTCTCCAAAGTTTTCAAAACAAACATTAGCATCCTGATCTAGGGAGAATCAAATCCAATTGGTTTTCTGGGATCCCCCTCTCACACAGGGGTTACGCACGAGGTCGCATTCGGGAAAATTACGGAGATTATCCCTCTGTGGTTCAACTATTTGTAGTGGTCGGATCATATATTGGGGGTCGCTTGGAGGTATACCCACAATTATGTGTGGGAGCCTCTCGGGTTGATTTCGGAATTGTTATCCTGCCCATACATTTTGGATCGAACTGTCGACTGTACTCGCCTAGGGACTCACTGTGAATTGGTTTCTTTAGTTGCCATAATCTTTAGGTACTTACACAAGGTGATGGTGAAGGGAAGTCTTACTGTACCTATAACAGACATTGGTCAAACTCACTCGAGCTCCTTGGAGGGTAAATCCACAATTATTGCGTGGAATCTTGCACCAAGGTGAAAGTCCATTAAGCAGGTCACCATTATAATTGTTCCACTATATCCTAGCCCCTTATCGACTTGATCACATGACATTGGATTTCATCACCAACTAGTACGGTCATCGAGAGAAGTTTTGTTTGCTTGGTTGATTCCTAGATTTTATTACTGTGTGTTGTTTCTTTTTGTTAATTGGCCCTAGATTTTCAGTGTGTTCTGTTATTCTCCACAATTGAGCCTATATATGACAAAGGTCTTCATTGATCACGTAGGATGCAGGGGCTGCCTCTGGAAGGCTATCAACCTTTACCTCCTAACCCTCCAGAAGACAACTACCGTAGAGAGGTAGAAAATCGATCTGACGCTGGAAGTGCTATTGCTCCTCTGTTAGATAACTCAGAAGGCACTTTGGTCATGGTTGAAAATCCCACTACATCTGTGTTGGTAACCCCTCTTGAACCACTTTTAGTTTGTTTAGACTCCCTTGGGAATGTCATAGACGAAGAGGTCCCACGATTACCAGAGAGGATCTTTACTGAAACATATATGGGATCCACCGAACCAATCTTTGGTGATGAGTATAGGACTCCTGTTTGTCCTAGCATTGCAATAGATACCAATCCCACACCTACTCATTCTATATGGAGGACTTCATTGGGACGCGATCTCTATGAACATTTCAAATCCTTTCAACAACCCTTTCAGCCTCATGACCCTCCTAGTGAAATAGGACCATCCGGTCAAACCATGAAGAACCCAGTTGATCAGGTTATTAACCCTACTGTTACAGCAGCACAAGTCCATCCTAATGTTGGAATCATCACCTCTACTCATCTCCAAAGCACTTCAATCTCTACCCCCATTTCTACAAGATTTTACTCTACAACTCCACATGTTCCACACGATCCTGCTGGGACATCTTCTCACCCGAGAATGCAAACCCTTGTTGGCCAAACACAACCAACTGGAGGGTAACCACCCTCCAACGAACCTTTTCCCTCTGGAGGACAACCAACTGGAGGGTAACCACCCTCCAACGAACCTTTTCCCCCTGGAGGACTACCTTTCCATGTCATGCCTACCCCTCCCAGGGGACAACCCCCTTTTCATGCTCCTCCTAGAGGGCAACCTTCGTTTGCCAATCGTACCCCGGTCATAAATCCACCGCTAGCATGGGGGAAACCCTCATTTGCTGGAAACCCTTCACAATCTCGGGGAGTATCTTCAGGAGGCAATTTTTCTCAACCCCACATTGGGGGGCACTCGTATAATAACCCACTAGAAGGAGTATCCAATCCTGTTCCTTCCATAACATCTTACGCACAATCTTATCCGGGCGACATCCCAAACACCACCTGGAGTTCTCCGGGACCACAGTCTTATCCTCCTCATGGGTCTAATGTGTATCCACCTCCAAGATCTACTCCTTACCATTCTCAAGGGAAAAATGTTTATCCTCCTCATGGGCAAGAAAATCACCTAGCCTATAATGCTCAGAACCCACCGGGTTATGCCAATGCTTCTCATCCATCATTGAATCCTATTTATCCTAGCCAACAACAACCATATATAGGGGGACCTACTGGTTACAACTATCCACCTAACCTAGTTTATGGTCCTACTGGTATTCCCATGCTGCACCAGTATCATTCACAAATTAACCGACAGTGACCTTTCCTTGTAACTCTAGATCTCCCAGACTTGTCTCGGTTAACTAATGATCCTATTTCTCATTCACCAGTTTGGCCAACCATTCCAGCTAAACTTCCTTCTGATATTTCAAAATTTGATGAAAACCCTGGCGAAGATCCAAACAACCATGTGATGACTTTCCATTTGTGGTGTTCATCAAACTCCCTCATGGATGATTTTGTACGTTTGCGTCTTTTCCAGCGAACACTTACCGGTTCAGCAGCAAAGTGGTATATTGAACTACCACGTGCTTCTTTTCATGATTTCAATTCCCTTGCCATGTCTTTCCTCACGCACTTTCAACTGCCTATTCGCTACGAGATGGGTACTGAACTCTTGACCTCCCTTCGTCAAACTAACTCTGTGCATATCTCTGACCATATTCATGACTGGAGGTGACGACAAAGGATGATCAAGGCAGTCATTCCCAACATACTATTGGCGGAATGGTTTACTAAATCACTATTACTCCCAATCACTCGTGATGTCACTATGGGTGGGGAGGTCACAGAGGAACAAGCCATCGCTCGGGCTCAGTATTTAGATTTGGTTTATTCCCAATATAGTACTTTGTATGATTTGCTTCTAAATGTTGCTCGAGCTAATACCGATCCATCTAAACCATCATCCTCATCTCATGTGGATGGTATTATCGGTTCCATCAAAACTCAATCTATTTCCCAATTTATCACACTCTCTTCTACCTCCCCCCAAACTCAGATCTCTGAGGTGAATGCAGTTCAATATGCCCCTTCACAACAATCCAGAGGTAAGAAGAAGACAAATAATAAATCAAAAAATAACAATGAACAACCAAAAAATCAAGCTCAAACACCTGTTACCGAAAAGAAACCACAATGGAAACTAAAATTCCTGTGTATCATTTGTGGTGACGATCACTACACTCAATATTGTCCACTTCGCAATGAAGTGGCCAAAATTTTCCAAGGAAAGTCACAACCCGATGTGCTTACTCAGCCTTTTCTACAGCAGCAATCCATGGTTTCTCAAACCCCCTCTCCTGGGGGAAGTTCTAGCGATCCTCATGATGAGGCCTCATTGAGTGCACATATTTATATGTTTAATGGGATCAATTTGACCACTCGCTCTAAGGCATATGACACACAAGTTAACCCTGATAAAGGAAAATACATTAATGATATCGGTACTTTACCAGATCCATCATCGTCCTCCGTTAGTCTTCCATCGGTTAATCCTCCATCTGGACCACTTCAGATTGAGAAACCCATGTGCGACTCTATCTTACACCCTCCTAAGAGCATTGTTCGCAAAGCTACCTTTAATCCTAGTTCACATGCCGCCCAGAACTACAACATTGTTGAATATTTTTCTTAAGAACCGTGTGCTATGTCTGCGTTAGAAGTTCTACAGCACTGCCCCAGTCAACGTAGAACGCTCTTGGCCACTCTTGGTGCTATTGATCCTGAGCCATCCAATCAGATCATGTTTAACCTGGACAATTATGCGTCTCGACTCTCCCACCAACTCGCTTTCCAAGTTGATGTTGTTGTTCACAATCAACAAATCCACCAAACTATTTTGGATGAGGGAGCCTCGACTTGTGTCATCTCTTTGGCATGTTGGAAAGGTTTAAAATCACCAGCACTCAACAAATCCCCAACGATGTTACGCACCTTCGACGGGTGAGGTTTTCATCCCCATGGGCTTTTATAGTCCCTGCCCATCCAATTGGGTGGAAAAATTGTTACTGTTGATGTCGAGGTGGTCGATGCTCCCCTCGATTACAACTTGTTACTTTGAAGAAGTTGGTTTTATGCTATGACTGTCGTTGCCTCGTCAATTTTTCAATGAGTCCAATTTCCTCATCAAGGCAAAATTGTCACTATTGATCAGTTGGATTTCTGCACGACTGATGCTCCTACTCCCTCTACCAACAATATTCCTTTCTTGGGAGACCAC
The DNA here is from genome assembly GCA_009831015.1 of Picea engelmannii. Classification (NCBI taxonomy): domain Eukaryota; kingdom Viridiplantae; phylum Streptophyta; class Pinopsida; order Pinales; family Pinaceae; genus Picea; species Picea engelmannii. The sequence continues at coordinate 74,670 of ML786566.1, read as the reverse complement.
AAGATCACGTATGAAAGTGTTGGTGTTGGCTTACTGAAAGATTCTAGCCTCATGGGTACCTTCCCTACACCACTTCCATCAACTACACATCATATTGCCACCATCGATATGATTTTGACCACGGCTTATCAATCTTTGGAATCATCTGACCCTTGGATTGTACCTTGTCCATTGGAATTCGATGCACTAGGTGACACCGTGCTGTTGGGTATGTGTTATATTCTTTGCACGAGTAGTAGTGTTTGAGCACTTGTGCCAGGCCGACATATTTTCGGGACCACATGATATTAGGTGGTTTTTGGCACATGTTTTTTACCGATGGTTTTCTATTTCCGGTTAAGGAATTAGGGTTTTGGACTAATCCAAGTCATTGGGTTAGGGTTTTGGATGTCGCTGGCTCCTATATGTATATTGTATTGTAAAAAATGTAACACAAGTGTATCAATATAATATATGCTGGTTTTCCCAATTTGGGTTTCCAGGTGAAAAATCTCTGTGTAATGTTTGTATTTGCCATTGTATATTTTTTGTTCTTTTTTGAATATCAGTTTGCAGAAGATATTGTACAAGGTTAGAATTTACATGTTCCACTTAGTCCAGCTGAAACATCATACATTTCTATCTAATCAGTTTCTCCCTCGTCAGATGACCAACATCTACTGGCGCCTGACGTTTCCTCCATGCAATCACAGTTGAGTTCCTTATTGTATGCGATCGACTACATTTCCCCAACTTTTCCTTTAGATGAATCTATTCTAGAGATGCTTCACATTGACAAGTTACCTTGGGATAATAACCATCACCAATCCTCTTTTCTTCCCCCTCGTGAAGAAATTCAGGCAAATATATAGTTTATCTCCCCTCCTGATGTCAATTTTCTATCGTCTCCCATGCTTTCAACTTCCGAACATTTGGATCTGGTAGTAGACATGGTGATTTCTTCGATAGGATTACTAGAGCCTGATCTCCTTACTCCTATCACAACCCTCGACATGTATTCCTTCTCAAGTGATTATCTTCCATCCAGCGAAGCTGTCTTGGAGGCCATGACCACATTTTATCCTTTGACATGGTACCCTTCCAGAACATTATCCTCTTGGAAGCCATGATCCAGACGAAACCACGAGCATAATTTCTCTTCTCTGTGGCAAGCTCGTTAAAAAATGAAACAGAAGCCCTGAGCATAGTTCTTTTCATGTGTCAAGATCATTAAAAAATGAAACAGTCACCTCTCTTAAACCTTCTTTTCATCCACCCTTCTCCTTTTTCTCATCTACTAGAGAAAGTGGTGACAACATCAAAATTGGTGAATGAATTGAATCTTGGAGGGCATGTCTCCAGCCTTTGCTGATCATTCTAGAGTTAAGCCACTAGATTTCATGCTGGGTGCATACCGAGCTTAGTCTTTGTTCTTTCTCGTGCTCGTAAATACATGAGAATGCATCCGGGTAGATTTTTATCTCTTTTTCGGACCTATATGGATACACGAAAAAGGAACCCCCTAGAGTCTCCTTTAAGCTCTTTTCAGACTCTCTAAACATGAAAAGATTGTTGAGTGATCTTGCTTCCTTTCCCACTCATTAAAAGGTTTAAAAGGGTTTCTTTCAAGTGATAATTTATCTCTTTTTTCGGCCTCGTGAGACTAACATTACGAAAAAGGACAACATTGGAGTCATCTTTAAGTTCTTTTCAGACTCTCTAAACATGAAAAGATTACCGAGCGACCTTGTTCTCTTCACGCTCGTTAAAGTATTTGAAGAAAAATTATGTTGAGCGATAGTTTATCTCTTTTTCAGTCTCATCAGACTACTTTATGAAAAAGGAACTGAGAGAGTTCTCTTTGAAGTGTTTTTCCAGACTCTATAATCATGAAAAACCTTCGAGTTTTCTATATTTGGACTCGTTAAACATACATTGAAGGGACCATATGGGATCGAACCCTTACTTCTTCCAGTTCATTAAACAAAGGAAGAGGAACTTACTGAAGGTGAGTTATATCGAGCATGTGTTACCCTCCTCAAGCTCATTAAATCAAAAAGAGGTACTCATCTATCTAGATGGGGGAAGAATTGAAAGAAGCAAGCCAAGCAGTTTTTGAGAACATTACCAGTAACTCTTAGAGTCGCCCTTGAACACGGCACCTTGTCTTTGCACACATTTTAATCCGTTGAACCTCTGCATTGAGCCAATCCTTTGAGTTTCCTATATTCCTTTTGGTCACCTGACGTAAGTCACAACATCCATTTCATCATCAACTTTTGGTCCATGTCATGTTTCTGTTGTCGTGCCTTAGTGTTCAATGGAAGTATCCGCCTCGAGAGTCAACCATCACAAATATATTGTTTCAATACCCATGTCAGTCCATGTTCATTTGATCTACCAAATTACATCTCTGTGTCTGTTTCATGTCATTGATGGGGGATACATCAAGGCCCTCCTTTGACTAGTCTATTCCTGTCGACTTCAACACATTATCCAGGAACTAGACTTAGAAACCAATTATTACTTTGGGACCTGCATGCCTCAATGGTAGGCCTCCTCAAATTCGACGATGGGTTTACATCATTGACCTTTGATTGGATGATTCCACGGATTCTCGACTTCAGCTCATCCATTCACATTCATTGGAATGTACTAGGGTACCTTGGGAATCATTGACATCAATGGTGATTTCCCTCGCGCTTGTTAACGGTTTACATCATTGACCAGTAATCAAGTGGTTTCTGCCATGTTCGACATCAGGACATCTATTCACATGGTTAGATCCATACTACATCGGGATCAGTAAGAAGACCCTGGGTTGAGTGATCACTCTGATATGTACTTTGCCCAGGTTGCGATGGAGTTTCTTTTGAACAATGACACATATATTGTTACATAGATCCACTGTGTATTCTTCATGGCTACGATCAGTTCAGGTCATGAGAGTATATATACACAGTGTATTTTCAGTGGCTATACCTTTTTATAAATATAATTATGGATCCGTAGTGTATTTTATGGTGGCCATATCTTCCAAGTCTTGATCACCCAAGCATAGGTATGCATGCCTTGGGTTTGAAACATGTCATAATATTTGTTGGATGTTTGTGTGCAGCTTCTACCAAGTTCTCCGAGTCTACACCCTTTCTTTGAAGATTTGTAAAGTGTTTCGGCCATCATTCTCTCTTCAGACCTCACACTTTAGGGGGCATTCTGTTACACATGAAATTTTCACACCTAGGTACCTCGCCCTAAGTGTCGTAAAGTGTCGTATAAGTGTCACATACACCTTGACACCATGGAATAACCTATGTCAAAATCCCCAGTCAATGTGGAGGAGGGATATATTACATGAAGGCAAAGAAATACTAAGTACACATGAATTCTTATTAATATTCATGGAAAAGAAATTGATTAAGTGAGAAGATCAAGTGCACATGAATTATTATTAATATTCATGAAAAAGAAAGTAATTAAGTGTGAGGATCCACCTCACATTTGGTTTCCTATTTTTTAGGGAAGGTGGAGGATCTCATGGATGGTTGAAACATTTCCTCCTTAAAATCTTTGAGAGATATTTCCTCCCCAAAATCCTTAAGAGATATTTTCTCCCCAAATATCTTAGAGATCCCTTTCTTAGTGGATCTGATGAGAGATCTTCTCCATGGTGGTTAAACCTCCAAATCATATATAATGAGGGGTTTCCATGGAGGAGGGAAAATGGAGATTGATAATTATACCAAACTTATGATCTCATGAGTGGTATGTCATTTGGAGCATCAACATTCTATGTGGGTGGATTGTTTAAGCAAGGGTTGGACAAGGGGAACTTGATGAAGATGTTGCACTCACATCTATGGTTGTAAGTTTTCTTCATTGTTGTTCTTATGAATATAATGTGCTTGGCCTGTTTATTTCAATTCTTCATTTGATCTCACATGAATTTGTCTCTTATAGATAGATCTATTTCGAGCTAATCTCAGTAGAGTAGGAAGTTGTTTGTACTTTTGTTTGTCTATAGGGCTTATTGAGGAGCGTAAGATTAGAGCTCAACTCAGACAGTGCAGGGACAAACATCGGTAAAAGGTACTTCTTTTATCCTTCCTCCTCAAACATTACTTTATCTAGATATAAAAGGAAGTCAGTTTCCACGATAAGCATCAACTGTCTTAAGCGTTAAGAGTCTAGCTCTCAATAGGAGATCTACTTGTCCGCTGGGAGATTTTCCTTCAACACACAGCCACCCCGTGGCCTATCATAGTGAGACACTGTCAGATACTGTTTGTAAGTACCCTACTTATGAAAAAGAAATGTACTACATTGTATAAGCATGCCGCCAGTGGAGACATTAAATTCTTGGGAAGGAGACAGTCATCCACACTAATCATAAGCCACTGCAGTTCACGGAGACACAAGAAAAATTGCAGAATGACCAGCCTCAAAAGTGGTCCACATACTTGTAGAAATTCCACCTCAACATCAAGTATAAAATAGGAAGCACCAATTGCATCACTGATTTCCTTAGTAGACCGCCAGTCGCGACACTCACCACAGTGCAAGACTCTTACAGCCATGAGACATCTGAATGGCCCCAACTCTATGAGACAGACCCTGACTTCGTCACCACCTATGGTGTAAAAAAAGTTGTCAATAATTTCCATCTTCAGGATGGGTTGTTGTGTCATCTAGGCCATATATATCTTCCATCAAGTGAGAGAGTGAAGCTGATATGGAAAGCCCACTACAATCAGGTGGAAGGACACTTCAGCGTTGAAAAGATAGTGGTGATGCTACAGAAACATTTCTACTGGCCGAAACTCCGACAAGAGGTCAACAAGTATATCAGGTCCTGCACTGCCTGCGCTATTGCCAAATCGACCACTAAGAAACAAGGACTGTACACCCTTCTTCCTACTCCTGATAGGCCATGGTAATCCATCTCAATGGACTACATGTCACGGATCCCTTCCAACAAGCGGGGAAATGACAGTTTTTTTGTGGTTGTTGATCGCTTTTCTAAGATGGCGATTCTAGTTGCCTGCAAGAAGAGCATCACAGCAGACGCCACTGCCAAGCTCTTCTTTGAATGAGCCTGGGTACATTTTGGAATCCCACCAACCATCATCTCAGATCGAGATAGTTTATTTCTCAACACATTCTGGTCAAGCCTCTGGTCACTGATGGACACCAATCTCACCAAATCCACAACCTTCCACCCCCAGACAAATGGCCAAACCGAGGTTGTAAATCGAATGATTGTGCATATACTTCGCATGTATAATTCAAAGAACCCTCCCACATGGTATGAGAGCCTTCCATATGTCTAGCATAGCTACAACCGAGCCCTGAATAGCTCAACCAACCACAACCCCTTTCAAGTGGGTTTGGGATTCCAACCATTGGGGCCCATAGATGTTGCACTTCCCCTTGCGGTCACCTCGATTGACTCATCTCCTACTCCAACTGAAGCTGACAAAGCCACCTGGTTCATTGAGTAGATCCAACACATCTGCCACTAGGTTAAGGATATCCCACAGAAGTCTAATGACAAGTACAAACAATGCCATGATCAACATCCGGTGCCACATAAGTTTTAGGTGGATGACAAAGTTTGGTTGCACTTGTAGAAAGAATGCCTTACAGGACCCCATCAGAAGCTTCGACCACACTGTTTTGAGTTGTACACTATCACCAAGGACATGGTGGATAATTATTTTGAGCTCAACATTCCTCCTTTCCTTGGTATGCACCAAGTGTTCAACATGGATCTCCTTCGCCCTTATTTCCCACCATTATTGGACACCTCAGAAGTAGCAGAACAATTGAAGCCAACAGAGATCAACCTCAACTACCTACAATAGGAATCCAATGTTCAGATTGTGGATAGACATATCAAGGGCACTCGACAACAAAGGATCCATCTTTATCGAGTCATCAAAGCAGGGAAGCTCCTCCAACAAGGCAAGTGGCTCACCCAGGGCCAAATTCCGCAGAAATTTCCTCATCTAATGGGGGACCTTTATGCAATGGATACCATTTCTTCCTAAGGAGGAAGGATTTATATAGATGGATATCGGTGGCCACCCACCTTTTCCAACTGGCTCAAAACCATTTTCTGGCAATTTTGACAATTTACTATTTTTAGTAGTTTCAACTTCCGGGGCCATTTTGAGGGCCTAAATGAAGGCTTTTTAGGATCGATCTCCTCAATGAAAGATGAAGGCATATTTGATATCCCAAAATGAATCTCCTCGATGATACCTTTCCAATAGTCTATCACATGACTAAAATGGAGATCGTATGCAAAAGTTACGACCCGAGGAAGTTCATGCACTAACTAACCAAACGGGGCCCACATGACTTTTGGCGCTTCATCTCCTAGGGTTAGGTTTTTGGATGTCTAGGGTTTTTGGAATTATTTATTATTGTAAAAATGCCTTCAAAGCCTCATTGTAACCTGTTTCTTGCGAATGCACACTACCGTCAAATCTCTTCTCAGAGATAAGCTGCCACCATTCCAGCAAGCTTGTTTCTGCTGCATTTTACAGTTTCAGCCTATTTCATTATTGAATAGAAAACCAGTTTTACTATATCTCTGTTTTTTTTTTAATAACATGTTAATAATCTGTATTCATTCATTATGATCATAAAATATGGATCAGTGGTATCACAACGGTCTACTCCTTGTCCTCTTAATGCATGTCCCCAACATGCTTCAAGTACAAAGAGTTGGGTTTCGAGCTTGTTTCTCTTGAGGAAAGAAGCTCTTGCATTCCCAAGAAACCTCCCATGGTAGGAGAAAAGAAATATGATGGGACAGGACCTATATACCAAATGGACCACACTGTGGCAAGAAAGAGACAAAGCAGTGGTAGATTTCACAAATATCTTCCATACCTTGCACATCAAGTTGGGTATCAAAGATTCGCAGTGACATATGGTGCTCAAGTATTGTGGTTCTCTGCATTGATACATCTAGACTGAAATGGAATTTTTGGACATCCCATCCTTGGGCGAGGTCTACCGATATGCCATCAAAATCGAGCAGAAGCACAAACAAAATACACGGTAATTTGGGCCTGGGAACCCCTCACATCAAAAGCCAGGAAAGGGCGGCCCTAACCCACCTGAAAAAGGACAGAGAAAATATGGACAATATTAGGACAACCAGTGGTGTGACTTCCATAAGAGCCCTTTGCATAACACTACTGACTGTCGCTCAAAGCGATCGATGGTGGCGGAAGTGAAAGCCTCTGAATAAAATGAAGATTATGACTCTGAGCCAGAACCAGAAAAGGGAAGATGGATCAATGACGTGGAACCCAGTGCCACCGTTGATACCACCAAGCTCTAGCCTGGTGAACCAAACGAGCCAGAAGAAGGAGAGTGCCTCTTCCATTCAAAAATGTGGGTAAAAGGCACCCCGCTGTACTTCATCGTTGATAGCGATAGCCAGAAGAACTTCATCTTAGTAGAGTTCATCAAGCGGCTGGCCCTGCCAACAACGTCGCACCCACAACCGTACACCATTGGATGGCTCCACCAAGGAAGCGATCTCTGCATCATCCAATAGTGTCGCTGTCATACGACATCAAGCCCTTCAAATATGAGGTATTGTGTGATGTTTCTCCTCTCGAAGTTTGTGATGTTCTTTTGGACCAACCTTATATATGGAAATGTCATGATGTATATGAGTCTAGGCCTTGTAGTGTTATTATTACTTTGAATAGGAAATTGCATAGGATACCTAAGGCAGTCCCACCTAGTATTGTTTCCTTGATCTATGCTAAGCAATGCAGGAAGGTCATCTCTTAGACAAGGAAATTTGTCTTCTTCATGATTCGCTCTCAGAAAAAGTGAAAGATCACAGCCACATCTAGGGTCTTTGCGGCCGACCTCTCCACACAGAAAAATCTAGATAGAGTCATGGAAGAATACTTGAATATATTCTCCTCACCTATAGGGGTACCTCTACACTGTCAGGTTAAGCACCCCATCGATCTAACCCCCGACACACCGCTACCTAATGGGCCAGTCTATCATCGTTCTTTGTTAGAGAATGATGAGATCAAGCAACAGATCCAAGAAATTCTCCATAAGGGACACATCCACCCCAACTCATCACCTTGCGAGAGCCCAATCGTGCTGGTATGGAAGAAATATGGGACCTGGCAACTCTATATTGATTACTAGGCTTTGAATAAAATCATAGTCAGAAACTGGTACACGATTCCCCGAATCAATGATCTCCTTTATCAGCTCACTGTGGCAAAATTCTTCAGTAAGATTGATCTAAAGTCTGGCTACCACCAGGTCCCGATAGAACAAAAAGATGTATGGAAGACTGCCTTCAAGTTAAAGGAAGGCCTTTTTGAATGGTTGGTCATGCCCTTTGGTTTGACAAATGCTCCAGCCACTTTCATGAGGATGATGGACGATATCCTACGACCATTCACCAATAATTTTGTAGTGGTGTATATGGATGACATTCTAATTTACAGCAAGACTTGAGCCAAACACTTGCAGCATATTCAGAAAATTTTGCACACCCTACCGCAGCACAAGCTATACGCCAACCTGGAAAAATGCTCCTTTAGCATGGACAGGGTCCATTACCTGGGCTACATCATTGATCAGCATGGCGTACATGTGGATCCAACCAATATCCAAGTCATCCTTGACTGGACATCCCCAACAACACTCACTGAGCTTCAGAGCTTCTTGGGCCTTGCCAATTTCTACTACAGGTTCATGTTGGGTTTCTCCCATATTGCATGGGCCCTCAGCCAAATAAACAAGGGTGGTGGTAAGGTGAAATTTGCATGGGGCCAGTCCCAACAACAAGCGTTCAATGATTTGAAGCAGCACTTGTGCTCATCCCCAGTACTTTCACTACCAGACCTGCAACACCCTTTTGAGATCGAGATAGATGCTTCAAACTATGTTGTTGGTGTCATTCTCACTCATGGCCTATCATAGTGAGACAATATCAGATATTGTCTATAAGTACCCTACTTACGAAAAATAAATGCACTCCATTGTGCAAGCATGCCGCCAGTGGAGACATTACATTCTTGGGAAGGAGACAGTCATCCACACTGATCATAAGCCACTGCAGTTCATGCAGACACAGGGAAAATTGCAGAATGATCGCCATCAAAAGTGGTCCACATACTTTCAGCAATTCCACCTCAACATCAAGTATAAAATAGGAAGCACCAATTGTGTCGTTGATTGCCTCATCAGACCGCCAGTTGTAACACTCACCACGATGTTAGACTCTTGCAACCATGAGACATCTGGATGGCCCCAGCTCTATGAGAGAGACCCTAACTTCGCCGCCACCTACCAAATGTTGTGTGCAAACGTAGTTGTAGATAATTTCCATCTTCAGGATGGGTTGTTGTGTCGTGTGGGCCATATCTCGGTTCCATCAAGTGAGAGAGCAAAGTTGATATAGGAATCCCACTACACTCGAGTGGTAGGACACTTCGACATTGAAAAGACAGTGGTGATGCTACAGAAACATTTCTATTGGTCGAAACTTCGACAGGAGGTCAACAAGTATATCAGGTCCTACACTGCCTGCACTATTGCCAAACCGACCACTAAGAAACAGGGCCTTTACACCTCTCTTCCTACTCCTGACAAGCCATGGGAATCCATCTCAATGGACTACATGTCAGGCCTCCTGTCCACCAAGCATGGAAATGACTATGTTTTTGTGGTTGTTGATCTCTTTTCTAAGATGGCGATTCCGGTTGCCTGCAAGAAGAGCATCACAGCAGAGGCCACTGCCAAGATCTTCTTTGAATGAGTCTGGGTACATTTTGGAATCCCACAAACCATTATCTCAGATTGTCATATTCAATTTCTCAACACATTATGGTCAAGCCTCTGGTCACGGCTGGACACCAAGCTCACCAAATCCACGGCCTTCCACCCCCAGACATATGGCCAAACTGAGGTTGTAAATCAAATGATTGTGCATATCCTTTGCATGTATACTTCAAATCACCCCTTCCCATGGGATGAGAACCTTTGCTATGTCTAGCATAGCTACAACCAAGCGCTGTATAGCTCAACTGACCAAAGCCCCTTTCAAGTGGTGTTGGGATTCCAAAAATTGGGACCCATAGATGTTGCACTTCCCCTTGTGGTCACCTCGACCAACTCATCTCCTGCTCCAATAGAAGGTGACAAAGCCACCCAATTCATTGAGCAGATCCAACACATCCACCAACAAGTTCAGGATATCCTACAGAAGTCCAATGAAAAGTACAAACAACGCCATGATCAACATCGGGTGTTGCATAAGTTTCAGGTGGGCGACAAAATTTAGTTGCACTTACAGAAAGAATGCCTTACAGGATGCCATTGGAAGCTTCACCTACTCCGTTGTGGGTTTTACACTATCACCAAGGCCATGGGGGATAATTCTTTTGAGCTCAACATTACTCCTTTCCTTGGTCTGCACCCAGTGTTCAACGTGGATCTCCTTCGCCCTTATTTCCCACCATTATTGGCCACCTCAGAAATAGCATAACAACTAAAGCCAACTTAGATCAACCCCAATAGCCTAAAATAGGCATTCAATGATCATATTGTGGATTGACAGATCAAGGGCACTCGACAACAAAGGATCCAACTTTATCGATTCATCAAAGTAGGGCAACTCCTGCACCAAGGCAAGTGGCTCACCCAGGGCCAAATTCAGAGAAATTTCCTCATCTGATGGGGGACCTTAACGCAATGGAGACCATTTATTCCTAATGAGGGAGGATTGATATATATGGATATCGGTGGCCACCCACCTTTTCCAACTGGATCAAAACAATTTTCTGACAATTTTGGCAATTTACTATTTTTAGCAATTTTAACTTTCGGGGCCATTTTGAGGGCCTAAATGAAGGTTTTTCATGATAGAGCTCCAAAATCATATTCAAGGGCATATTTTATCCCCAAAAATGAATATCCTCAAGGATACCTTTCTAACGGGCTATCACATGCCTAAAACGGAGATCGTATGCAAAAGTTATGACCCTAGGAAGTTGATGTACTAACTTACCCAAACGGGGCCCACATGACTTTTGGCGCTTCATCTGCCGCCACCATTCCAGCAAGCTTGTTTCCATTGCATTTTATAGTTTCATCTTATTTCATTATTGAATAGAAAACTAGTTTTACTGTATCTCTGTTATTTTGTGTTAAGCACCTGTTTATAATCGGTATTCATTTTGTTCTTCTCATAAAATCCCGAACAGTGGTATTAGAGCGGTCTGCTCCTTGTCATCTTAATGCATGTCCCCAACGAGGTCGGAGTACAAAGAGTTGGGTCTCATGCTTGTTTCTCTTTACGAAAGAATCTCTCGCACACCCAAGAGACCTCCCATGGCAAGAGAAAACAAAGATGACGGGACAGGAGATCCTTTCAAACTGTTGATTGAGGAATCCCTCACGCAATAGAGGAACGAGATGATGGATAGTTTCGCGCCATTCCTTCGGCAGCTACCAACAGGTGATGCATCATCTTCGAATAGAGGTGTTGCCCACTTCAAGGTACAAATAAACTACGATATTCCTATATTTGAAGGTCAGATAGACGTAGATGTTGTAGACAAGTGGTTGAATCTACTAGAAGGGTATATTTTTGTCCATAATTTTTTGAATAAAGAAACGATTACTTTTGTGCTCCTCAAAGTTGTTCCCCATGTCAAAGATTGGTGGGAAGATTTCTATGAGCAAAAGGAAATAGAGGAAACCTCATTATTTTCAATCACGTCCACCTGGGAATCCTTCAGGGATGCTATTAAGGAACAATACTACCCTATTGGAAGTTATGATGACCTGTATACCAAATGGACCACACTGCAGCAAGAAAGAGACCAAGCAGTGCCAGATTTCACAAATATATTCCATACCTTGTGCACCAAGTTGGGTATCAAATATTCGGAGCGACATCTATTTCTCAAGTATCACGGTGCTCTGCATAGATACATCTAGAAAAAAATGGAATTTTTGGACATCTCATCCTTGGGCGCGGCCTACCGATGTGCCGTCAAAATCGAGCAGAAGCTCAAACAAAAGACACGGCAATTTAGGCCTAGGAACCCCTCACAAAAAAAGCTAGGAAAGGGAGGCCCCAACCCATCGAACAAAGGACAGCGTAAAGATGTACAATATCAGGACAACCAGTCCAAGATGCAAGAAAAGGAGGACACTGAAGAGACAAAGAAAGATACTAGGAAGTGGTGTGACTTCCATAAGAGCCCTTGGCATAACACTGCTAACTACCGCTCAAAGCAGTCACTAGTGGCTGAAGTGAAATCCTATGAATCAGATACAGATTATGTCTCTGAGATAGAACCAAAAAGGGGAAGATGGATCATTGATGCGGAACCCAGTGCCATCGTTGCTACAACCAAAATCCAACCTGGTGAACCAGACAAGCCATAAGAAGGAGAGTGCCTCTTTCATTCACAGATGTGGGTAAAATCCACCCCGTTGCACTTCATTGTTGATAGCGGTAGCCAAAACCACCTCATCTCAGCGGAGGTCATCAAGTGGTTGGCCCTACCAAAAATGTCGCACCCACAACCATACACCATTGGATGGCTCCGCAAGGGAAGCGATCTTCGCGTCAGCCAACAGTGTCGACTGTCGTACAGCATCAAGCCCTTCAAAGACAAGGTATTGTGTGATCTTTCTCCTCTCGAAGTTTGTGATGTTCTTTTGGGCCAACCTTATTTATGGAAATGTCATGTTGTGTATGAGTCTAGGCCTCGTAGTGTTGTTATTACTTTGAACAGGAAATCGTATAGGATACTCGAGGTAGTCCCACCTAGTGTTGTTTCCTGGATCTTTGCTAAGCAATGAAAGAAGGTCATCTCTCAAATGAGGAAGTTTGTCTTCTTCATGATTCCCTCTCAGAATAAGTGAAATATCACAGCCACATCCAGGGTCTCTATGGCCGACCTCTCCACACAGAAAAAGCAAGTAGATAGGGTTGTGGAAGAATACTCAGATATCTTCTTCTCAACTATAGGGGTACCTCTTCACTGCTAGGTCAAGCACCCCATTGAACTGACCCCTAATGCACCGCTACCCAATGGGCCAGTCTATCGTCGCTCTTTGTTAGAGAATGAGGAGATCAAGCGACAGATCCAAGAACTCCTCCACAAGGGGCACATCCACCCCAACTCATCACCTTGCGGGAGCCCAATCATGTTGGTATAGAAGAAAGATGGGACCTAGCGACTCTATATTGATTACCGAGCTCTGAATAAAATCACAGTCAGAAATCGGTACCCAATTCCCCAAATTGATGACCTCCTTGATGAACTCACAGGGGCCAAATACTTTAGTAAGATTGATCTGAAGTCTGGCTAACACTAGATTCTGATAGAACAGACAAATGTATGGAAGACCGCCTTCAAGTCAAAGGAAGGCCTTTTTGAATTGTTGTTCATGCCCTTTGGTTTGACAAATGCTCCAGCCACTTTCATCAGGATTATGGACGATATCCTATGACCATTCACCAATACTTTTGTAGTGGTGTATCTGGATGAAATTCTATTTTACAGCAAGACTTGGGCAAAACACTTGCAGCATATTCAACAGGTTCTGCACACCCTGCAACAGTACAAGCTATACGCCAACTTGGAAAAATGATCCTTCGGCATGGACAGGGTCCATTACCTGGGCTACATCATTGATCAGCATGGCGTACATGTGGATCCAGCCAAGATCCATGTCTTTCATGATTGGCCAGCCCCACCAACACTCATTGAGCTTCAGAGCTTCTTGGTCCTTGCCAATTTCTACCACGGGTTCATGTTGGGTTTCTCCCATATTGCATGGGTCGTCAGCCAAATAAACAGGGGTGGTGGTAAGGCGAAATTTGAGTGGGGACAGTCCCAACAACAAGCGTTTGATGATTTGAAGAAACGCTTTTTCTCAGCCCCAGTACTTTCATTACCAGACTTGCAGCATCCTTTTGAGATAGAGACAGATCCTTCAGACTATGTTGTGGGTGCCATTCTCACTCAGCATGGCCACCCCGTGGCCTATCATAGTGAGAAACTGTCAGATATTGTCCGTAAGTACCCTACTTATGACAAAGAAATGTACTCCATTGTGAAAGCATGCCACCAGTGGAGATATTACATTCTTGGGAAGGAGACAGTCATCCAAAATTGTCATAAGCCACTGCAGTTCATGCAGACACAGGGAAAATTGCAAAATGACCGCCATCAAAAGTGGTCCACATACTTGCAACAATTCCACGTCAACATCAAGTATAAAACAGGAAGCACCAATCAGGTCAATGATTTCCTCAGCAGACTGCCAGTCACGGCACTCACCACGGTGCTAGACTCTTGCGGCCATGAGACATCTGGATGGCCCCAACTCTATGAGATAGACCCTGACTTTGCCACCACCTAACAAATGTTGGGTGCAAACGTAGTTGTCGATAGTTTCCATCTTTAGGATGGGTTGTTGTGTCATCTGGGCCATGTCTATCTTCCATCAAGTGAGCGAGCGAAGCTGATCTGGGAAGCCCACTACAGTCGGGTGGAAGGACACTTCGGCATTAAAAAGATAGTGGTGATGCTACAAAAACATTTCTACTGGCCGAAACTTCAACAGGAGGTCAGCAAGTATATAAGGTCCTGCACTGTCTGCGTTATTGCCAAACCGACCACTAAGAAACATTTCCTGTACACCCCTCTTCCTACTCCTGACAGGCCATGGGAATCCATCTCAATGGACTACATGTCGAGCCTCCCGTACACCAAGCGGGGAAATGACTGTGTTTTTGTGGTTGTTGATCGCTTTTCTAAGATGGTGATTCGGGTTGCCTACAAGAAGAGCATCACAGTAGAGGCCACTGCCAAGCTCTTCTTTGAATGAGTCTGGGTACATTTTGGAATCCCACAAACCATTGTCTCATATCAGGATAGTCGATTTCTCAGCACATTCTGGTCAAGCCTCTGGTCATTGCTGGAAACCAACCTCACCAAATCCATGACCTTCCACCCCTAGACAAATGGCTAAACCAAGATTGTAAATCGAATGATTGTACATATCCTTTTCATGTAAAATTCAAAGCACCCTCGCACATGGGATGAGAGCCTTCCCTATATCTAGCATAGCTACAAGTGAGCCCTGCATAGCTTAACTAACCACGGCCCCTTTCAAGTGGGGTTGGGATTCCAACCATTGGGACCCATAGATGTTGCACTTCCCCTTGCAGTCACCTCAACTGACTCATCTCCTACTCCAACTGAAGCTGACAAAGCCACCTGGTTCATTGAGATGATCTAGCACATCCGCCAACAGGTTCAAGATATCCTACAGAAGTCCAATGACAAGTACAAATAGCGCCATGATCAACATCGGGTGCCGCATAAGTTTCAGGTGGGCGACAAATTTTGGTTACACTTGTAGAAAGAAAGAATGTCACACCCACAACCGTACACCATTGAATGGCTTTGCCAAGGAGGCGATCTTCGCGTCAGCCAACAGTACCGATTGTCGTACGGCATCAAGCCCTTCAAAGACAAGGTATTGTGTGACGTTGCTCCTGTCAAAGTTTGTGATGTTCTTTTGGGTCAACCTAATTTATGGAAACGTCATGTTGTATATGAGTTTAGGCCTCGTAGTGTTATTATTACTTTGAACAGGAAATTGTACAAGATACTCGAGGTAGTCCCACCTAGTGTTATTTCCTTGATCTTTGCTAAGCAATGCAGGAAGGTCATATCTTATATGGGGCTTGCCAATTTCTACCGCAGGTTCATGTTGGGTTTCTCCCATATTGCATGGGCCCTCAGCCAAATAAACAGGGGTGGTGGTAAGGCAAAATTTGCGTGGTGCCAGTCCCAACAACAAGCGTTCAATGATTTGATGCAGCGCTTGTGCTCATCCCCAGTACATTCACGACCAGACATGCATCATCCTTTTGAGATCGAGATAGATGCTTCAAACTATGTTGTAGGCATCATTCTCACTCAGCATGGCCACCCCGTGGCCTATCATAGTGAGACACTATTAGATATTGTCTGTAAGTACCCTACTTGCGACAAAGAAATGTAGTCCATTGTGAAAGCATGTCACCAGTGGAGACATTACATTCTTTGGAAGGAGACATCCATCCACACTGATCATAAGCCACTGCAGTTCATGTAGACACAGGGAAAATTGCAGAATGACCACCATCAAAAGTGGTCCAGATACTTGCAGCAATTCCACCTCAAAATCAAGTATAAAACAGGAAGCACCAATTGCTTTTCTGATTGCCTCAGCAAACCACCAGTAGCGGCACTCACCATGGTGCTAGACTCTTGCAGCCATGAAACATCTAGATGGCCCCAACTCTATGAGACAAACCCTGACTTTCCCACCACCTACCAAATGTTGGGTGCAAATTCAGTTGTCGATAATTTCCATCTTCAAAAAGGGTTTTTGTGTCATCTAGGCCATATCTATGTTCCATCAGCTGAGTGAGTGAATCTGATCTAGAAATCCCACTACAATCGGGTGGCAGGACACTTCGGCATTGAAAAGACAGTGACGATGCTACAGAAACATTTCTACTAGCTGAAACTTCAACAGGAGGTCAAGAAGCATATCAGGTCCTGCACTGCCTATGCTATTTCCAAACAGACCACTAAGAAACAGGGCCTGTACACCCCTCTTCCTACTCCTCAGAGACCATGGGAATCCATCTCAATGGACTACATGTCGGGCCTCCCATCCGCCAAGTGGGGAAATGACTGTATTTTTTTGGTTGTTGATCACTTTTCTAAGATGGCGATTCTGGTTGCCTGCAAGAAGAGCATCACAGTAGAGGCCATTGCCAAGCTCTTCTTTGAACATTTTGGAATACCACAAACCATTGTCTCATATTAGGATAGTCAATTTCTCATCACATTCTGGTCGAGCCTCCAGTCACTGCTGGACACAAAGCTCACCAAATCCACGGCCTTCCACCCCCAGACAGATGACCAAACCAAGGTTGTAAATCGAATGATTGTGCATATCCTTCACATGTATAATTCAAATCATCCCCGCACATGGGATGAGAGCCTTCCCTATGTCCAGCATAGCTACAACTGATCCTTGCATAGGTCAACCGACCACAACCCCTTTCAAGTGGGTTTGGGATTCCAACCTTTGGGACCCATAGATGTTGCACTTCCCCTTGCGGTCACCTCGACCGACTCATCTCCTGCTCCAAATGAAGCTAACAAAGATACCTGGTTCATTGAGAGGATCCATCACATCCACCAATAGGTTCAAGATATCCTATAGAAGTCCAATGACAAGTAAAAATAGTGCCATGATCAACATCAGGTGCCGCACAAGTTTCAGATGGGCGACAAAGTTTAGTTGCACTTGCAGAAAGAACGCCTTACAGGACCCCATCGGAATATTTTCCCACTCTGTTATGGGTCGTACACTATCACCAAGGCCATGGGGGATAATGATTTTGAGCTCAACATTCCTCCTTTCCTTGGTCTGCACCCAGTGTTCAACGTGGATCTCCTTCGCCCTTATTTTCCACCATTATTGGACACCTCAGAAGTAGCAGAACAATTGAAGCCAATAGAGCTCAACCCCGATTGCCTACAAATGGAATCCAATGATCAGATTGTATACAGATAGATCAAGGGCACTTGACAACAAAGAATCCAGCTTTATCGAGTCGTCAAAGCAGGGCATCTCCTGCACCAAGGCAAGTGGCTCACCCGGGGCCAAATTCAGCAGAAGTTTCCTCATCTGATGGGGGACCTCAATGCAATGGATACCATTTCTTCCCAAGGAGGGAGCATTGATCCATACGGATATCGATGGCCACCCACCTTTTCCAACTGGCTCAAAAAAAATTTCTGACAATTTTGGCAATTTACTATTTTTAGCAATTTTAACTTCAGGGGCCATTTTGAGGGCCTAAATGAAGGTTTTTCAAGATCAAGCTCCTAAATAATGGTTGAAGGCATATTTTAACCCCCAAAATTAATCTCCTCAATGATACCTTTCCAACGGGCTATCACATGCCTAAAACGGAGATCGTATGCAAAAGTTACGACCCCAGGAACTTGATGTACTAACTTACCCAAACGGGGCCCACATGACTTTTGGCGCTTCATCTCCTAGGGTTAGGTTTTTGGATGTCTAGGGTTTTTGGAATTCTTTCTTATTGTAAAAAGGACTTCAAATCCTCATTGTAACCTGTTTCTTGCGAATGCGTGCTTCCGTCACACCTCTTCTCAGAGATAAGCCGCCACCATTCCAGAAAGCTTGTTTCCGCTGCATTTTACAGTTTCAGCTTATTTCGTTATTGAATAGAAAAACAGTTTTACTGTATCTCTGTTATTTTGTGTTAAGCACCTGTTAATAATTTGTATTCATTTCTTTCTTCTCATAAAATCTGAATCAGTGGTATTAGAGAAGTCTGCTCCTTGTCATCTTAATGCATGTCCCCAATGAGGTCGGAGTACAAAGAGTTGGGTCTCGAGCTTGTTTCTCTTGAAGAAAGAATCTATCGCACGCCCAAGCGACCTCCCATGGTAGGAGAAAATAAATATGATAGGATAGGAGATCCTTTCAAATTTTTGATTGAGGAAGCCCTCACACAACAGAGGAATGAGATGATGGATAGTTTCGCACAAATCCATCGGCGGCTACCAAAAGGTGATGCATCTTCTTTGAACGGAGGCCTAGCCCCCTTCAAGGTACAAATAAACTTCGATATCTCTATATTTCAAGGTCAGATAGACACAGATGTTGTAGACAAGTGGTTGAATCTACTAGAAGGGTATTTTTCTATCCATAACTTTTCGAATAAAGAAAAGATTAGTTTTGCACTCCTCAAAGCCGTTCCCCATGTCAAAGATAGGTGGGAAACTTTCTGTAAGCAAAAGGAAATAGAGGAAACCTCATTATTTTTAGTCATGACCACCTAGGAATCCTTTAGGGATGCTAGTAAGGAACAATACTACCCTGTCGAAAGTTATAACGACTTGTATACCAAATGGACCACACTACATTAAGAAAGAGACCAAGCAGTGCTAGATTTCACAAATATCTTCCATACCTTGTGCAACAAGTTGGGTATCAAATATTCAGAGTAACATCTGGTGCTCGAGTATCATGATGCTCTTCATAGATACATCCAGATCAAAATGGAATTTCTTGACATCTCATCCTTGTGTGTGGCCTACCGATATGCCGTCAAAATCGAGCAGAAGCTCAAACAAAAGACGCAACAATTTGGGCCTGGGAACCCCTTACAACAAAATCCGGGAAAGGGAGGCCCCAACCCACTGAACAAAGGAAAGAGCAAAGATGGACAGTATCAGGACAACTAGTCCAAGCCACAAGTAAATAAGGACACCGGAAAGACAAAGAAAGATACTGGGAAGTGGTGTAACTTACATAAGAGCCCTTGGCATAACACTATTGACTGCCACTAAAAGCAGTCGCTGGTGGCCGAAGTGAAAGACTCTAAATCAGATGCAAATTATGACTCTAAGCCAGAACCAGAAAGGGGAATACGGATGATTGATGTGGAACCCAGTGCCACCATTGCTACCACCAAGCTCTAGCCTAGTGAACCAAACGAGCCATATTAAGGAGAGAACCTCTTCCATTCACAGATGTGGGTAAAAGGCACCATGCTACACTTCATCATTGATAGAGGTAGCCAGAAGAACCTCATCTCAGCAGAGGTCGTCAAGTGGTTGGCCCTGCCAACAATGCTGCACCCACAACCGTACACCATTGGATGGGTCTGCCAAGGAAGCGATCTCCACGTCAACCAACAGTGTCGATTGTCGTATGGCATCAAGCCCTTCAAAGACGAGGTTTTGTGTGATGTTTCACCTCTCAAAGTTTGTAATGTTCTTTTGGGCCAACCTTATTTATGGAAACGGCATGTTGTATATGAGTCTAGGCCTCATAGTATTATTATTACTTTGAACAGGAAATTGTACAGGATACCCGAGGCAGTCCCACCTAGTGTTGTTTCCTTGATCTCTGCTAAGCAATGCAGGAAGGTCATCTCTCAAATGGGGAAGTTTTTCTTCTTCGTGATTTTCTCTCAGAATAAGCGAAAGATCACAGCCACATATAGGGTCTTTGTGGCCGACCTCTCCACATAGAAAAAGCAAGTAGATAGGGTCGTGGAAGAATACTCAGATATCTTCTCCTCACCTATAAGGGTACCTTTGCACTGCAAGGTCAAGCACCCCATCGATCTGACCCACGGTGCACCGCTACCTAATGGACCAGTCTATCGTCGCTCTTTGTTAGAGAATGAGGAGATCAAGGGAAAGATCCAAGAACTTCTCCGCAAGGGGTGAATCCTCCCCATCTCATCACCTTGCGGCAGCCCAAACATGTTGGTATAGAAGAACAATGGGACCTGATGACTCTGTATTGATTACCGGGCTCTGAATAAAATCACAGTCAGAAACCAGTACCCGATTCCCTGAATCGATGACCTCCTTGATCAACTCATAGGGGCCAAATACTTCAGTAAGACTAATCTAAAGTTTTGCTACCACCAGGTCTTGATAGAATAGACAGATGTATGGAAGACTGCCTTCAAGTCAAAGGAAGACCTTTTTGAATGGTTGGTCATGCCCTTTGGTTTGAAAAATGCTCCAGCCACTTTCATGAGGATAATGGATTGTATCCTGTGACCATTCACCAATACTTTTGTAGTGGTGTATCTGGATAACATTCTAATTTACAGCAAGACTTGGGCCGAACACTTGCAGCATATTCAACAGGTTCTGCACACCCTGCAACAACACAAGCTATACGCCAACTTGGAAAAATGATCCTTTGGCATGGACAAGGTCAATTACCTAGGCTACATCATTGATTAGCATGGTGTACATGTGGATCCAGCCAAGATCCAAGTCATCTGTGACTAGCCAACCCCAAAAACACTCACTGACCTTTGGAGCTTCTTGAGCCTTGCCAATTTCTACCACAGGTTCGTGTTGGGTTTCTCCCATATTGCATGGGCCCTCAACCAAATAAACAGGGGTGGTGGTAAGGTGAAATTTGCATGGGGATGATCCCAACAATAAGCATTCAATGATTTGAAGAAGCGCTTGTGCTCAACCCCATTACGTTCACTACCAGACCTGCAACATCCTTTTGAGATCGAGACAGATGATTCAAACTATGTTGTGGGTGTTTTTCTCACTCAGCACGGCCACCCTGTGGCCTATCATAGTGAGACACTATCAGATACCATCCGTAAGTACCCTACTTACGACAAATAAATGTACTTCATTGTGCAATCATGATGCCAGTGGAGACATTACATTCTTGGGAAAGAGATAGTCATACACACTGATCATAAGCCACTGCAATTCATGCAGACACAAGGAAAATTGCAGAATGACCACCATCAAAATTGGTCCACATACTTGTAGCAATTCCACCTCAACATCAAGTATAAAACAGGAAGCACCAATCGCGTCGATGATTGCCTCAGCAGACCGCCAGTCACGACAATCACCATGGTGCTAGACTATTATGGCCATGAGACATATGGATGGCCCCAACTCTATGTGACAGACCCCGACTTTGACACCACCTACAAAATGTTGGGTGCAAACGTAGTTGTCGATAATTTCCATCTTCAGGATGGGTTGTTGTGTCGTCTGGGCCATATTTTTGTTCCATCAAGTGAGAGAGAAAAGATGATCTGGGAAGCCCACTACAGTCGGGTGGCAGGACACTTCGGCATTGAAAATACAGTGGCGATGCTACAAAAACATTTTTACTAGCTGAAACTTCGACAGGAGATTAACAAGTATATCAGGTCCTGCACTGCCTACGCTATTTCCAAACTGAACACTAAGAAACAGGGCCTGTACACCCCTCTTCATACTCCTGACAGGTCATGGGAATCCATCTCAATGGACTACATGTCAAGCCTCCCGTCCACCAAGTGGGGAAATGACTGTGTTTTTGTGGTTGTTGATCACTTTTCTAAGATGGCGATTATGGTTGCCTGTAAGAAGAGCATCACAGCAGAGGCCACTGCCAAGCTCTTCTTTGAATGAATCTGGGTACATTTTGGAATCCCACATACCATTGTCTCAGATCAGGATAGTCGATTTCTCGACACATTCTAGTCCAGCCTCTAGTCACTATTGGACACCAAGATCACCAAATCTATGGCCTTCCACCCCCAGACAGATGGCCAAACTGAGGTTGTAAATCAAATGATTGTGCATATCCTTCGCATGTATAATTCAAAGCACCCTCGCACATGGGATGGGAGCCTTCTCTATGTCCGTCATAGCTACAACCGAACCCTGCATTTCTCAACTGGCCACAACCCCTTTCAAGTGGGGTTGGGATTCCAACCATTGGGACCCATATATGTTTCACTTACCCTTGCGGTCACCTCAACTGACTCATATCCTGCTCCAACTAAAGCTAACAAAGCCACCTGGTTCATTGAGCAGATCCAACACATCCACCAATAGGTTCAGGATATCCTACGAAAGTCCAATGACAAGTACAAACAATACCATGATCAACATCGGGTGTCACATAAGTTTCAGGTGGGTGACAAAGTTTGGTTTCACTTGCAGAAAGAACGCCTTATAGGAGCCCATCGAAAGCTTCGCCCACTCCGTTATGGGCCATACACTATCACCAAGGTTGTGGGGGATCATGCTTTTGAGCTCAACATTGCTCCTTTCCTTGGTCTGCACCCAGTGTTCAACGTGGATCTCCTTCGCCCTTATTTCCCACCATTATTGGACACCTCAGAAGTAGCAGAACAACTAAAGCCAATAGAGATCAACCCCGACTACCTACAATAGAAATCCAATGATCAGATTGTGGATAGACAGATCAAGGGCACTTGATAACAAAGGATCCATCTTTATCGAGTCATCAAAGCAAGGCAGCTCCTGCACCAAGGAAAGTGGCTCACCTGGGGCCAAATTCAGAAGAAATTTCCTCATCTGATGGGGAACCTCAACGCAATGGATACCATTGCTTCCTAAGGAGGGAGGATTGATCCATATGGATATCAATTTCCAACCAATTTTTCCAACTGGTTCAAAACAGTTTTCTGACAATTTTGGCAATTTACTATTTTTAGTAGTTTTAACTTCTGGGGCCATTTTGAGGGCCTAAATGAAGGTTTCTCAGGATAGAGCTATTTAATGATAGTCTAAGGCATAGTTTATCTCCCAAAATGAATCTCCTCGACGATACCTTTCCAACGGGATATCACATCCCTAAAACGGAGATCATATGCAAAAGTTACGACCCCGGGAAGTTGATGTACTAACTTACCCAAATGAGGCCCACATGGCTTTTGGTGCTTCATCTCCTAGGGTTAGGTTTTTGGATGTCTAGGGTTTTTGGCATTATTTATTATTGTAAAAAGGCCTTTAGAGCCTCATTGTAACGTTATTCTTGCGAATGCACGCTGTCGTCATATCTCTTCTCAGAGATAAGCCGTCACCATTCCAGCAAGCTTGTTTCCACTGCATTTTACAGTTTCATCTTATTTTGTTATTGAATAGAAAAATAGTTTTAATGTATCTATGTTATTTTGTGTTAAGCACCTCTTAATAATCTGTATTCATTTCGTTATGCTCATAAAATTTGGATCAGTGTTATTAGAGCAGTCTGCTCCTTGTCGTCTTAATGCATGTCCCCAACAAGGTCGGAGTACAAAGAGTTGGGTCTCGAGCTTGTTTCTCTTGAGGAAAGAAGCTCTCGCACACCCAAGAAACCTCCCATGGTAGGAGAAAATAAAGATGATGGGACATGAGATCCTTTCAAACTATTGATTGAGGAATCCCTCAGGCAACAGAGGAACAAGATTATGGATAGTTTCGTGCAAATCCTTCGATGGCTACCAACAGGCGACACATCTTCTTTGAAAGGAGGTGCCACCCCCTTCAATGTACAAATAAACTTAGATATTCCTATATTTGAAGTTCAGATAGACGCAGATGTTGTAGACAAGTGGTTGAATCTACT
The DNA here is from genome assembly GCA_009831015.1 of Picea engelmannii. Taxonomy (NCBI): domain Eukaryota; kingdom Viridiplantae; phylum Streptophyta; class Pinopsida; order Pinales; family Pinaceae; genus Picea; species Picea engelmannii. The sequence goes on along the minus strand of ML786566.1, from coordinate 50,646 downwards.
AGAAGGGTATTTTTCTGTCCATAACTTTTCGAATAAAGAAAAGATTAGTTTTGCGCTCCTCAAAGCCATTCCCCATGTCAAAGATTGGTGGGAAACTTTCTATGAGCAAAAGGAAACAGAGGAAACCTCATTATTTTCAGTTACAGCCACCTGGGAATCCTTCAGGGATCCTGTTAAGGAACAATACTACCCTGTCGGAAGTTATGATGACCTGTATACTAAATGGACCACACTGCAACAAGAAAGAGACCAAGCAGTGCCATATTTCACAAATATCTTCGATACCTTGCGCACCAAGTTGGGTATCAAAGATTCAGAGCGACATATGGTGCTCAAGTATCACGGTGCTCTGCATAGATACATTCAGACCGAAATGGAATTTCTTTACATCTCATCCTTGCGCGCAGCCTACCGGTATGTTGTCAAAATTGAGCAGAAGCTCAAACAAAAGACGTGGCAATTTGGACCTGGGAACCACTCACAACAAAAGCCAGGAAAGGGCAGCCCCAACCCACCGAACAAAGGAAAGAGCAAAGATGGACAATATCAGGACAACCATTCCAAGACGCAAGCAAAGAAGGACACTGGAAAGACAAAGAAAGATACCGGGAAGTGGTGCGACTTCCATAAGAGCCCTTGGCATAACAGTGCTAACTGCCACTCAAAGAAGTTGTTGGTGGCCTAAGTGAAAGCCTCTAAATTAGATGCAGATTATGACTCTGAGCTAGAACCAGAAAGGGGAAGATAGATCATTGATGCGGAACCCAGTGCCACCATTGCTACCACCAAGCTCCAACCTGGTGAACCAGACGAGCCAGAAGAAGGAGAGCGCCTCTTCCATTCACAGATGTGGGTAAAAGGCACCCCGCTGCACTTCATCATTGATAGCGGTATCCAGAAGAACCTCATCTCAGCAAAGGTCATGAAGCGGCTAGCCCTACCAACAACGCCGCACCCACAACCGTACACCATTAGATGGCTCTGCCAAGGAAGCGATATCCACGTCAGCCAACAATGCTAACTATTGTACGGCATCAAACCCTTCAAAGACGAGGTATTGTGTGATGTTGCTCCTCTCAAAGTTTGTGATGTTCTTTTGGGCCAACCTTATTTATGGAAACGTCATGTTGTATATGAGTCTAGGCCTCGTAGTGTTATTATTACTTTGAACAGGAAATTGTACAGGATACCCAAGGCAGTCCCACCTAGTGTGTTTCCTTGATCTCTGCTAAGCAATGTAGGAAAGTCATCTCTCAGCGGGAAAGTTTGACTTCTTCATGATTCGCTCTCAGAATAAACGAAAGATCACAGCCACATCTAGGGTCTCTGCGGCCTACCTCTTCACACAGCAAAAGCAAGTAGATAGGGTCGTGGAAGAATACTCGGATATCTTTTGATCACCTATAGGGGTACCTCTACACGGCCAGGTCAAGCACCCCATCGATCTGACCCCGGACACACTGCTACCCAATGGGCCAGTCTATCGTCGCTCTTTGTTAGAGAATGATGAGATCAAGTGATAGATCCAAGAACTACTCCACAAGGGGCACATTCGCCCCAGCTCATCACCTTGCGAGAGCCCAATTGTGCTAGTACAGAAGAAAGATGGGACCTGGGGACTCTATATTGATTACCGGGCTCTGAATAAAATCACAGTCAGAAACCGGTACCTGATTCCCCGAATCGATGACCCCCTTGATCAACTCATGGGGGGGAAATACTTCAGTAATATTGATCTAAAGTTTGGCTACCGCCAAGTCCCGATAGAATGGACAGATGTATGGAAGACTGCCTTCAAGTCAAAGGAAGGCATTTTTGAATGGTTGGTCATGCCCTTTGGTTTGACAAATGCTCCAGCCACTTTCATGAGGATGATGGATGATATCCTATGACCATTCACCAATACTTTTGTGGTGGTGTATCTGGATGACATTCTAATTTACAACAAGACTTGGGCCAAACACTTGCAGCATATTCAGTAGGTTCTCCACACCCTGCAGCAACATAAGATATACGCCAACTTGGAAAAATGCTCCTTCAGCATGGACAAGGTCCATTATCTGGGCTACATCATTGATCAACATGGCGTACATGTGGATCTAGCCAGGATCCAATTCATCCATGTTTGGCCAGCCCCAACAACACTCATTGAGCTTCGGAGCTTCTTGGGCCTTGCCAATTTCTACCGCAGGTTCGTGTTGGGTTTCTCCCATATTGCATGGGCCCTCAGCCAAATAAACATGGGTGGTGATAAGGCAAAATTTGCATGGGGCATGTCCCAACAACAAGTATTCGATGATTTGAAGCAGTGCCTGTGCTCAGCCCCAGTACCTTCACTACCAGACCTGCAACATCCTTTTGAGATAAAGACAGATGCTTCAGACTATGTTGTGGGTGTTGTTCTCATTCAGCATGGCCACCCCATGGAATATCATAGTGAGACACTGTTAGATATTGTCCGTAAGTATCCTACTTATGATAAAGAAATGTACTCCATTGTGCAAGCATGCCACCAGTGGAGACATTACATTCTTAGGAAGGAGACAGTCATCCACATTGATCATAAACCACTGCAGTTCATGCAGACACAGGGAAAATTGCAGAATGACCGCCATCAAAAGTGGTCCACATACTTGTAGCAATTCCACCTCAACATCAAGTATAAAACAGGAAGCACCGATCGCATCATTGATTGCCTCAGCAGACCGCCAGTCACAGCACTCACCATGATGCTAGACTCTTGCATCCATGAGACATCTGGATGGTCCCAACTCTACGAGACAGACCTTGACTTCACCACGACCTACCAAATGTTGGGTGCAAACATAGTTGTCGATAATTTCCATCTTCAAGATGGGTTGTTGTGTCCTCTGGGCCATATATGTGTTCCATCAAGTGAGAGAGCGAAGTTGATCTAGGAATCCCAATAGTCGGGTGGCAGGACACTTCGACGTTGAAAAAATAGTGGCGATGCTATAGAAACATTCTATTGGCCGAAACTTCTACAGGAGGTCAGCAAGTACATCAGTTCCTACACTGCCTGTGTTATTGCCAAACCGACCACTAAGAAAAAGGGCCTGTACACCCCTCTTCCTACTCCTGATAGGCCATGGGAATCCATCTCAATGGACTACATGTCGGGCCTCCTGTCCACCAATCAGGGAAATGACTGTGTTTTTGTGGTTGTTGATTTCTTTTCTAAGATGGCGATTCTGGTTGCCTGCAAGAAGAGCATCATAGTAGAGGCCACTACTAAGCTCTTCTTTGAATGAGTCTGGGTTCATTTTGGAATCCCACAAACCATTATCTCAAATCGGGATAGTCAATTTCTCATCACATTCTGGTCAAGCCTCTGGTCACTGTTGGACACCAAGCTCACTAAATCCACGGCCTTCTACCCCCAGGCAGATGGCCAAACCGAGGTTGTAAATTGAATGAATGTGCATATCCTTCGCATGTATAATTCAAAGCACCCTCACACATGGGATGAGAGCCTTCCCTATGTCCAACATAGCTACAACCGAGCCCTGCATAGCTCAACCGGCCACAACCCCTTTCAAATGGGGTTGGGATTCCAACCATTGGGACCCATAGATGTTCACTTCCCCTTGCAGTCACCTTGACCGACTCATCTCCTGCTCCAACTGAAGATGACAAAGCCACCTGGTTCATTGAGTGGATCTAGCACATCCGCTAACAAGTTCAGGATATCCTACAGAAGTCCAATGACAAGTACAAATAGTGCCATGATCAACATCGGGTGCCACATAAGTTTCAGGTGGGTGACAAAGTTTGGTTGCACTTGCAGAAAGAACTCCTTACAGGACCCCATCGGAAGCTTCACCCACTCCGTTATGGGTCGTACACTATCACCAAAGCCTTGGGGGATAATTCTTTCGAGCTCAACATTCCTCCTTTCCTTGGTCTGCACCCAATGTTCAATGTGGATCTCCTTCGCCCTTATTTCCCACCATTATTGGACACCTCAGAAGTAGTAGAACAACTGAAGCTAACAGAGCTCAACCCCGACTGCCTACAACAGGCATCCAATGATCAGATTGTGGACAGACAGATCAAGGGCACTCAACAACAAAGGATCCACCTTTATCGAGCCGTCAAAGCAGGGCAGCTCCTACACCAAGGGTAAGTGGCTCACCCGGGGCCAAATTCAGCATAAATTTACTCATCTAATGGGGGACCTCAACGCAATGGAGACCATTACTTCCTAAGGAGGGAGGATTGATCCATATGGATATCAGTGGCCACCCACCTTTTCCAACTGGCTCAAAACAATTTTCTGACAATTTTGGCAATTTACTATTTTTAGTAGTTTTAACTTCCAGGGCCATTTTGAGGGCCTAAATAAA
>ML786565.1:304450-348829 GCA_009831015.1 Picea engelmannii | reverse complement strand
CTTCCATTCACTAATTGGAGTTTTGGGTGGCTCATTGTCATGGAGCAGGCAATGGAGCCTAAGGGAACTTAAATGTGCCAATTTTGGTGAATGGGGAAGATCGTAGAGGAGAAGTTCTATTGGAAAACTACAATCGAAGTAGGTCATCCTCTCCTCTACAACAATGCCAAGCTAGAGTTTGGTGTCGAAGATGGGGAATTTGTGCATGGGTGCCTTAGAAAATTTGTGGAGTTGTGAGAGATAACTTGATAGTCATGTGAAAGAAGTGAATTATTTCCTTGGAAAACTGAGATGACAATGCCAAATCATGGAAAAATTTCTTGGGTGGAGAAAGGTAGTTATGTTCTATGTGATGGATGGAGACAACAAAGGAGTCGACAAAAAAAATGTTTATATTTGACCTATATGGGGTAGCTAGGAATGTACACACTAGTACATATTGTAAAACTTTTGACGTTCTATTTGCGGCGTTATGGACAAAATTGTCCATACTATCGAAAAATAGAGGAAGTTTTAATTTTTTTTTCCTTATTTCTTGATAACGTCTCTATTTCCACGTTGACATTTCTCTTGCCACATTGTCGTATCTATTGCCACGTTATCATCTCTCTTTACAAGTTTTCCACATAATAATCTCTCGTGCCACATTTGTGACATAGTCGTCTCTCTTGCCACGTTTGTGAAGATAATTTTCGTAGTTATGACATTGTGGAAACTAGGTTTTCCCCCTCCAACGGTCACCTAGTATTTTGAACAAGTAAACTTTGATTTGGTAAATGATCATTGGAATTGTGACGTTATAAAATCTATAAATATGTTGCATTTTGCAGATGTTGTGACAAGTTTGATATAATAACGACACTTCAAAAATGGTTTGCGGGTATTTTCTGCTAGAGTACAACTATTAAAAGACATTTTACTAGGGCTCTTCTCATTTCATTTTAATTTTATGATCGATCGAATTTTAAAGGAAACAACTATTAAAAGACATTGTCCTAGGGATAGAGTACCTGATGGGCAATGATGATCTATGAATGGGTCCAACATTGAAATGTTTTCAAAATGTTTCTGTATGACATCATACATCCTTGAGTTTTAAAACCCTCCCATACTGTCAAGGCATGTGTCTATTCTAACCATGTCAAATTTCGATGCATACAGTCACATATTGAAGAAATTCCAACATTTCCCCATTCACTAGTGCTCACTATGTGAGGTCGGTGCGTGATATTTGTGGTGGTTGAATTAGAAGTTCCATGACATTTCAAGAGAGTTCCAACAAATATTCTATGGATGGAAACAACGACATTTGAAAAATCTAAGATGCCCCATTATGAACGTTGTTGCAAACATGGACGATCTCAAAGATTATGTGGCTGAGACATCAAACATCCTTGAGTCTTGAAACCCTCCCACACCATCAAGGCATGTGTTTATTCTAACCATGTCAAATTTTTATGTATACAGGCAGATATTGAAGAAATTTCAATGTTGGCCCCATTCACTACTCACTATGCAGGGTCGGTAAATGAAATTTTTGGTGGTTGAATTGGAAGTTCCATGACATTTCAAGAGATTTACAACAAAATATTATACGGATGGAAACAACAACATTTGACAAATATGAGATGCCCTAGTATGAACATTGTTGCAAACATGGAATATCTCAAAGATAATGTGGTCAGGATATCAGACATATTCTTTGAGTCTTGAAATTCTCCCATAGCGTCAAGGCATGTGTCTAGTTTAACCATGTATAATTTCGATGCATACATGCACAGTTTGAATAAATTTCAACGTTGGCCCCATTCACTACTCATTATGCGGGGTTGGTGGAAGAAATTTCACTATGCTCATTCACCTTCAAGGCAGGCCCCATTCACTATGCTCACTATGAGACATCCATTATTTTGAACGTTGATGCAAACATGGATGATCTCAAATATTATGCGGGGACATAAAACATCCTTAAGTATCGAAACCCTCCCATACCTTCAAGAAAACTATCTAGTTTAACCATGTCAAATTTCAATGCATATGGGCACAGATTGAAAACATTTCAACGTTGGCCCCATTCACTACTCATTGTGCAGGGTCGGTGGAAGAAATTTGTGATGGGTTTATTTGAAGTTCCATGACAGATTTCAAGATAGTTCTGACAACGATTCTATAGAAGGGAATGACGAATGATGACAATGATAGGTGCAACATGATGAACATTGATGCAAATGTGGACGATATCAAAGATTATGTGGGGACATCATACATCCTTGAGTATTGAAACCCCCCATACCATCAAGCCATGTGTCTAGTCTAACCATGTCAAATTTTGACGCATACATGGACATTTTGAAGAAATTTCAACGTTGTCCCCATTCACTACTCACTTTGTGGGGCTGGTGCAAGATGACATTTGTGGCGGGTGAATGAAAGTAGTAATAAAAATGATGATCTGATTACATCATTCTCACCAACATATGTCCACTTAGTAGCAATGACACATCTTTGATATCCTCCAACATTAAAGAAATCCCCACATCGACATGGAGTTTAAACATTTTCAATAAGTGTGACTCATTCATGCATTCTCCTACCTCATGGAAATTCTCTTGTGATCATTCTCACCATTATTCACATAACCCCCACACTATATTCCCCTTTGTTACTCAATAATCCAAATTTAGAAATGACCAAAACTAATGCAACAATGACGGAATAACAAACCTTGGAAGAGAGATAGATGGTTGTATATAAGCATAGAGGCAAGAAAAATTAGAAAACCTTTAAGACCATGCCCATGAAATAGTTTATTATTAATTATTTAAGAGCTAAGGAAATACTCCACTAGGTTTCTCATAAAGGAATCAATGGATTGGACTATTTCTTCCTACATGAGGGCACTGAAAAGGAAGGAGATGCTCGAGGGATTGTTGAGTAGAGAAAGGAAAAATTTTCCCTTGTGTTTTGTATGGCATGTAAGAGATATTTTCCATTATACTCAAAGATCACTCATAAACCCACTCTATATATCCTCATCTCATCTTCGTTTCATTTTAATTTTTTGATTGGTCGAATTTTAAAGGAAACAACTATTAAAAGACATTGTACTAGGGCTAGAGTACATGATGGACACCAATGACCTGTGAATGGGGCCAACGTTGAAATTTGTTCAAAATATTTATGTATGACATCATACATCCTTGAGTATTGAAACCCTCCCATACCGTCAAGGCATGTGTCTTGTCTAACCATGTCAAATTTCGATGCATACATGCACATATTGAAGAAAATTCAACGTTGGCCCCATTCACTACTCACTATGCGGGGTCGGTGCATGACATTTTTGGTCATTGAATTGGAAGTTCCATAACATTTCAAGAGAGTTCCAACAAATATTCTACATGTGGAAACAATGACATTTGACAATGAGACGCCCATTATGAATGTTGTTGCAAACATGGACGATCTCAAAGATAATATGGTGGGGACATCATACATCCTTGATTATTGAAACCCTCCCATACTGTCAAGGTATGTGTCTAGTCTAACCATGTCTAATTTTTATGCATACATGCATAGTTTGAAGAATTTCGACGTTGGCCCCATTCACTGCTCACTATGCAGGGTCGGTGCAAGATGACATTGGTGGGTGACTTGAAGCTTCTGTGACATCAACTCGACTTGGTAATTCAATAATAAAACCATCCTTAAGTATTCTGCGGTGAAATAAAACATCCTTAAGTATCAAAACCCTCCCATACCTTAAGCCCATGCCTTTAGAAAAATTAGAAAACCTTTAACCAAGTATCTAGTCAGTGATAGTTAGAAGAAATTAGTGTGGCGCTGTGATGATCCAACTCAATACAAAAGCCTACCCAATTACAACTTGAAATACTATTTCCACCAAACTATTCATCCACAAGAGAAAATTTTCATTGACTTTCTCATCTAATGGAGGAGGGCAAGAAGACATATCCTTGTGATATTGTGCACCCCCACTAGAAGAGTAGTACCATGACATATCAAAGATGATCCCCATTATGCCGATTATGAACATTGTTACAAACATGGACGATCTCAAATATTATGTGGTTGGGACATCATACATCCTTGAGTCTTGAAACCCTCCCATACCATCAAGTCGCGTGTCTAGTCTAACCATGTCAAATTTTGATGCATACAGGCACATATTGAAGAAATTTCAACGTTGGCCCCATTCACTAGTGCTCACATGGACGATCATGTAATAAATATGACATCTATAACTAAGTATGGGGAAGGTTTAATTCTATATAACTATAATATGGGGAGGGTTTCTTGACTTCTATACTAGTACATATTGTAAAAAAGTTTAGGTTCTATTTGCGGCGTTATGGACAAAATTGGTCATACTGTCAAAAAATGGAGGAAATTTTAATTTTTTTTCCATATTGCCTGATAGCATCGCTATTGCCATGTTGACGTCTCTCTTGACACATTGTCATCTCTCTTTCCATGTTATCATCCCTCTTGCCATGTTTTTCACATAATCATCGCTCTTGCCACGTTTATGACATAGTCGTCTCTCTTGCCACATTTGTGAAGATAGTTGTTGCAGTTGCGACGTTCTGGAAACTAGGTTTTCCCCCTCCAACGGTCACCTAGTATTTTGACCAAGTAAAATTTGATTTGATCAATGATATTTAGAATTGCGACATTATAAAATCTATATATATGTTTCATTTTATGGATGTTGTGACAAGTTTTCTATAACAACACTTCAAAAAGGGTTTGCAGGTATTCTCAGCTAGAGTACAAATATTAAAAGACACTGTACTAGGGATAGAGTACATGATGGGAAACAATGACCTGTGAATGGGGCCAACGTTGAAATTTTTTCAAACTTCTTATGTATGAAATCATACATCCTTGAGTCTTGAAACCCTCCCATACCATCAAGGCATGTGTCTAGTCTAACCATGTCAAATTTTGATGCATACATGCACATATTGAAGAAATTTCAACGTTGGCCCCATTCACTAGTGCTCATTATGCAGGGTCAATGCATGACATTTGTGGTCGTTGAATTGGAAGTTCCATGACATTTCAAGAGAGTTCCAAGAAAGATTCTACTGATGGAAACAACGACATTTGGAAAATATGAGATGCCCCATTATGAACGTTGTTGCAAACATGGATGATCTCAAAGATTATGTGGCTGGGACATCAAACATCCTTCAGTCTTGAAACCCTCCCATACCTTCAAGGCATGTGTCTAGTCTAACCATGTCAACATTCGATGCATACAGGCACATATTGAAGAAATTTCAATGTTGGCCCCATTCATTTCTCACTATGCGGGTTCGATGCATGACATTTTTGGTGGTTGAATTGGAAGTTACATGACATTTCAAGAGAGTTCCAACAAAGATTCTATGAATGGAAACAACGACATTTGACAAATATGAGACACCCCATTATGAACATTGTTGCAAACATGGACGATCTCAAAGATTATGTGGTTGGGAAATCATACATATTCCTTGAGTCGTGAAACCCTCCCATACTGTAAAGGCATGTTTCTTGTCTAACCATGTTGAATTTCGACACATACATGCATAGTTTGAAGAAATTTTAACATTGGCCCCATTCACTGCTCACTATGCGGGGTTGGTGGAAGAAATTTCACTATGCTCATTCACCTTTAAGGCAGGCCCCATTCACTATTCTCTCTATGAGACATCCATTATATTGAACGTTGATGCAAACATGGATTATCTCAAATATTATGTGGGGACATCAAACATCCTTAAGTATCGAAACCCTCCCATACCTTCAAGGAAACTATCTAGTTTAATCATGTCAAATTTTGATGCATACAAGCACAGATTGAAAACATTTCAACATTGGCCCCATTCACTACTCACTATGCGGGGTTGGTGTAAGAAATTTTTGATGGGTGTATCTGAAGTTCCATGACAAATTTCAAGATAGTTATGACAACGATTCTATAGAAGGGAATGACGAATGATGACAATGATAGGTGCAAAATGATGAAAATTGATGCAAATGTGGAAGATCTCAAAGATTATGTGGTGACATCATAAATCCTTGAGTATTGAAACCCTCCCATACTATCAATCCATGTGTCTAGTCTAACCATGCCGAATTTCAATGCATACATGCACAGTTTCAAGAAATTTCAATGTTGTCCCCATTCACTACTCACTATGCGAAGTCTATGCAAGATGGAATTTGTGGTGGGTGAATGAAAACAGTAATAAAAATGATGAATTGATGACATCATCCTCTGACGAATATGTGAGTGAAGATGATGAGATGATGACATCATTCTCACCAACATATGTCCACTTAGTCGCAATGACACATCTTTGATAGCCTCCAACATTAAATAAATCCCCACATTAGGAGGGAGTTTAAACATTTTCAATAAGTGTGAGTCGTTCATGCATTCTCCTACCTCATGGAAATTCTCTTGTGATCATTCTCACCATTATTCACATAACCCCCACACTATATTCCCCTTAGTTGCTCAATAACCCAAATTTAGAAATGTCCAAAACTAATGCAACAATGACGGAATAACAAACCTTGGATGAGAGATATATGGTTGTAGATAAGCATAGAGGAGTCTGGAATATATGGGGCCAATACCACTTGGGATTTTTTTCTAGATGCGGTAAAGGAACAGTATTACCCTGTTGGCAACTATGAGTACCAATACATGAGATGGACCACACTACGGTAAGAGAGGGGCCAAGTAGTTCCAGAGTTCACCAATACCTTCCATACCTTGCACACCAAGCTAGGTATCAAAGACTCTGAGTAACATTTGGTTTTGAAATACCGTGGGGCTCGACACAAATACATCTACACTGAAATGGATTTTCTGGACACCTCATCACTCGGTGTTTCCTATCGATATGCTGTTAAAATCGAGTAGAAATTTAAGCACCAGAAAAAATGGGAGTTTGGGTCTGCAAATCCACAACAACCAAAGTATGAAAAAGACAACCCTAACAAACAGTCTTCTGAAAATCAGTCCAAGCCACAGGAAAAGAAGGGTCATGGGAATACAAAGAAGGACACCGAAAAATGGTACAATTTCATTAAAATCCTCTGGCACAACACCGATGAATGTCGCTCAAAATAGTCATTGGTGGCTGAGATCAAAGACAAGGAGCCAAACCCTGATTCTGAAAATACTGGTAAAAGAAAGATCATCGACACAGAACCCACTACTATTGTCACGACTGCAGCAATTCAACCAGAAGAACCAACAGATTCAGAAGAGGGGGAGTGCCTTTTTCATTCACAGATGTGGGTGAAGGGGAACCTGCTGCATTTTATTATTGATAATGAAAGCTAGAAAAACCTCATCATAGCAGAGGTCTTCAAACAGTTGGGATTGTCGAAAACACCACACCCGCAGCCATACAACATCAGGTGGCTTCGGAAAGGATGATATATCCGTGTCAACCAATAGTGTCGATTTTCATACGACATCCAACCCTTCAAGGATGAGGTATTATGTGATGTTTCCCCACTGGATGTCCGTGATGTTCTCCTGGGCCAACCATATATGTTTAGACGCCATGCTGTTTATGAGTCTCGACCCCATAGTGTCATTATTACTTTGGGGGGTCATCTCTAAAGAATACCAGAGGTAGTTCCGACTACTGTTTCACCTAAAAAGTGTTGCAAGGTAGTATCTCATACTACAAAATTGAGCTTCTTCACAATCTATTCAAAAGGAGAACAAAAGGACACTGCAACCACTACAGTCTTTCCCAAAGCAACTTCTATCCAATAGAAGCAGGTCGATAAGGCTGCAGAAAAGTGAAAATATTCCTTTGGCACATCATCCTCTGATGTATCTTTACTTGTTTAACAACCTCAACCTCAACATGTTCGTGACAGATTTCCACAAACTAAGTAGCGTGACGTCTCCAACAAGACAAGCAGCTCACCAAGATGCAGATTCAACAAACGCTTTTCCCTCTCCCCCAAGAAATCAACGCAATGGATACCATTGATTCCTAAGGAGGGAGGATTTATCCAAGTGGATATCAGTGGCCACCAACCTTTTCCAAATGGCTCAAAATAGTTTTTTATCAATTTTGGCAATTTACTATTTTTAGCAATTTTTAACTTCCGGGGCCATTTTAAGGGCCCAAATGAAGATTTTTCAATATTGACATTCAAAATGATAGTTTATGGCATGATTGTGCCCCCAAAATGAATCTCCTCGATGATACCTTTCCAACGAGCTATGACACACCTAAAACAAAGATCGTATGCAAAAGTTACGACCCAGTTGAAGCCCTAGAAAAATGGTTAACTTTGGTAGAAGGATATTTCTCTATTCACAATTTTTTCGAGAAAGAAAAGATCACCTTCACACTCCTTAAAGCTCTACCTCATGTCAAACATTGGTGGGAGACTGATCCCACTTGATATTTGTTTCTTGATGCAGTAAAGGACCAATATTACCCTGTTGGCAACTATGAGTACCAGTACATGAGATGGACCACACTGCGACAAGAGAGGGGCCAAGCAGTTCCAGAGTTCACCAATACCTTCCACACCTTGCACACCAAGATGGGTATCAAATACTCCGAGTTGCATTTGGTTTTGAAATACCATGGGGCTCTACATAAATACATCCAGACTGAAATGGATTTTCTGGACATCTCATCACTGAGTGTTGCCTATCTATATGCTATTAAAATCGAGCAGAAATTTAACCACCAGAACAAATGGGAGTTTAGGTCTGCAAATCCACAACAACCAAGGTATGACAAAGATATCCCTAACAAATAGTCTCCTGAAAACCAGTCCAAGCCACAGGAAAATAAGGGTCACAGGAAGACAAAGAAGGACATAGGAAAATGATGCGATTTCCACAAAATCCCCTGGCACAACACCGATGAATGTCGCTCAAAACAGTCATTGGTGGTTGAGATCAAAGACAAGGAGCCAAACCCTGATTCAGAATCTGATTATGAAAATACTAGTAAAAGACAGATCATCGAAACAAACCCCACTGCTATTATCATGACTACAACAATTCAACGAAAAGAACCAACAGATTCAGAAGAGGGGGGGCACCTTTTTCATTCATAGATGTGGGTGAAGGGGAACATGGTGCATTTTATTGTTGATAGCGGAAGCTAGAAAAACCTCATCTCAGCAGAGGTCGTCAAATAGTTGGGATTGTCGACAACACCACACCCGCAACCATACAACATCGGGTGGCTTTGGCAAGGATGAGATCTCCATGTCAACCAATAGTGTCGATTGTTATACGGCATCCAACCCTTTAGGGATGAGGTATTATGTGATGTTTCCCCACTTGATTTCTGTGTTGTTCTCTTGGGCCAACCATATATGTGGATACGCCATGTTATTTATGAGTCTCGACCCCGTAATGTCATTGTTAGTTTGGGGGGTCATCTCTACAGAATACCAGAGGTAATTCAGACTACTATTAAACCTAAAAAGTGTCGCAAGGTAGTATCTCATACTGCAAAATTCAGCTTCTTCACAATCTGTTCAAAAGGAGAACAAAAGGACATTGCAACCACTAGAGTCTTTCCCCAAGAACCTTCTATCCAACAGAAGTAGGTCGATAAGGCTGCAGAAAAGTCAAAATATTCCTTCTACACATTGTCCTCTCATGTATCTTGACTTTTTGAACAGCCTCAACCTCAATAGGTTCATGACAGATTTCCACAAACTGAGCAGCGCGACATCTCCAGCAAGACAAGCAACTCACAAAGATGCAAATTCAACAAATGATTTTCCCTCTCCCCCAGGAACTCAATGCAATGGAGAACATTGGTTTCTAAGGAGGGACGATTGATCCAGGTGGATATCAGTGGCCACCCACCTTTTCCAAATGGCTTAAAACAGTTTTGTGGCAATTTTGGCAATTTACTATTTTTAGCAAGCTTTAACCTCCGAGGCCATTTTGAGGGCTCAAATGAAGGCTTTTTGAGATAAAGGTTCTCAGTTATATCCAAAGGCATGATTGATCCTCCAAAATGAATCTCCTCGACGATACCTTTCCAATAAGCTATCACACACCTAAAACAGAGATCATATGCAAAAGTTACGACCCTGGGAAGTTGATGTACTCACTTACCCAAACGGGGCCCACATGACTTTTGGCGCTTCATCTCCTAGGGTTAGGTTTTTGGATGTCTACGGTTTTTTGCATTCCAGTTTATTGTAAAAACGCCTTCAGAGCCTCATTGTAATCATCTTCTTTCGAATGCGAGTAGCCGTCACATCTCTTCTCAGAGATAAGCTGCCACCATTCTAGTGAGTCTTTCACTCTGTATTTTTACAGTCTCTGTACATTTCTTTCATTAATAGAAATCATGTATTACTGTATATATGTGTTTATGGTGTCATATCTGATAAATTTATGTTACATTATTGAATATCTGTGATATCTCTATGCATTTCTTTATTATATCTCCGATCTCATTTTGTGCCGAAGAGGGGGAGCACCTTTTTCATTCACAAATGTGGGTGAAGGGGAACCCGCTGCATTTTATTGTTGATAGTGGAAGCCAGAAAAACCTCATCTCAACAGAGGTCGTCAAACAGTTGGGATTGTCGACAACACCACACCCGCAGCCATACAACATCGGGTGGCTTCGGCAAGGATGAGATCTCCATGTCAACCAATAGTGTCGATTGTCATACGACATCCAACCCTTCAAGGATGAGGTATTATGTGATGTTGCTCCACTGGATGTCTGTGATGTTCTCTTGGGCCAACCATATATGTGGAGGCACCATGTTGTTTATGAGTCTCGACCCCATAGTGTCATTTTTATTTTGGGGGGTCATCTCTACAGAATACCAGAGGTAGTTCTGACTACTGTTCCACCTAAAAAGTGTCACAAGGTAGTATCTCATACTACAAAATTGAGCTTCTTCAGAATCTGTTTAAAAGGAGAACAAAAGCACACTGCAACCACTACAGTCTTTCCCCAAACACCTTCTATCCAACAAAAGTAGGTCGATAAGGATGCATAAAAGCACAAATATTCCTTCTAAACATCATCCTCTCCTATATATCGACTTGTTGAACAACCTCAACCTCCACAGGTTCGTGACAGATTTCCACAAACTGAGCAACACGACGTCTCCAGCTAGACAAGCAGCTCACCAAGATGCAGATTCAACAAACCCTTTTCTCTCTCCCCCGGGAGCTCAACGCAATGGATACCATTCATTTCTAAGGATGGAGGATTGATCTAGGTGGATATCGGTGGCCACCCACCTTTTCCAAATGGCTCAAAATAGTTTTCTGGCAATTTTGGCAATTTACTATTTTTAGTAGGTTTTAACTTTCGGGGACATTTTGAGGGCCCAAATGAAGGTTTTTTCTATATCAAGGTTCTCAGTGATATTTTAAGGCATCATTGATCCCCCAAAATGAATCTCCTTGATGATACCTTTCCAACAAGCTATCACACACCTAAAACGGAGATCGTATGCAAAAGTTACGACCCCGGGAAGTTGATGTAGTCACTTACCCAAACGGGGCCCACATGACTTTTGGTGCTTCATCTCCCAGGGTTAGGGTTTTGGATGTCTAGGGATTTTGGCATTCTGGTTTATTGTAAAAAAGCCTTCAGAACCTCATTATAATCATCTTCTTGTGAATGCGAGTAGCCGTCACATCTTTTCTCATAGATAAGCTTCCACTATTCTAGCGAGTCTTTCACTCTTTATTTTTACAGTCTTTGTACATTTTTTTCATTAATATAAATCACGTATTACTATATATCTGTGTTTATGGTTGCATCTCTGATACATTTCTGTTATATTATTGAATATCTGTGATATCTCTATGCATTTATTTATTATATCTCCGATCTCATTTCATGCCGAAAATAATCTGAATCGGTGCTATCAGAATAGGTTGTTCTTGGTCATTTTTTTAAGTGCCTGTCCCTGACGAGGTCTGAGTATAGCAAGTTGGGTCTCGAGCTTGTCTCTCTTGAGGAAAATTGCTCTCACACACCCAAGAAACCCTCAATGGTAGAATAAAAGAAAAATGACGGAGCAGACGATCCTATAAGTCTGTTGCTTGATCAAGCTCCCACAGGACAAAGGGACGAAATAATGGAGAATTTTTCCCACATCCTTCAAGGCCTGCCAATAGCAACAGGCACATCTTCACACATCTGCTCACAATTTTTTCTTCAAAGAAAAGATCACCTTCGCACTCCTTAAATCTCTCCCTCATGCCAAACATTCATGGGAAACTTACTAGGATAAAAGTTCCACAGAGGAGTCTGGAATATATGGGGTTGATCCCACTTGGGATTTTTTTTTGGATGCGGTAAAGGAACATTATTACCCTATTGGAAACTATGAGGACCAGTACATGAGATGGACCACACTGTGGCGAGAGAGGGACCAAGCAGTTTCAGAGTTCACCAATACCTTCCATACCTTGTGCACCAAGTTGGGTATCAAAGACTCCGAGCGACATTTGGTTTTGAAATACCGTGGGGCTCTACACAGATACATCCAGACAGAAATGGATTTTTTGGACATCTCATCGCTCGGTGCTTCCTATCGATATGTTGCTAAAATCGAGAAGAAATTGAAGTACCAGAAAAAATGGGAGTTTGGGTCTGCAAATCCACAACAACCAAAGTATGACAAGACAACCCGAACAAATAGTCTCCCGAAAACTAGTCCAAGCCATAGGAAAAGAAGGGTCACATGAAGACAAAGAAGGAAACCATAAAATGGTGTGATTTCCACAAAATCCCTTGGCACAACACCGATGAATGTCGCTCAAAACAGTCATTGGTGGTTGAGATCAAAGACAAGGAGGCAAACCCTAATTCAAAATCTGTTCTGAAAATACTGGTAAAAACCAGATCATCGACGTAGACCCCACTGCTATTGTCACGACCGCAGCAATTCAACCAGAAGAACTAATAGATTCAGAAGAGGGGGAGCAACTTTTTCATTCATATATGTCGGTGAAGAGGATCCTGCTGCATTTTATTGTTGATAGAAGAAGCCAGAAAAACCTCATCTCAGTAGAGGTTATCAAACAGTTGGGATTTTCGACAACACCACACCTGCAGCCATACAACATCGGGTGGCTTCGACAAGGACGAGATCTCCGTGTCAACAAACAGTGTCCATTTTCATAGGACATCCAACTCTTCAAGGATGAGGTATTATGTGATGTTGCCCCACTGGATGTCTGTGATGTTCTCTTCGGCCAACCATATATGTGGAGACGCCATGTTGTTTATGAGTCTCGACCTCGTAGTGTCATTGTTACTTTTGAGGTTCATCTCTACAGAATACCAAAGGTAGTTCTGGCTACTGTTCCACCTAAAAAGTGTCGCAAGGTAGTATCTCATACTGCAAAATTCAGCTTCTTCACAATCTGTTCAAAAGGAGAACAAAAGGACACTGCAATCACTACAATCTTGCCCAAAGCACCTTCTATCCAACAGAAGCAGGTCGATAAGGCTGCATAAAAGTGAAAAGATTCTTTTTGCAAATCGTACTCTCATGTATCTCGACTTGTTGAATAGCCTCAACCTCAACAGGTTCGTGACATATTTCCACAAACTGAGGAGCGTGATGTCTCTAACAAGACAAGCAGCTCACCAAGATGCAGATTCAAAAACCGCTTTTCCCTCTCCCCCGGAAACTCAATGCAATGGAGACCATTGATTCCTAAGGAGGGAGGATTGATCTAGGTGCATATCAATGGCCACCAACCTTTTCCAAATGGCTCAAAACAGTTTTCTAACAATTTTGGCAATTTACTATTTTTAGCAGGTTTTAACTTCCGTGGCCATTTGGAGGGACCAAATGAATATTTTTCAAGATAAATTTTCAAAATGATAGTAGAACGCATTATTGAGCCACCAAAATGAATCTCCTAGATGATACCTTTCCAACGAGCTATGACATGCCTAAAACGGAGATCATATGCAAAAGTTACGACCCCGAGAAGTTGATGTACTCACTTACCCAAACGGGGCCCACATGACTTTTGGTGCTTCATCTCCTAGGGTTATGTTTTTGGATGTTTAGGTTTTTTGGCATTTTGTTTTATTGTAAAATGGACTTCAGAGCCTCATTATAATCATATTCTTGGGAATGCGAGTAGCCATCACATCTCTTCTCAGAGATAAGCTACCACCATTCTAGCGAGTCTTTCACTCTGTACGTTTACAATCTCTGTACATTTCTTTCATTAATAGAAATCGTGTATTACTATATATATGTGTTTATGGATGCATCTCTGATACATTTCTGTTATATTCTTGAATATCTGTGATATCTCTGTGCATTTCTTTATTATATCTCCGATCACATTTCGTGCCGAAAATAATCTGGATCAGTGGTATCAAAACAGGTTGTTCTTGGTCATTTTTTCCAGTGCATGTCCCCGACGAGGTTTGAGTATAGAAAGTTGGGTCTTGAGCTTGTCTCTCTTGAGGAAAATCACTCTTACACACCCAAGAAACCCTCAATGGTAGAAGAAAAGAAAAACAACGGAGCAGACGATCTTATAAATATGTTGCTTAAGCAAGCTCTCACGTGACAGAGGGACGAAATGATGGATAATTTTTCCCACATCCTTCAATGCCTGCCGATATCAGCAGACACATATTCATCACGCGTCCACTTTGGAGGCACCTTGTCTTTCAAAGTAAAAGTTATTTTTGATATTCCTCTATTTGAAGGATAGATAGATGTAGAATCCCTAGAAAAATGGTTAACTCTGCTAGAAGGTTATTTCTCTGTTCACAATTTTTCCGACAAAGAAAAGATCACCTTCACACTCCTTAAGGCTCTCCCTCATGTCAAATATTGGTGGGAAACTTAATGGGAGAAAAGTTCCACATAGGAGTTTGGAATATATGGGGCCTATCCCACTTGGGATTTTTTTTGGATGTGGTAAAGGAACAGTATTACCCTGTTGGCAACTATGAGGACCAGTACACGAGATGGAGAACACTGTGGCAAGAGAGGGGCCAAGAAGTTCTGGAGTTCACCAATACCTTCCATACCTTGCGCACCAATATGGGTATCAGAGACTCTGAGCGACATTTGGATTTGAAATACCATGGGGATTTACACAGATACATCCAGACTAAAATGGATTTTCTGGACATCTCATCACTCGGTGCTGCGTATCGATATGCTGTTAAAATCGAGTAGAAATTTAAGGACCAAAACAAAGGGGAGTTTGGGTCTGCAAATCCACAACAACCAAAGTATGACAGAGACAGCCCTAACAAACAGTCTCCTGAAAACCAGTCCAAGCCATAGGAAATGATGGGTCACGGGAAGACAAAGAAGGAAACCAAAAAATGGTGCGATTTCTACAAAAGGCCTTGGCACAACATCGATGAATGTTTCTCAAAATAGTCATTGGTGGTGAGATCAAAGACAAGGAGCCAAACCCTGATTCAGAATCTGATTCTAAAAATACTGTTAAAAGACAGATAATCAACGCAGACCCCACTACTATTGCCGCGACCGCAGTAATTCAACCAGAAGAACCAACATATTGAGAAGGAGGGGAGCACCTTTTTCATTCACAGATGTGGGTGAAGGGGAACCTGCTACATTTTATTATTGATAGCAGAAGCTAGAAAAACCCCATATTAGTAGAGGTAGTCAAACAGTTGGGATTGTCGACAACACCACACCCGCATCCATACAACATCAGGTGGCTTCGACAAGGACGAGATCTCCGTGTCAACCAATAGTTTTGATTGTCACATGACATCCAACCCTTGAAGGATGAGGTATTATGTGATTTTTCCCCACTAGATGTCTATGATATTCTCTTGGTCCAACCATATATGTGGAGACGCCATGATGTTTATGAGTCTCGACCCTGTAGTGTCATTGTTACTTTGGGGGGTCATCTCTACAGAATACCAGAGGTAGTTCAGACTGTTGTTCCACCTAAAAAGTGTCACAAGGTAGTATCTCATACTACAAAATTTAGCTTCTCCACAATCTATTCAAAGGGAGAACAAAAGAACACTGCAACCACTACAGGCTTGCCCCAAGCATCTTCTATCGAACAGAAGCAGGTCGACAAGGTTGCAGAAAAGTGCAAAGATTCCTTTTGCACTTCGTCCTCTCATGTATCTCAATTTGTTGAACAACCTCAACCTCAACAGGTTCATGAAAAAATTCCACAAACTAAGCAACGCTATGTCTCCAATAAGACAAGCAACTCACCAAGATGCAGATTCAACAAATTCTTTTCCCTCTCCCCCGGGAACTCAACGCCCACATGACTTTTGGTGCTTCATCTCCTAGCATTAGGTTTTTGGATGTCTAGGGTTTTGGGAATTTTCGTTTATTGTAAAAATGCCTTCAGAGAATCATTGTAATCATCTTCTTGTGAATGCGAGTAGCCCTCACATCTCTTCTCAGAGATAAGATTCCACCATTCTAGCGAGTCTTTCACTTTGTATTTTTACAGTCTCTGTACATTTCTTTCATTAATAGAAATTGTGTATTACTGTATATTTGTGTTTATGGTTGCATCTATGATACATTTATTTTATATTATTGAATATCTGTGATATCTCTGTGCATTTCTTTATTATATATCTGATCCCATTTCATGCCGAAAATAATCTGGATCAATGGTATTAAAACAGGCTGTTCTTGGTCATTTTTTCACTGCATGTCCCCGACGAGGTCTGAGTATAGAAAGTTGGGTCTCACGATTGTCTCTCTTGAAGAAAATCATTCTCGCACACCCAAGAAACCCTCAATGGTAGAAGAAAAGAAAAATGATAGAGCAAATGATCCTATAAGTCTGTTGCTTGAGAAAGCTCTCACGCGACAGAGGGAGGAAATGATGGAGAATTTTTCCCACATCCTTGCACACCTGCTGATAGCAACAGGTGCATCTTCATCAAGCAACCAATTTGGAGGCACCTCACCTTTCCATGTACAAGTTGATTTTTATATTCCTGTATTTGAAGGAAAGATAGATGCAAAAGCCCTAGAAAAATGGTAAAATCTGCTAGAAGGTTATTTCTCTGTTCACAATTTTTTCGACAAGGAAAAGATCACCTTCGCACTCCTTAAATCTCTCCCTCATGTCAAACATTGGTGGGAAACTTACTGGGAGAAAAGTTCCACAGAGGAGTCTGGAATATATGGGGCCGATCCCACTTGGGATTTTTTTCTGGATGCGGTAAAGGAACAATATTACCCTATTGGCAACTATGAGGACCAGTACATGAGATGGACCACACTACGGCAAGAGAGGGGCCAAGAAGTTCCAAAGTTCACCAATACCTTCCATACCTTTCACACCAAGCTGGGTATCGAAGACTCCGAGTGACATTTGGTTTCGAAATACCGTAGGGCTCTACACAAATACATCCAGACTGAAATGGATTTTTTGGACATCTCATCACTCGGTGCTGCCTATCGATATGCTGTTAAAATTGAGCAAAAATTTAAGCACCAGAACAAATGGGAGTTTGGGTCTGCAAATCCACAACAAAAAAAGTATGACAAAGATAGGCCTAACAAACAGTCTCTCAAAAACCAGTCCAAGCCACAGGAAAAGAAGGGTCACGGGAAGACAAAGAAGGACACCAGAAAATGGTGCGATTTCCACAAAATCCCTTGGCACAACACCGATGAATGTCGCTCAAAACAGTCATTGGTGGCTGAGATCAAAGACAAGGAGCCAAACCCTGATTTAGAATCTGATTATGAAAATACTGGTAAAATATAGATCATTGACGCAAACCCCACTTCTATTGTCGCGACCGCAACAATTCAACTAGAAGAACCAATAGATTCAGAAGAGGGGGAGCTATTGTCTCTGTACATTTCTTTCATTAATAGAAATTGTGTATTACTATATATCTGTGTTTATGGTTGCATCTATGATACATTTATGTTATATTTTTTAATATATGTGATATCTCTGTGAATTTATTTATTATATATCCGATATGATTTTGCGTCGAAAATAATCTAGATCAGTGGTATCAGAACAGGCTGTTCTTGGTCATTTTTTTTAGTGCATATCCCCGATGAGGTCTGAGTATAGAAATTTGGGTATAGAGCTTTCCACTCTTGAGGAAAATCACTCTCACACACCCAAGAAACCCTCAATGGCAGAAGAAAATGAAAACGATGGAGCAGACGATCCTATAAGTCTGTTGCTTGAGCAAGCTCTCACGCGACAAAGGGACAAAATGATGGAGAATTTTTCCCACATCCTTCAACACCTGCCAATAGAAACAAGTGCATCTCATAAAGCAACCACTTTGGAGGCACATCACCTTTCAAAGTACAAGTTAATTTTGATATTCCTGTATTTGAAGGACAGATAGATGCAAAATCCCTAGAAAAATGGTTAACTCTGCTAGAAGGTTATTTCTATGTTCACAATTTTTCTGAGAAAGAAAAGATCACCTTCACACTCCTTAAAGATCTCCCTCATGTCAAACATTGGTGGGCGGCCAATCCCACTTGGGATTTTTTTTCTGGATGCGGTAAAGGACCAGTATTACCCTGTTCACAACTATGAGGACCAGTACATGAGATGGACCACACTGCGGTAAGAGAGGGGCCAAGCAATTCTGAAGTTCACCAATACCTTCCATACCTTGTGCACCAACCTGGGTATGAAAGACTCCAAGCGACATTTGGTTTTGAAATATCGTGGTGCTCTACACAGATACATCCAGACTGAAATGGATTTTCTAGACATCTCATCAATCAGTGTTGCCTATCGATATGCTGTTAAAATTGAGTAGAAATTTCACCACCAGAACAAACGAGAGTTTTGGTATGTAAATCCACAACAATTAAAGTATGACAAATATAACCCTAACAAATAGTCTACTGAAAACCAGTTCGATCCACAGGAAAAGAAGGGTCATGGGAAGACAAATAAGGACACCGAAAAATGGTACAATTTCAATAAAATCCCCTGGCACAACATCGATGAATGTCGCTCAAAATAGTCATTGGTGGTTGAGATCAAAGACAAGGAGCCAAACCCTGATTCTGAAAATATTGGTAAAAGATAGATCATCGACACAGAACCCATTGCTATTGTCGCAACCACAACAATTCAACCAGAAGAACCAACAGATTCAGAAGAGGAGGAGTGTTTTTTTCATTCATAGATGTGGGTGAAGGGGAACCCGCTACATTTTATTGTTGATAGAGAAAGATAGAACAAAACTCATCATAGCAAAGGTCTTCAAATAGTTGGGATTGTCGACAATGCCACACCCACAACCATACAACATCGGGTGGCTTCAGAAAGGACGATATCTCTGTGTCAACCAACAGTGTCGATTGTCATACAACATCCAACCCTTCAAGGATGAGGTATTATGTGATGTTTCCCCACTAGATGTCTGTGATGTTTTCTTGGTCGAAGGATATATGTGGAGACGAAATGTTATTTATGAGTCTCGACCCTGTAGTGTCATAGTTACTTTGGGGGGTCATCTCTACAGAATACTAGAGGTAGTTCTGACTATTGTTCCACCTAAAAAGTGTCGCAAGGTAGTATCTCATAATGCAAAATTGAGCTTCTTCAAAATATGTTCAAAAGGAGAACAAAAGGACACTGCAACCATTACAGTCTTGCCCCAAGAACCTTCTATCCAAAAGGAGCAGGTCGATAAGACTGCAGAAAAGTGCAAATAATCCTTCTGCACATCATCGTCTAATGTATCTTGACTTGTTGAACAACCTCAACCTCAACAGGTTTGTGACAGATTTCCACAAACTGAGCAACGCGACATCTCCAGAAAGACAAGTAGCTCACCAAGATGCAGATTCAACAAACACTTTTCTCTCTCCCTAGGGAACTCAACGCAATGGAGACCATTGATTCCTAAGGAGGGAGGATTTGTCTAGGAGGCTATCGGTGTCCACCAACCTTTTCCAAATGGCTCAAAACAATTTTCTAGCAATTTTGGCAATTTACTATTTTTAGCAGGTTTTCACTTTCGGGGCCATTTTGAGGGCCCAAATGAAGGTTTTTAGAGATAAAAGTTTTCAATGATATACTAAGACATCATTGATCCCCCAAAATTAATATCCTCGAAAATACTTTTCCAACGAGCTATTACACACCTAAAACGGAGATTGTATGCAAAAGCTACGACCCCGGGAAGTTGATGTACTCACCTACCCAAACAGGGCCCACATGACTTTTGGCGCTTCATCTCCTAGGGTTAGGTTTTTGGAAGTATAGGGTTTTTGGCATTCCGGTTTATTGTAAAAAGGCCTTCAAAGCCTCATTGTAATCATCTTCTTTCCAATGCGAGTAGCCGTCACATCTCTTCTCAGAGATAAGCTGCCACCATTCTAGCGAGTCTTTCACTCTGTATTTTTACAGTCTCTGTACATTTATTTCATTAATAGAAATCGTGTATTATTGTATATTTGTGTTTATGGTTGCATATCTGATACATTTCTGTTATATTATTGAATATCTATGATATCTTTGTGCATTTCTTTATTATATCTCCGATCTCATTTCGTGCCGAAAATAATC
This sequence comes from Picea engelmannii, assembly GCA_009831015.1. Taxonomy (NCBI): domain Eukaryota; kingdom Viridiplantae; phylum Streptophyta; class Pinopsida; order Pinales; family Pinaceae; genus Picea; species Picea engelmannii. The sequence continues at coordinate 328,236 of ML786565.1, read as the reverse complement.
TGGATCAGTGGTATCAGAACAGGATTTTCTTGGTCATTTTTTTTAGTGCATGTCCATGACGAGGTCTGACTATAGAAAGTTGGGTCTCGAGCTTGTCTCTCTTGAGGAAAATCTCTCTCCCACAGCCAATAAACCCCCAATGGTAGAAGAAAAGAAAAATGATGGAGCAGACGATCCTATAAGTCTGTTGCTTGAGCAAGCTCTCATGCGACAGAGGTACGAAATGATGGAGACTTTTTCCCACATCCTTCAATGACTGCCGATAGAAACATGTGCATATTCATCAAGTGGCCACTTTGGAGGCACCTCGCCTTTCAAAGTACAATTTGATTTTGATATTCCTGTATTTGAAGGACAGATAGATGCAGAAGCCCTCCTTAAATATCTCCCTCATTTCAAACATTGGTGGGAAACTTACTAGGAGCAAAGTTACACAGAGGAGTTTGGAATATATGGGGCAAAGGAACAGTATTACCCTGTTGGCAACTATGAGTACCAGTACATGAGATGGACCACACTGCGGTAAGAGAGGGTCCAAGCAGTTCCAGAGTTCACCAATACCTTCCATACCTTGCGCACCAAGTTGGGTATCAAAGACTTCGAGCGAAATTTGGTTTTGAAATACCGTGGGGCTCTACACAAATGCATCCAGACTGAAATGGATTTTCTAGACATCTCATCACTCGATGTTGCCTATCGATATGCTGTTAAAATTGAGAAGAAATTTAACCACCAGAACAAACGGGAGTTTGGGTCTGCAAATCCAAAACAACCAAAGTATGACAAATATATCCCTAACAAACAGTCTCCTGAAAACCAGTCCAAGCCACAGGAAAAGAAGGGTCACGGGAAGACAAAGAAGGACGCAGGAAAATGATGTGATTTACACAAAAGCCCCTGGCACAACACCAATGAATGTCGCTCAAAACAGTCATTGGTAGTTGAGATCAAAGACAAGGAGCCAAACCCTGATTCAGAATCTGATTCTGAAAATAATGGTAAAAGACAGATCATCGACACAGACCCCACTACTATTGTCACGACTGCAACAATTCAACGAAAAGATCCAATAGATTTAGAAGAGGGGGAGCGCCTTTTTCATTCACAGATGTGGGTGAAGGGGAACACAGTGCATTTTATTGTTGATAGAAAAAGCTAGAAAAACCTCATCTCAGTAGAGGTCGTCAAATAGTTGGGATTGTCGACAACACCACACCCGCAGCCATACAACATCGAGTGGCTTCGACAAGGATGAGATCTCCATGTCAACCAATAGTGTCGATTGTCATATGACATCCCACCCTTTAGGGATGAGGTATTATGTGATGTTGCCCCACTCGATTTCTGTGTTGTTCGCTTGGGCCAACCATATATGTGGAGACGCCATGCTATTTATGAGTCTCGACCCCATAGTGTCATTGTTATTTTGGGGGGTCATCTCTATAGAATACCAGAGGTAATTCAGACTACTGTTAAACCTAAAAAGTGTCGCAAGGTAGTATCTCATACTGCAAAATTCAGCTTCTTCACAATCTGTTCAAAAGGAGAACAAAAGGACATTGCAACCACTACAGTCTTGCCCCAAACACCTTCTATCCAATAGAAGCAGGTCGATAAGCCTACAGAAAAGTGAAAATATTGCTTCTACACATCGTCCTCTCATGTATCTTGACTTGTTGAACAACCTCAACCTCAACAGGTTCACGACAGATTTCCACAAACTAAGCAGTGCGACGTCTCCAACAAGACAAGCAGCTCACCAAGATGCAAATTCAACAAACGCTTTTCCCTCTCCCCTGGGAAATCAACGCAATGGATAACATTGTTTCATAATGATGGAGGATTGATCCAGGTGGGTATTGGTGCCACCCACCTTTTCCAAATGGCTCAAAACAGTTTTCTGGCAATTTTGGCAATTTACTATTTTTAGCAAGTTTTAACTTTCGAGGCCATTTTGAGGGCCCAAATGAAGGATTTTTGAGATCAAGGTTCTCATTAATATTCAAAGGCATGATTAATCCCCAAAAATTAATCTCCTTGACGATACCTTTCCAACGAGTTATCACACGCCTAAAACAAAGATCATATGCAAAAGTTACGAGCCTGGGAAGTTGATGTACTCACTTACCCAAACGGGGCCCACATGACTTTTGGCGCTTCATCTCCTAGGGTTAGGTTTTTGGATGTCTACAGTTTTTGGCATTCCAGTTTATTTTAAAAAGGCCTTCAGAGCCTCATTGTAATCATCTTCTTCTGAATGCGAGTAGCCGTCACATCTCTTCTCAGAGATAAGCTGCCACCATTCTTGCGAGTCTTTCACTCTGTATTTTTACAGTCTCTGTACATTTTTTCATTAATAGAAATCGTGTATTACTGTATATATGTGTTTATGGTGTCATCTCTCATACATTTCTGTTACATTATTAAATATCTGTGATATCTTTGTGCATTTATTTATTATATCTCCGATCTCATTTTGTGCCAAAAATAATCTGGATCAGTGGTATCAGAGCAAATGATCCTATAAGTTTGTTTCTTGAGCAAGGTCTCACGCGACAGCGGGAGGAAATGATGGATAATTTTTCCCACATCCTTCAATGCTTGCCGATAGCAATAGGCGCATCTTCATCAAGCGACCACTTTGGAGGCACCTCACTTTCAAAGTACAACTTGATTTTGATATTCCTCTATTTCAAGGACAGATAGATGCAGAAGCCCTAGAAAAATGGTTAACTCTGCTAGAAGATTATTTCTCTGTCCACAATTTTTTTGACAAAGAAAAGATCACCTTCGCACTCCTTAAAGCTCTTCCTCATGTCAAACATTGGTGGGAAACTTACTGGGAGAAAAGTTCCACAGAGGAGTCTGGAATATATGGGGCCGATCCCACTTGGGATTTTTTTCTGGATGGAGTAAAAGAACAGTATTACCCTGTTGGAAACTATGAGGACCAGTACATGAGATGGACCACAGTGCGGCAAGAGAGGGGCCAAGAAATTCCGGAGTTCACCAATACCTTCCATACCTTGCGCACCAAGATGGGTATCAAAGACTCCAGGCGACATTTGGTTTTGAAATACCGTGGGGCTCTACACAGATACATCCAGACTAAAATGGATTTTCTGGACATCTCATCATTCGGTGCTGCCTATCGATATGCTATTAAAATCGAGTAGAAATTTAAGCACCAGAACAAAGGAGAGTTTGGGTCTGCAAATCCACAACAACCAAAGTATGACAAAGACAATGCTAACAAGTAGCCTCCCGAAAACCAGTCCAAGCCACAGGAAAAGAAGGGTCACGGGAAGACAAAGAAGGAAACCGAAAAATGGTGCGATTTCCACAAAATTACCTGGAACAACACCGATGAATGTCCCTCAAAACAGTCATTGGTGGATGAGATCAAAGGCAAGGAGCCAAACCCTGATTCAGAATCTGATTATGAAAATACTAGTAAAAGATAGATCATCGACACAGACCCCACTGCTATTGTTGCGACCGCAATAATTCAACCAGAAGAACCAACAGATTCAGAAGAGGGGGAGCGCATTTTTCATTCAAATATGTGGGTGAAGGGGAACCCGCTGCATTTTATTGTTGATAGCGGAGGCCAGAAAAACATCATCTCAGCAGAGGCCATCAAAGATTTGGGATTGTCGACAACACCACACACGCAACAATACAACATCGGTTGGCTTCGGCAAGGAAAATATCTCCATGTCAACCAAAAGTGTCGACTGTCATACGACATCCAACCCTTCAAGGATGAGGTATTATGTGATGTTACCCCACTAGATGTCTGTGATGTTCTCTTGGGCCAACCATATATGTGGAGACGCCATGCTATTTATGAGTCTCGACCCTGTAGTGTCATTGTTACTTTGGGGGGTCATCTCTACAGAATATTAGAGGTAGTTCTGACTACTGTTCCACCTAAAAAGTGTCGCAAGGTAGTATCTAATACTGCAGAATTGAGCTTCTTCACAATCTACTTAAAAGGAGAACAAAAGGACATTGCAACCACTAGAGTCTTACCCCAAGCACCTTCTATCCAATAGAAGCAGGTTGATAAGGCTGCAGAAAAGTGAAAATATTCCTTTTGCACATTTTCCTCTCATGTATATCGACTTTTTGAATAGCCTCAACCTCAACAGGTTCGTGATAGATTTCCACAAACTGAGCAGCGCGATGTCTCCAGCTAGACAAGCAGCTCACCATGATGCAAATTCAACAAATGATTTTCCCTCTCCCCTAGGAACTCAACGCAATGGATACCATTGATTCCTAAGGAGAGATAATTTATCCAGGTGGATATCGATGGCCACCCACCTTTTCCAAATGGCTCAAAACAGTTTTCTGGCAATTTTGGCAATTTACTATTTTTAGTAGGTTTTAACTTACAGGGCCATTTTGAGGGCCCAAATGAAGGTTTTTCGAGATCCAGGTTCTCAATGATAGCTAAAGGCATTATTGAGCCTCCAAAATGAATCTCCTCGATGATACCTTTCTAATGAGCTATCACATGCCTAAAACATGCTTTGTATGCAAAAGTTACGACCCTGGGAAGTTGATGTACTCACTTACCCAAACGGGGCCCACGTGACTTTTGGTACTTCATATCCTAGGGTTACGTTTTTTGATGTATAGGATTTTTGGCATTCTGGTTTATTGTAAAAAGGCCTTCAAAGCCTAATTGTAATCATATTCTTGTGAATGCTAGTAGCCGTCACATCTCTTCTCAGAGATAAGTTGCCACCATTCTAGCGAGTCTTTCACTCTGTATTTTTACAGTCTCTATACATTTATTTTATTTATAGAAATCATGTATTACTGTATATCTGTGTTTATGGCTGCATCTATGATACATTTCTATTATATTATTGAATATCTGTGATATCTCTGTGCATTTCTTTATTATATCTCCGATCTCATTTCGTGCTGAAAATAATCTGGATCATGGGTATCCGAACAGGTTGTTCTTGGTAATTTTTTTCAGTGCATGTCCCCGACAAGGTCTGAGTATATCAATTTGGGTCTCGAGCTTGTCTCCCTTGAGGAAAATCGCTCTCACACACCCAAGAAACCCTCAATGGTATAAGAAAAGAAAAATGATGGAGCAAACGATCCTATAAATCTATTGCTTGAGCAAGCTCTCACGCAACAGAAGGACGAAATGATGGAGAATTTTTCCCACATCCTTCAATGCCTGCCGATAGCAACAGGTGCATCCTCTTCAAGTGGCCACTTTGGAGGCACCTCGCCTTTCAAAGTACAAGTTAATTTTGATATTCATGTATTTGAAGGACAGATAGATGCAGAAGCTGTAGAAAAATGGTTAACTCTGCTAGAAGGTTATTTCTCTGTTCACAATTTTTCCGACAAAGAAAAGATCACCTTTTCACTACTTAAAGCTCTCCCTCATGTCAAACATTGGTGGAAAACTTACTGGGAGAAAAGTTCCACAGAGGAGTCTGGAATATATGGGGTCGATCCCACTTAGGATTCTTTACTGGATGCGGTAAAGGAACAGTATTACTATGTTGGCAACTATGAGGACCAATGCATGAGATGGACCACACTGCGGCAAGAGAGGGGCCAAGAAATTTTGGAGTTCACCAATACCTTCCATAACTTGCGCACCAAGATAGGTATCAAAGACTCCGAGTGACGTTTGGTTTTGAAATACCGTGGGGATATACATAGATACATCTAGACTGAAATGGATTTTCTAGACTTCTCATCACTTGGTGCTACCTATCAATATGCTGTTAAAATCAAGCAGAAATTTAAGCACCAAAAAAAATGGGAGTTTGGGTCTACAAATACACAACAACCAAGGTATGACAAAGACAACCCTAACAAATAGTCTCCCGAAAACCAGTCCAAGCCACGGGAAAACAAGGGTCATGGGAAGACAAAGAAGGACACCAGAAAATAGTGTGATTTCCACAAAATCCCCTGGCACAACACCGATGAATGTTGCTCAAAAAAATCATTAGTGGTTGAGATCAAAGACAAGGGGCCAAACCTTGATTCAGAATCTGATTCTGAAAATACTGGTAAAAGACAGATCATTGACATAAACCCCATTGCTATTGTCGCGACCGCAGAAATTCAACCAGAAGAACCAACAGATTCATAAGAGGGGGAGTGCCTTTTTCATTAAAATATGTGGGTGAAGGGGAACCCTCTACATTTTATTATTGATAGTGGAAGTCAAAAAAACATCATCTCAGCAGAGGTTGTCAAATAGTTGGGATTGTCGACAACACCACAGCTGTATCCATACAACATCAGGTGGCTTCAGCAAGGATGAGATCTCCATGTCAACCAACAGTGTTGATTTTCATACGACATTCAATGCTTAAAGGATGAGGTATTATGTGATGTTTCCCCACTAGATGTCTGTGATTTTCTCTTGGGCCAACCATATATGTGGAGACACCATGTTGTTTATGAGTCTCGACCTCGTACTGTCATTGTTAGTTTGGGGGATCATCTCTACAGAATAAAATAGGTAGTTACAACTACTTTTCCACCTAAAAAGTGTAGCAAGGTAGTATCTCACACCGCAAAATTTAGCTTCTTCACAATCTATTCAAAAGGAGAACAAAAGGACATTGCAACCACTACAGACTTTCCCCAAGCACCTTCTATCCAACAGAAGCTGGTCGATAAGGCTATAGAAAAGTGAAAATATTCCTTCTGCACATCGTCCTCTCATGTATCTTGACTTGTTGAACAACCTCAACCTCAACAGGTTCGTGACAGATTTCCACAAACTGAGGAGCGCGACGTCTCTAGCAAGACAAGCAACTCACCAAGACGTAGATTCAACAAACTCTTTTTCCTCTCCCCCAGGAACTCAACACAATGGATACCATTGATTCCAAAGCAGGGAGGATTGATCCAGGTGGATATGGGTTCCCACCCAACTTTTCCAAATGGCTCAAAATAGTTTTCTGGCAATTTTGGCAATTTACTATTTTTAGCAGGTTTTAACGTCTAGGGCCATTTTGAGGGCCCAAATTAAGTTTTTCAAGGTTGAGTTTCTAAATGATAGTCAAATACATTATTGAAACCCAAAAATGAATCTCCTCTATGATACCATTCTAACGAGCTATCACACGCCTAAAACGAAGATCGTATGCAAAATTTATGACCCCGTGAAGTTGATGTACTCACTTACCCAAACGGGGCCCACATGACTTTTGGTGCTTCATCTCCTAGGGTTAGGTTTATGGATGTCTAGGGTTTTTTTCATTCTGGTTTATTGTAAAAAATCCTTCAAAGCCTCATTGTAATCATCTTCTTGCAAATGTGAGTAGCCATCACATCTCTTCTCAGAGATAAACTGCCACCATTCTAGCGAGTCTTTCACTCTGTATTTTTATAGTCTCTGTACATTTCTTTCATTAATAGAAATCATGTATTACTGTATATCTGTGTTTATGGTTTCATCTCTGGTACATTTTTGTTATATTATTGAAGATCTATGATATCTCTGTGCATTCCTTTATTATATCTCCGATCTCATTTCGTGCCGAAAATAATCTGGATTAGTGGTATCAGAACAGGTTGTTCTTGCTCATATTTTTCAGTGCATGTCCCCGACGAGGTCTGAGTATAGTAAGTTGGGTCTCAATCTTGTCTCCCTTGAGTAAAATTTCTCTCTCACACACAATAAACCCTCAATGGAAGAAGAAAATAAAAATGACGGAGCAAACGATCCTATAAGTCGGTTGCTTGAGCAAGCTCTCACGCGACAAAGGGACGCAATGATAAAGAATTTTTCGCACATCCTTCAACGCTTGCAGATAGAAATAGGTGCATCTTCATCAAGTAGCCACTTTGGAGGCACCTCACCTTTCAAAGTACAAGATAATTTAGATATTCCTGTATTTGAAGGATAGATAGATGCAGAAGCCCTAGAAAAATGGTTAACTTTGCTAGAAGGTTATTTCTCTGTTCATAAATTTTCTGACAAAGGAAAGATAACCTTCGCACTCCTTAAAGCTCTCCCTCATGTCAAAAATTGGTGGGAAACTTACTGGGAGCAAAGTTCCACAGAGGAGTCTGGAATATATTGGGTCGATCCCACTTGGGATTTTTTTCTGGATGCAGTAAAGGAACAGTATTACCCTGTTGGCAACTATGAGGACCAATACATGAGATAAACTACACTACAACAAGAGAGGGGCCAAGCAGTTTTTGAGTTCACCAATACCTTCCATACATTGCAGACCAAGCTGGGTATAAAATAATCCGAGCGACATTTGGTTTTGAAATACCGTGGGGCTCTACACAGATACATCTAGACTGAAATGGATTTTCTGGACATCTCATCACTTGGTGTTGCCTATAGATATGTTGTTAAAATTGAGCAAAAATTTAAGAACCAGAACAAACGGGAGTTTGGGTCTGCAAATCCACAACAACCAAATTATGACAAAGACAATCCTAACAAACAGTCTCCCGAAAACAAGTCCAAGCCACAGAAAAAGAAGTATCATGGGTAGACAAAGAAAGACACTTGAAAATGGTGAGATTTCCACAAAAGCCCCTGGCACAACACCGATGAATGTCGCTAAAAACAGTCATTGTTGGCTGAGATCAAAGACAAGGAGCCAAACCCTGATTGATAATATTATTATGAAAATACTGGTAAAAGACAGATCATCGACAGAGACCCATCTGCTATTGTTGCAATCGTAGCAATTCAACTAGAAGAACCAACAGATTTAGAAGAGGGGCAGTGCCTTTTTCATTCATAGATATGGGTGAAGGGGAACCCACTGCATTTTATTGTTGATAGCAGAAGCCAGAAAAACCTCATCTCAGCAGAGGTCATCAAATAGTTAGTATTGTTGACAACACCACACCTGCAGCCATACAACATCAGGTGGCTTCGGCAAGGACAAGATCTCTGTGTCAACTAACAGTGTCGATTTTCATATTGCATCCAACCCTTCAAGAATGAGGTATTATGTGATGTTTCCCCATTGGATGTCTATGATTTTCTCTTGGGCCAACCATATATGTGGAGACGCCATGCTGTTTATGAGTCTCGACCCCGTAGTGTCATTTTTACTTTGGGGGGTCATCTCTACAGAGTACCAGAGGTAGTTCCAACTACTGCTCCACCTAAAAAGTGTCGCAAGGTAGTATCTCTTACTGCAAAATTTAGTTTCTTCACAATCTGTTCAAAAGGAGAACAAAAGGACACTGCAACCACTACAATATTGCCCCAAGCACCTTCTATCCAACAGAAGCAGGTCGATAAGGCTGCAGAAAAGTGAAAAGATTCCTTCTGCACATCATCCTCTCATGTATCTCAACTTGTTGAATAGCCTCAACCTCAACAGGTTCATGACAGATTTCCACAAACTGAGAAGTGCGACGTCTCCAACAAGACAAGCAACTCACCAAGATGGAGATTCAACAAATGCTTTTCCCTCTCCCCCAGGAACTCAACGCAATGGAGACCATTGATTCCTAAGGAGGGAGGATTGATCCAGGTGGATATCGGTGGCCACCCACCTTTTCCAAATGGCTCAAAATAGTTTTCTGACAATTTTGGCAATTTACTATTTTTAGCAGGTTTTAACTTTTGGGGCCATTTTGAGGGACCAAATGAAGGTTTTTCATGATAGAGGTTCTTAATGATATCCAAATGAATTATTGAGCCTCCAAAATGAATCTACTTGACGATACCTTTCCAACGAGATACCACACGCCTAAAACGGAGATCGTATACAAATGTTATGACCTCGGGAAGTTGATGTACTCACTTACCCAAACAGGGCCCACATGAATTTTGGCGCTTCATCTCCTAGGGTTAGGTTTTTGGATGTATAGGGTTTTTTTCATTTCGGTTTATTGTAAAATGGCCTTCAGATCCTCATTGTAATCATCTTCTTGTGAATGGGAGTAGCCGTCACATCTCTTCTCAAAGATAAGATGCCACCATTCTAGCGAGTCTTTCACTCTGTATTTTTACAGTCTCTGTACATTTATTTCATTAATAGAAATCGTGTATTACTGTATATATGTGTTTATGGTTTCATATCTGATACATTTCTGGTATATTATTGAATATCTGTGATATCTCTGTGCATTTTTTATTATATCTTTGATCTCATTTCGTGCCGAAAATAATCCAGATCAGTGGTATCAGAATAGGTTGTTCTTGGTCATTTTTTTCAGTGCATGTCCCCGATGAGGTCTAAGTATAGGAAGTTGGGTCTCGAGCTTGTCTCTCTTGAGGACAATTTCTCTCACATACCCAAGAAACCCTCAATGGCAGAAGAAAATAAAAACGGCAGAGAAGACGATCCTATAAGTCTGTTGCTTGAGCAAGCTCTCACGCGACAGAGGGACGAAAAGATGGAGATTTTTTCCCACATCCTTCAATTCTTTCTGATAGCAACAGGCACATCTTCATCAAGTGGCCACTTTGGAGGCACATTTCCTTTCAAAGTACAATATAATTTTGATATTCCCATATTTGAAGGACAGATAGATGAAGAAGCCCTAGAAAAATGGTTAACTCTGCTAGAAGGTTATTTCTCTATTAACAATTTTTCCGGCAAAGAAAGGATGACCTTCACACTCCTTAAAGCTCTCCCTCATGTCAAACATTGGTTGGAAACTTACTAGGAGAAAAGTTCCACATAGGAGTCTGGAATATATTGGGTTGATCGCACTTGGGATTTTTTTCTAGATGCGGTAAAGGAATAGTATTACCTTGTTGGCAACTATGAGGACTAGTACATGAGATGGACCACACTACAACAAGAGAGGGGCCAAGCAGTTTCGGAGTTCACCAATACCTTCCATACCTTGCGCACCAATCTCGGTATCAAAGACTCTGAGCAACATTTGGTTTTGAAATACCGTTGGGCTCTACACAGATACATCCAGACTAAAATGGATTTTCTGGACATTAATCACTCGGTGTTGCCTATCGATATGCTGTTAAAATCAAGTAGAAATTTAAGAACAAAAAAAAACAGGTGTTTGGGTCTGCAAATCCACAACAACAAAATTATGACAAAGACAACCCTAACAAACAGTCTCCCAAAAACTAGTCCAAGCCACGGGATAAGAAGGGTCACGGGAAGAAAAAGAAGGACACCAGAAAATGGTGCGATTTCCAAAAAAGACCCTGGCACAACACTGATGAATGTCACTCAAAACATTCATTGATGGTTGAGATCAGAGACAAGGAGCCAAACCTTGATTCAGAATCTGATTCTGAAAATACTGGTAAAAGACAGATCATCAATGCATACCCATCTGCTATTGTCACGACCGCAACAATTCAACCAGAAGAACCAACAGATTTAGAAGAGGGGGAATGCATTTTTCATTCACAGATGTGGGTGAAGGGGAACCAACTACATTTTATTGTTGATAACGGAAGCCAGAAAAACCTCATCTCAGTAGAGGTCATCAAACAGTTGGGATTGTCGACAACACCACACCCATAGTATCTCATACTGCAAAATTCAGCTTCTTCACAATCTGTTCGAAAGGAGAACAAAAGGACATTGCAACCACTACAATCTTGCCCCAAGCACCTTCTATCCAACAGAAGCAAGTCGATAATGTTGCAGAAAAGTGCAAAGATTCCTTCTGCACATTGTCCTCTCATGTATCTAGATCAAAGGGAGGATTGATCTAGGTGGATATCAGTGGCCACCCACCTTTTCCAAATGGCTCAAAATAGTTTTCTGGCAATTTGGCAATTTACTATTTTTAGCAGGTTTTAACTTCTGAGGCCATTTTGAGGGCCCAAATCAAGGTTTTTCAAGATAAAGGGTCTCAGTGTTTGTCTTTCACTCTGTATTTTTAAAGTCTCTGTACATTTCTTTCATTAATAGAAATCATGTATTATTGTATATCTGTGTTTATGGTTGCATATCTGATACATTTTTGTTATATTATTGAATATCTATGATATCTCTGTGCATTTCTTCAATATATCTTCGATCTCATTTCATGTTGAAAATAATCTGGATCAGTGGTATCAGAACATGATATTCTTGGTTGTTCTTTTCAGTGCATGTCCATGACGAGGTCTGAGTATAGAAAGTTGGGTCTCGAGCTTGTCTCTCTTGAGGAAAATTTCTCTCTCACACCCAAGAAACACTCAATGGTAGAAGAAAAGAAAAACAATGGAGCATACGATCCTGTAAGTCTGTTGCTTGAGCAAGCTCTCACGTGACAGAGGGACAAAATGATGGAGAATTTTTCCCACATCCTTCAATGTCTGCCGATAGCAACATGCACATCTTCATCAATCAACCACTTTGGAGGCACCTCGCCTTTCAAAGTACAAGTTAATTTTGATATTCCTGTATTTGAAGGACAGATAGATGCAGAAGCTCTAGAAAAATGGTTAACTCTACTAGAAGGTTATTTCCCTGTTTACAATTTTTCTGACAAACAAAAGATCACCTTCACACTCCTTAAAGCTCTCCCTCATGTCAAACGTTGGTGGGAAACTTACTGGGAAAGTTCCACAAAGGAGTCTGGAATATATGGGGCCGATCCCACTTGGGATTTTTTTCTGGATGCACTAAAGGAACAGTATTACCCTGTTAGCAACTATGAGCACCAGTGCATGAGATGGACCAGACTGCGGCAAGAGAGGGGCCAAGAAGTTCTCGAGTTCACCAATACCTTCCATACCTTTCACACCAAGTTGGGTATCAAAGACTCCGAGGGATGTTTGGTATTGAAAAACTGTGGGGCTCTACAGAGATACATCTAGAATGAAATGGATTTTCTGGACTTCTCCTCACTCGGTGCTACCTATCGATATGCTGTTAAAATCGAGCAGAAATTTAAGCACTAGAAAAAATGGGAGTTTGGGTCTGCAAATCCACAATAACCAAAGTATGACAAAGAAATCCCTAAAAAACAATCTCTCAAAAACCAATCCAAGCCACAGGAAAAGAAGGGTCACGGGAATATAAAGAAGGACACCAAAAAATGGTGCGATTTCCACAAAATCCCCTGGCACAACACCGATGAATGTCGCTCAAAAAAATCATTGGTGGTTGAGATCAAAGACAAGGAGCCAAACCCTGATTCAGAATCTGATTCTAAAAATACTAGTAAAAGACAGATCATCGATGCAAACCCCACTGCTATTGTCGCGACCACAACAATTCAACCAGAAGAACCAACATATTCAGAAGAGGGGGAGTGCTTTTTTCATTCACATATCTGGGTGAAGGGGAACCCGCTGCATTTTATTATTGATAGCAGAAGCCAGAAAACCCTCATCTCAGCAGAGGTTGTCAAACAGTTGGGATTGTGGACAACACCACACTCGCAGCCATACAACATCTGGTGGCTTTAGCAAGGATGAGATCTCTGTTTCAACCAACAATCTCTATTTTCATACGACATCCAACCCTTCAAGGATGAGGTATTATGTGATGTTTCCCCACTAGATGTCTGTGATGTTCTCATGGGCCAACCATATATGTGGAGATGCCATGGTTTTTATGAGTCTCGACCCCATAGTGTCATTGTTACTTTGGGGGGTCATCTCTAAAGAATACAAGAGGTAGTTTCAACTACTGTTCCACCTAAAAAGTGTCGCAAGGTAGTATCTCATACTGCAAAAGTCAACTTCTTCACAATCTGTTCAAAAGGACAGCAAAAGGACACTGCAACCACTACAGTCTTGCCCCAAGCACCTTCTATCCAACAAAAGTAGGTCGATAAGGCTGCAGAAAAGTTAAAAGATTCCTTTTGCACGTCACCCTCTCATGTATCTCAACTTTTTGAACCCCCTCAACCTCAACAGGTTCATGACAGATTTCCACAAACTGAGTAGCGCGACGTCTCCAGCAAGACAAGTAGCTCACCAAGATGCAGATTCAACAAATTATTTTCACTCTCCCCCGAGAACTCGATGCAATGGAGACCATTGATTCCTAAGGATGGAGGATTGATCTAGGTGGATATTGGTGGCCACCCACCTTTTCCAAATGGCTCAAAACCGTTCTTTGGCAATTTTGGCAATTTACTATTTTTAGCAGGTTTTAATTTCCGAGGCCATTTTGAGGGCCCAAATGAAGGTTTTTCAAGATCCAGGTTCTCAATGATATCCAAAGGTATTATTAAGCCCCCAAAACAAATCTCCTCGATGATACCTTTCCAACAATCTATCACATGCCCAAAATGGAGATCGTATGCAAAAGTTACGACCTCGGGAAGTTGATGTACTCACTTACCCAAACAGGGCCCACATGACTTTTGGCGCTTCATCTCGTAGGGTTAGGTTTTTGGATGTATAGGGTTTTTGGAATTCCAGTTTATTGTAAAAAGGCCTACAGAGCCTCATTGTAATCATCTTCTTGCAAATGCAAGTAGCCATCACATCTCTTCTCAGAGATAAGTTGCCACCATTCTAGCGAGTCTTTCACTCTGTATTTTTATAGTCTCTGTACATTTCTTTCATTAATAGAATTTGTGTATTATTGTATATCTGTGTTTATGGTTGCATATTTGATACATTTCTGTTATATTATTGAATATCTGTGATATCTCTGTGCATTTCTTTATTATATTTCCGATCTCATTTAGTACCGAAAATAATCCAGATCAGTGGTATCAGAACAGGTTGTTCTTGGTCATTTTTTTCAGTGCATGTGCCCGACGAGGTCTGAGTATAGCAAGTTGGTCTCGAGCTTGTCTCTCTTCAGGAAAATTGATCTCACTCACCCAAGAAATCCTCAACGGAAAAAGAAAATAAAAATGACAGAGCAAACGATCCTATAAGTGTGTTGCTTGAGCAAGCTCTCACACGACAGAGGGACAAAATGATGGAGAATTTTTCCCACATCCTTCAATGCTTGCCTATAGAAACAGATGCATCTTCATCAAACAACCACTTTGGAGGCACCTCGCCTTTCAAAGTACAAGTTAATTTAGATATTCCTGTATTTAAAGGACAGATAGATGCAGAAGCCCTAGAAAAATGGTTAACTCTGCTAGAAGGTTATTTCTCTACACACAATTTTTTCGACAAAGAAAAGATCACCTTCACACTCCTTAAATATCTCCCTCATGTCAAACATTCGTGGGAAACTTACTAGGAGAAAAGTTCCACAAAGAAGTCTGGAATATATGGGGCCGATCCCACTTGGGATTTTTTTTTTGATGCGGTAAAGGAACAATATTACCCTGTTGGAAACTATGAGTACAATTACATGAGATGGACCACACTGCGGTAAGAAAGGGGGAAAGCAGTTCTAGAGTTCACCAATACCTTCCATACCTTGCACACCAGGCTGTGTATCAAAGACTTTGAGCAACAATTGGTTTTGAAATACCGTGGGGCTCTACACAGATACATCCAGACTGAAATGGATTTTCTAAACATTTCATCACTCGGTGTTGCCTATCGATATGTTGTTAAAATAGAGTAGAAATTTAAGCACCAGAACAAAAGGGAGTTTGGGTCTGCAAATCCACAAAAACCAAAGTATGAAAAAGACAAGCCTAACAAACAGTCTCCCGAAAATCATTCCAAGCCATAGGAAAATAAGGGTCACGAGAAGACAAAGAAGGACACCGAAAAATGGTGTGATTTCCACAAAAGCCCCAAGCACAACACTGATGAATGTCACTCAAAGTAGTCATTGGTGGCTGAGATCAAAGACAAGGAGCCAAACCCTAATTCAGAATCTGATTCTGAAAATACTGGTAAAAGACAGATCATCGACGCAGACCCCACTGCTATTGTCATGACCGCAGCAATTCAACCAGAAGAACCAACAGATTTAGAAAATGGGGAGCGACTTTTTCATTCATAGATATGAGTGAAGGGGAACCCGCTGCATTTTATTGTTGATAACAGAAGCCAGAAAAACCTCATCTCAGTAGAGGTCGTCAAACAGTTGAGATTGTCGACAACACCACACCCACAACCATAAAACATCGGGTGTCTTTGGCAAGGACGAGATCTCCATGTCAACCAAAAATGTCGATTGTCATACAACATCCAACCCTTCAAGGATGAGGTATTATGTGATGTTTCCCCACTATATGTCTGTGATGTTCTCTTGGTCCAACCATATATGTGGAGACGTCATGTTGTTTATAAGTCTCTACCCCATAGTGTCATTGTTACTTTGGTGGGTCATCTCTACAGAATACCAGAGGTAGTTCCAACAACTGTTCCACCTAAAAAGTGTCGCAAGGTAGTATCTCATACTGCAAAATTGAGTTTCTTCACAATCTGTTCAAAATGAGAACAAAAGGACACTGCAACCACTACAGTCTTGCCCCAAGCACCTTCTGTCCAACAGAAGAAGGTCGATAAGGCTGCAGAAAAGTGAAAAGATTCCTTTTTCACATCTTCCTCTCATGTATCTCAACTTGTTGAACAACCTCAACCTCAACAGGTTCGTGACATATTTCCACAAACTGAGCAGTGCGACGTCTCCAGCAAGACAAACAACTCACCAAGATGCAGATTCAACAAACGCTTTTCCCTCTCCCCTGGGAACTCAATGTAATGGAGACCATTGATTCCTAAGGAGGGAGGATTGATCCAGGTGGATATTGGTGGCCACCCACCTTTTCCAAATGGCTTAAAACAGTTTTCTGGCAATTTTGGCAATTTACTATTTTTAGCAGGTTTTAACTTCCGGGGCCATTTTGAGGGCCCAAAAGAATTTTTTTCAACATAAAGGTTCTCAATGATATATGAATGCATTATTGAAACCCCAAAATGAATCTCCTCGATGATACCTTTCGAACGAGCTATCACACACCTAAAAGGAAGATCGTATGCAAAAGTTACGACCCAGGGAAGTTGATGTAGTCACTTAGCCAAACGGGCCCCACATGACTTTTGGCGCTTCATCTCCTAAGGTTAGGTTTTTGGATGTCTAGGGTTTTTTTCATTCCTGTTTATTGTAAAAAGGCCTTCAGAGCCTCATTGTAATCATCTTCTTGTGAATGCGAGTAGCCGTCACATCTCTTCTCAGAGATAAGTTGCCACCATTCTAGCGAGTCTTTCACTCTGTATTTTTAAAGTCTCTGTACATTTCTTTCATTAACAGAAATAATGTATTACTATATATATGTGTTTATGGTTGCAACTATCATACATTTTTGTTATATTATTGAATATACGTGATATCTCTGTGCATTTCTTTATTATATCTCCGATCTCATTTCATGCCAAAAATAATCTGGATCAGTGGTATTAGAACAGGTTGTTCTTGGTAATTTTTTTAGTGCATGTCCCCGATGAGGTTTGAGTATAGAAATTTGGGTCTTGAGCTTGTCTCTCTTGAGGAAAAACACTCTCACACACCCAAGAAACCCTCAATTGTAGAATAAAAGAAAAACGATGGAGAAGACGATCCTATAAGTCCGTTGCTTGAGAAAGCTCTCATGCGACAGAGGGATGAAATGATAGAGATTTTTTCCCACATCCTTCAACTCCTACCGATAGAAATAGGAACATACTCATTAAGCAGCCACTTTGGAGGCACCTCACCTTTCAAAGTACAACTTGATTTTGATATTCCTCTATTTCAAGGACAGATAGATGCAGAAGCCCTAGAAAAATGGTTAACTCTGCTAGAAGGTTATTTCTCTGTTCACAATTTTTTCGACAAAGAAAAGATCACCTTCACACTCCTTAAAGCTCTTCCTCATGTCAAACATTGGTGGGAAACTTACTGGGAGAAAATTTCCACAAAGGATTCTGGAATATATGGGGCCGATCCCACTTGGGATTTTTTTTTTAATGCGGTAAAGGAACAATATTACCCTGTTGGCAACTATGAGGACCAGTACACAAGTTGGACCACATTAAGGAAAGAGAGGGGCCAAGAAGTTCTGAAGTTCACCAATACCTTCCACACCTTGTTTACCAAGCTGGGTATCAAAGACGCCGAGTGACATTTGGTTTTGAAATACTGTGGGGCTCTACACAGATACATCCAGACTGAAATGGATTTTTTGGTCAGCTCATCACTCGGTGTTGCCTATTGATATGCTATTAAAATTGAGTAGAAATTTAAGCACCAGAAAAAATGTTGCCCCACTGGATGTCTGTGATGTTCTCTTAGGCCAACCATATATGTGGAGATGCCATGTTGTTTATGAGTCTCGACCCTGTAGTGTCATTGTTACTTTGGGGGGTCATCTCTACAGAATACCAGAGGTATTTCCGACTACTGTTCCACCTAAAAAGTATCGCAAGGTAGTATCTCATACTGCAAAATTCAGCTTCTTCACAATCTGTTCAAAAGGAGAACAAAAGGACACTAGAACCAGTACAGTCTTGCCCCAAGCACCTTCTATCCAATAGAAGCAGGTCGATAAGGCTGTAGAAAAGTGCAAATATTATTTATGCACATCATCCTCTCACGTATCTTGACTTGTTGAATAGACTCAACCTCAACAAGTTGGTGACAGATTTCCACAAACTGAGCAACGCAACGTCTCCAGCAAGACAAGCAACTCAGAAAGATGAAAATTCAACAAACGCTTTTCCCTCTCCCCCGGGAACTCAACGGAATGGAGACCATTGATTCCTAAGGAGGGAGGATTGATCTAGGTGGATATTAGTGGCCACCCACCTTTTCCAAATGGTTCAAAATAGTTTTCTGGCAATTTTGGCAATTTACTATTTTTAGCAGGTTTTAACTTCCGGAGCCATTTTGAGGGCCCAAATGAAGGTTTTTTGAGATACATATTCTCAATGATATTTTAAGTAATTATTGAGCTCTAAAAATTAATCTCCTCGCGGATACCTTTCCAACGAGCTATCACATGTCTAAAACGGAGATCGTATGCAAAATTTACAACACCGGGAAGTTGATGTACTCACTTACCCAAACGGGGCCCACATGACTTTTGGCGCTTCATCTCCTAGGGTTAGGTTTTTGGATGTATAGGGTTTTTGGCATTCTGGTTTATTGTAAAAATGCCTTCAGAGCCTCATTGTAATCATCTTCTTTCAAATGTGAGTAGTCGTCACATCTCTTCTCAGAGATAAGATGCCACCATTCTAGCGAGTCTTTCACTTTGTATTTTACAGTCTCTGTACATTTATTTCATTAATAGAAATCACGTATTACTGTATATTTGTGTTTATGGTTGCATCTCTGAAACATTTCTGTAATATTATTGAATATTTGTGATATCTCTATTCATTTCTTTATTATATCTCCAATTTCATTTCGTGCCGAAAATAATCTGGATCAGTGGTATTAGAACAGGCTCTTCTTGGTCATTTTTTTCAGTGCATGTTCCTGACGAGGTTTGAGTATAGAAATTTGGGTCTCGAGCTTGTCTCTATTGAGGAAAATCTCTCTCACAAACCCAAGAAATCCTCAATGGAAGAAGAAAATAAAAACGATGGAGCAAACGAGCCTATAAGTTTGTTGCTTGAGCAAGCTCTCACGCAACAGAGGGACGAAATGATGGAGAATTTTTCTCGCATCCTTCAACGCCTGTCGATAGCAACAGACGCATCTTCATCAAGCGGCCACTTTGGAGGAACCTCTCCTTTCAAAGTACAAGTTGATTTTGATATTCCTGTATTTGAAGGACAAATAGATGCACAAGCTCTAGAAAAATGGTTAACTTTGCTAGAAGGTTATTTCTCTGTTCACAATTTTTCCGACAATGAAAAGATCACCTTCGCACTCCTTAAATCTCTCCCTCGTGTCAAAAATTGGTGGGAAAATTACTGGGAGAAAAGTTCCAGAGAGGAGTTTGGAATATGGGGCCGATCCCACCTGAGATTTTTTTCTGGATGTGGTAAAGGAAAAATATTACCCTGTCGGCAGCTATGAGGACCAGTACATGAGATCGACCACACTGCGGCAAGAGAGGGGCCAAGTAGTTATGGAGTTCACCAATACCTTCCATACCTTGTGCACCAAGCTGGCTTTCAAAGACTCCGAGAAACATTTGGTTTTGAAATACCGTGGGTCTCTGCACAGATACATCTAGACTAAAATGGATTTTCTGGACATCTCATCACTCAGTGCCGCCTATCGATATGTTGTTAAAATTGAGAAAAAATTTAAGCATGAGAAAAAATGGGAGTTTGGGTCTACAAATCCACAACAACCAAAGTATGACAAAGACAACCCTAACAAACAGTCTCCCAAAAACCATTCCAAGACACAGGAAAAGAAGGGTCACAGGTAGACAAAGAAGGACACTAGAGAATGGTATGATTTCCACAAAAGCTCCTGGCACAACACCGATGAATGTCGCTCAAAATAGTCATTGGTGGTTGAGATCAAAGACAAGGAGCCAAACCTTGATTCAAAATTTGATTCTAAAAATACTGGTAAAAGATAGATCATTGATGCAGAACCCACTGCTATTGTCGTGACCATAGAAATTCATTCAGAAGAACCAATAGATTCAGAAGAGGGGGAGCGTATTTTTCATTCATAGATGTCGGTGAGGGGGAACCCGCTGCATTTTATTGTTGATAGCAGAAGCTAGAAAAACCTCATCTCAGCAGAGGTCATTGTTTGCACCCAATTCGTCACCTTGTGAGCAAATTAAGGGTGCTTACATGCCCAGTTGGGTCTTGCTGAGCATGACAACTGTAGAGGAAAGAGTTAGAGAAAAAAAAAAATTATAAGCAAGAATTAAATTAAAAAAAACTAAAACTATAAGCATATGGATAAAGAAATAACAAAGACAACAAGACCAATATCACCAATGTTTTTAGGCTGATCAATTGATGAAATCAAAGCACAATGAAGAAAGGGGACTATGAGTCCCTTCTTTCTCCAATGGAAGGCTCTTGTGCCCTCACAAACTTGCTCTCCTTACAATAAGAAAATGAGAATGATGGTGAAAGAACTCCTAGCACATCCACTCAATGGAGAGGTAGATGGCTCAATGAAATGGTGCCAATGTGTTATTGCCAAGGAGTGAGTCCTTAAAACAATCTAGACAGCATAACATTACATGAAATTCCTTGAGAAAATGATGTTTCTTCATGGCTTTTTATAGCATAGCATTGGGTGATTATGTAACTCCTTTGAAGTGTGAAAAGGGGCTCTTTAAGGCTTCATTAGGTCTTTGAACAGCCTACCATGCGGATTCATCTCAGATTTGAGGGTCAAATTGGTTTGGGAGCTGATCCATTAGTGGTTGGGAGGCCGACCAATTCAATAAATGCGCCGTTTAGAAGGTGCGCGGGTTTTTGCGCTAACATCGGCGCATCGTGCGGGTATGCGCACATGGTACGTTTCTATCATGCGCATGTGCGCGCGCACCAAACTCTTGTAAAGAGCCCTTCAATTTTTGGTTACTTTGTATAGTTTTTCACCTTTTTGCAATGCTGTGAAATTAAGTCAGTGCCATGAATGAATTCATTACTGTTTGACGATGCTGAGTTCTTGTCTCCATGTGCGGATGAAATTTCAGTGATAACAGATGCCCCCTGATGGATGAGGTTAGGAGCATACGTATAACCGAAATCCATCAATGTTTCTTCTACTGAGAATGTTGTTGAAAGAGAGAGAAATAATGGGACCGTGTAGAGAAATCCTTTTGAGAATAAAAGAACCGGTAGAACCTGACCTTCCATAAGGTGCGTAACAATATAAAACTGTGTACAAATGAGGTGGGAATGCCCCATGCTCGTGTTATGTAACTCTGAAAAAAGATGATGAAAGTGTTGGTGTAGATAACGGCAGTGCCCTCGGGGGCGGTGATGATAAAGGTAGAAGACAATTCTGCAAAGGAATATACTCTAAACAAGAGGTAATGATCATGGTAATAAGAAGTGACGATGATGTGGGCATTGATAGCCCTACCCGGTTCATAGGTCTTTGAAAAATGATAAAAAGAACTGCAATAGTCGCCATGTAAGACCCACCATAACATGAGAAAGTGTTGGCGTCGAATGTTATGGGGGCCAACGACAGCAGGGAACAACGGTGGTTCACCCTGTGTTGTCTGAGATCTCTCATGAAATGGAGAATGAGAATCAAGATACTATCGCCCTTCTGGAAAAAGTGTGTTGGTTTCGAAAAAAGGGGAACGCGACTCCTAGAAGCAAAGGGATTCATAGAATCTACTGAGGTGAGGAAGTGGCAGAGGTACATGGACGAAATCAAAAAGTGGGGAGACTCAAGACTGCCCTTGGTTGGAAGGTGTATGATATAATGAGTGGCCACAACTGTGTGACAAGGTTGAGTGTCAGGGGGACGCCAAGACCGAGGATAAGTTGTGCCAGAGGCGGGACAAGGTAAACAAATTCAGAGGGTAGAGTTAAGTGACCTGTGGAGTACTCTGAAGATATGGATGATGCCGGCTAGGGTAGATGAGAAGCAATGCTCCAACCAAGGGTGACATGGGTTGCGCGTGGCCAAAATGAAGCAAGTCACCAATGGTGACGACAAAAGAAAATGTAAAGACTGGAAATACATGACGTTTGTACAATAAATAATGAATAATTTGGGGATAAATGTACAAATACAGAAACGGGTGCCCCAGTGTGAAATGCGTGCCCCAGGGAGGGAAAAATGTTCGTGGAAAACTGATGAAGGGTGGGGGCCCCATTGGTGAGTTTCTGTATGAGGTAGGTGAAATGGGGGTAGGTTCGCAGATGGGCAAACTGAATGTGGATGAAATGGAGGGTTCATGATACTGCGGAGGTGCAGGTACAAAAATAGAACCATAAAGAGATAATCTGGGAGTCCAGGTGGGAAAGCTAGCAAAATGAGGAGAAGGATTATGTGGCTGATGCACAACATGATGAAAGACTATCGGGACTCCCATCCCTAAAGGGTAATGAAGAACAACATGAGTGTCAAAAAGTGCCAATAGGTGTTATGAATGGGACAACTCATGTGGGTAAGAATGCTACCGGGTAACAGCACCTAAAATGCAAATGGAGGTGTAGGTACTACAGAGCCGGGAATGAGGATCCTAAAGGACAATATCAATGGGTGTGACTGGAAATGTAAATGAAATACAGTGGGAGAGACTACATGCCAGTGCTGAACATATACCTAAAGGGATGATGTCAATGACCGATGAGCAAGTACCTGCGCACATAACAACCAAATACCCAAAGTGAACAATATATGTCAAGAATCAAAGATATGAGCATGTATTAGATAAATGTGACAATGCGTGTGCTTACCTGACCATGGTATGAAAAAAGGTGCCCCGGGGGCTCATGATGAAAAGTGACCCAGGGACAGCTATGATGTAGGTGGCGGGATGCTGATCCTGTGGCTGAATACGGTTTGAAAAATGGACACCCTGGGCTCCCAGAATGGTGAGTGGAAGTTTGGAAAAAGGGCTATATATAGTTGTAGGGCCCATATTGCCACCTCATTTGTACCTGCTGCAATAGTGACTGGACGAGCAGATTTTAGAGGAGATTTGGATATTTGGGGAGGACGAGGCATCCGATCGACGTTCTGCGAGTATCAGGTTAGTGGTCTGATCATCCTGCATAGAAATAGGTTTTCAATTTTTGGGCAGGGATGGTACAGGGGGCCGTACCAGGGTAATTAGGGGAATTTTTCTGGAGTGTGGGCCCAGATGCGCAGGTGATTCGGTGGAAGGCGCGCATACGTGCGCGCCTGTCCACCGATTATACGCGCATTGTTAAGGTCCTAACCCGCACATGGGTAGATTAATGTATTCGGATGTAATAAAGGTCAATATTAATAAGACCTTTCAATAAAAGAGAATTAGGCGGATGTAAGAAGACCTAATAGAAGCTTCCGCTTCTAGAAGGATCT
>ML786565.1:288587-298770 GCA_009831015.1 Picea engelmannii | reverse complement strand
TTGGAGGTTGCCCCCTCGAAGAGGCCTGTGAACATTGCTATCTGAATCAAGTGCTATTTCTGTTCAAGTGATATTTCTGTTGCTATTTCGTATATCATTTCTGTGTATTGTGAAGATTATGCTGGATATTTTACTGTTATTCTATTATTTCTAGCATTTCGTTTCTGTTCTGCATATTTTATATATCTGGTATCTTGCACGCATGGGTGCACAAGAGAGGGAATTTAAGGCGCGCCCTAGGAGCGCGCCTGTGAGTTGAACAGGCGCGCATAAGTGTGCGCCTGTGGGTTGGATAGGCATGCACTTGTGCGTGCCTATATGATGAACAGGCGTGCTCAGAAGCACACCTGTGCATTGAATAGGTGCGCATATATGTGCGCCTGTATAGTGAACAGGCGCGCATGTAGGCGCGCCTGCGGGTGAAAAAAAAACCCACGCTTTTGAGACAAGTTTTTAAGGGTAGAAAACGAGTCTGTTTGATGCTGTTGATGGGTATCTGAGCTGATATAGGACTCTGTGTTGATTGCAGGTTGCCAGCAGTGGCGATGGTTGTGCGGTGGCGAGAGCGAGACTGGGCCCAGTTGTGAGAGGTTGTGACCAATGCGAGGCCTGAGGTGCGAGCGACTTTAGCAACCTATGGGTTGCTAAAGTTTTTTGAGTGCCTGTTGATACGGGCACAGGAGTATTTACTTCAGTTCCTGCTCCATATGTGGAGTCCGGAGCTGCATTGCTTCCTCATGCGAGGAGAGAAGATCCACTTCACTGCAGTGGAGGATGTATATTTTTTGACTGGGCTCCCCTTCCAGGGAACGCCTCTACCGGTAGAGCCTGTGCTGCCGAGGGATACACCCCTTGCCATGATTGGCGCATGATACTGCTCAGGCCCGGACTTTATGTCAGGGACGGTGGTGAGCGTGAGTGCTATAGACTCCCTGGCTCATCGTTGCATAGCGGCAATGATCATTCATGTATACGGGTCACTTGTGACCCAACAGATTAGTGGTGGCCAACTGTTGGTGCTGGAGAGGGTGGTGGTGGGCCGTGAGCGGTTTGCATGGGGGATGACGCTGCATGCGCGGATGATCGCGCAGTTGGACCGTTGTCGGTCCACATGTGCTAGGGAGTTTGCATTTGGCTCGATCCTGGTAACCTGGTTTTTGGAGAGGGTGTCGATGCTGCGCCCGAGGGTTCTGCTAGAGATGCTAGGGGAACGAGAGTCGCTCTTGAGGCGGTGGTCTTCAGTTTTGGTTCGCCACGGTGGTGGCGAAGGTGGCCATTAATTTTCAACACAGGCGTCATAGATATGGTGGCAGATGCCGCAGGTAGTACTTCGGTACCCTTATGTTGGGGTTGACTTCCGGGGGGACCCAGACATGGTGCTGCCTCCGAGGGAGGTTTTTGACCATCGAGGTACGTTTTATAATTTGTGCATGGTTTTGATCTTATGTCATTTTTGAGATATCAGTCCATATGTATGTGATATAGATGCTGATGTGATTTGGTTGTTGTTGTTTTGTGTGTGTGCAGATGTGGCACATCGCAGACGTGAGGTGGAGATGCCGAGAGTGTCAGCTCGTCGAGAGCCGGAGAGACTGCCACATGGAGAGAGACGGCGGCGGGATGATGTTGTGGGGAGACCAGAAGATCCCGAGAGGGCAGCGAGGAGGCGTTGGTTCGACAATCTTGGTGCAGGGCCATCACATGCTCCTCCGGTGGCAGCAGGAGTAGACTTTGATGATATACGCCGTCGTCTAGAGATGGTGTTGCAGGACGTGCCTGAGGGCATGTGGACACGGATCCAGGATGCGAGCTTCCTGGAGCAGCGCGTGGGGGTGCCTCCACCATGGCGAGCCATAGTGCGGCGAGCAGAAGTGATGGCTACGATGAATAGTGGACGCCTGCCGTTGGGGCAGGAGGGTCCTGTGGGTGGTCCTCCACCACTGCCTGGGGTAGGTGGGGGTGGGCTACCACCTCCTCCTGAGGGAGGGGCAGGTGGGGGTGCGATAGAGGCCCCCTGATGTATGATGTATACCTTTTTTATTGTATATAGGCTGGTGAGCCGATTTTTGTACCGAGGTGCGGCACTGGTCTGTGGGCATATGTATTTTTGGTATGTAAACATTTAGATGGCCTGATAGGCCTTTTATATATACATGAGTATACGTGTTTTGAGAGCCTGATGTTGTCTACATGTGTTTTTGTTGATGATGATGATGTCTATTCTATCTATATGCTGTGACAGGATTTGTGATATTTTTATGTACGTGTAGCTTGATGTGATATATGCCAATATAACACCATGTTAGCTATTTCATCTATTGTTTGATTCAATTGTCTTGGAATATGTGTAAATGTAATGGAATCAAAATGTCGAGATAATAATCTAACCTGCAGGTATTTGCGAAAGAGGCACGGATCGCATACACGGTAAACATTGTTGAGTTGGAGAATGACTAGTTGAGAGTCGAGGAAGACGCTAAGGTGGTGAATATGATGACGCTAGGCGTCGTCCAGGAGGCCAATGACTGCAGTGTATTCGTCTTGGTTGTTGGTTACTGGTCCCAAACAGATGTCACTTGAATGTAGCATTTCATGTGAGGGGGTATATAAAGCCCAAGCCGCTGAAGCGAGATTTTGTGTCCAATGGCTGGCGCCGTCGGCGTAACCAATGTGGTAGGCTAGTGGAGGAAGCATTTGTCAATAGCACAAATGATAGTTTAGATGAGAGGGTAGGAGAAAAAATATTAAAAACACTAAAAAGGAAAAAAGAAAAAATAACCTAAAGTAGAATGACTACTTCTAAGCATAAAATTTCTTGAGGTATAACCCATTGACGGGTTCCTTGAGTGAGAGGCCTTCGGGGGAGGCCAAGATGTATGCGCCTTTAGTGAGGCAATGTTGGATGATGTAAGGGCCATGCCAAAGTGATTCGAATTTTCCATGGCCAAAGGTATCATGGGCGATATCATAGGCCAGGACGAGGTCGCCTTCGCGAAATGATCGAAGGTTGACATGGTGGTCGAAGGTAGCCTTGGATCATTTTTTAGCTGCCTCATTGTTCTGTAAGGAAGATCGACGATCTTCATCCAGAGACTCCAAGTTCAGAAAGCACTGCTCCATTGGAGCAGTGTCAAGTAAAAGCTCAATTGCAGTGCGTAGGGTGGGAATTTCGCACTCGATGGGAAGAGTTGCCTCGATCCCATGGACTAAATGAAATGGCGTGAAACCTGTAGTGGTTTTTACTGCCGTGCGATAAGCCCATAGCACAAAAAATAACATATGATGCCAATTGGTTTTATGTTTACTAACCGTGCGCTGTAACATGGTCTTGAGGACTTTGTTCACTGCCTCGACCTGTCTGTTTGACTGAGGGTAATATGGTGAGGAAAACTCGTGAGAGAAGCCTAACCGAGATGAGAGTTCAACGAAGATCTCATTCTCGAAGTGTTTCCCATGGTCGGAAACAAGTTGGAGTGGTACGCCAAAATGGGATATGACGTGGTTAAATAAAAAACACGCTGCAGTGTCAGCGATGTTGTTGAAAGTTGGCATAGCTTCGGCCCATTTGGTGAAGTAATCAACGGAGACAACAATGTATTTGTGACCATTGCTGGAGGGGGGATTACAAGTCATAAAGTCGATGCCCCATTTACAAAAAGGGCCTGCAGTAATGACAGGGTGAAGAAGAGTGAGGGGAGCTTGGGCTTTGTTGGCATAGAGCTGACATTGCTCACATCATTTCACGGCATGAATTCAATCATGAAACAGGGTAGGCCAGAAGTAACCGGCTCGGATAATATTTTGAGCCGTGGATATACCCGAAAGATGGCCCCCACATGCACCACTGTGGCAGTTGTTTAAGACTCTGTCGACCTTGTCAATAGTCAGGCACCGACAAAGAATGGTGTCTACGCCCCGTCGGTATAGGATGTCTCCGATGAGGAGATAGCGAGGGGGCTGATGGTGAATACGTCGACGATCATCTCGTGAAAGGTGGTTACCGAACTTTTGAGTTCGTAGGTAGACGAGAAGGTCGCCATACCAAGGATCATCTGACGCGATGTAAAAGAGATGTTCGTCTGGAAAGTCGGTGTTGACGGGGGCACTGGTGGTGTCAGAGGGAAGGGTCATGACAAGTTCGGCGAGAATGAGGGCCTTCTTACTCTTAGGTGTTGAAAACTCGAGGTCGTACTCCTGAAGGATAACGATCCATCGAGAGAATTTTCCGTTAACTTGCCGACGGCTGAGCAAGTACTACATAGGGTTGGAATCTGCGACGACCTTTGTGGTGCGAAGCAAAATGTAATGGCGCAGTTTCTGGATTGCGAGGACAATTGCAAGAGCAAGTTTCTCTTCATGTTTGTACTTCAAGGGTGGTCCCGAGAGGTTTTTACTAACATAGTAAATGACATGTTCACGGTTTTCATCTCCGAGCTGGATGAGGATGCCGGCTACTGATACAACTAATGTTGATACGTAGAGGATTTAGTCGCGATTATAGTCAGGTGCACTAATTAAAGGTGCATTTGAAAGCACTTCTTTAAGATCGTCAAACGACTGTTGGGCATAGTCGTCCTAGTGAAAAGGGATGTCGTGACATAGTAAGCGAAGGAATCCATGTGCGCGTATGGCGTAATCTGGGACAAAGCGTCTAAGGAAGTTAGATTTTCCCTGAAGACTCTGAAGTTGCCGTAAATTCCGAGGAGGTGGAATTTCGGTGATAGCTTTGAATTTAAGGGGGTCTACGGTAATAACGCTTTGGGAAATGATAAAACCGAGGAGGCGCCATGTGGTGACACAGAACACACACTTGAGAGGGTTCAAGCGGATGTTGTACTGACCACACCGTTGAAAGATGATTCGTAAATCATCGAGGTGCTCGGTGCGTTTCTTGGATCGAGCGTTGAGGTCGTCCAAGTAGGCGAGGATGATTGCAGCCAGATCATGAAAGATGTATGTCATGGCCCACTGGAAAGTTGCGCCAATGTTTTTTAAGCCGAAGGGCATGACACGATATGCAAAAGTACCCCACGGGGTAATGAATGCAGTTTTATACTGATCAACTGGGTGGATTTGAATTTGGTTGTAGCTAGAGAATCCGTCCATAAAGGAGAGAGCCTCGTGGCCGGCGCAGTCGTCGATAATTTGATCGATGAAAGGCGTTGGAAAGTTGTCTTTTGGACATGCGTTATTGAGATCGCGAAAGTCGGTGCAGATGCGAATAGTGCCCTATTTTTTGTCAACGGGTACAGGGTTGGAAACCCATGAGGTATAAGCGATGGGGTCAATAAATCCGGCCGTACGCAATTTGTCAATTTCGGCTTTGATAGCCGCGGCCTTGGATGGGTGTAGCAGTCGCTGTTTCTGGTGAACTGGTGTGATGTCAGTCCAGGTGTCGATGTGATGCTCGACAATAGAGGGATCGAGGCCAGGAATTTCTATGTATGACCAGGCGAAAATATCCCTATATTCCTGGAAGAGGGCTTTATATGTGGCGATTTCCTGAGGAGTGCAAGCGGCTCCAATGATGATTTCTTCGACAATGCCATTTTTAATGGAAATGTCGATTTTGATGGTGGGGGAAATGTTGGCTAGATTACCTTCTTCAAATGCGTTGGGGGAAGGAATGGGATTGTTGAACCAATCGATAGGCCCTGATGGGATAAAATATTTGGTTTCGACCGCGTAAATGGGGTTTTGGTTAGGAGGCATAAGGGCCTCATGTGGAAGGAAGAGTGCATGATGATGCAGGGCGT
Source organism: Picea engelmannii (assembly GCA_009831015.1). Classification (NCBI taxonomy): domain Eukaryota; kingdom Viridiplantae; phylum Streptophyta; class Pinopsida; order Pinales; family Pinaceae; genus Picea; species Picea engelmannii. The sequence goes on along the minus strand of ML786565.1, from coordinate 293,014 downwards.
CCCAGGGAGATTCCGGGTGTTGTAGCTCTTCTAGTATTTCCTCGTCGCATTGGAAACGATGGGAATGTAAGGGGTCATGAGGAGTGACCTTGGTGACGGTGTGGTTTCCCCCTAAGGGAGAAGAAGGGGGAGCAATGTCAGGAGATGGTGAGGGTTCACTCATCATAAACCATATATTGAAGTACTGAGGGGTACCCGTGGTGGTTGGATGGAGAAGTTTCGTAGGGGAATGAGCAGGAGAGTTGGGGGGGTTGCGGGGTAAATCCTCAGAGATGTCATTTAAGAACCATGGAGGTGTTGCGAGTGTCTCGGGCTCTGGAGAAATGACATGAAGATCCTCGAGTGACGAAGTAATGTCAAGTACCGCCGTTGCGGGTTGGTGACACAAGGCCAATTGTCGTTGCCTGTATGCGAGGATCATAGGACACTAGTATGTAAAGTGAGTTAATGAATCGCAGAGAGAGAAAGGGCATCTCATACGTTCATTGACTGAAGTGGTGACATAGCGAATGTCAGTGATAGTCGAAGAGGATGTAGCAGGGCGTGGGTTGTTTTGGAAATTCTGGCGTACAACAGCTAATGTCTGCCAGAAACGTGGCAGTGCTGGGCAATGATGGGTGTAATGGCCATACTCAGAATAGATAGCACATGCGAATTTGGTCCTCAACCCTTTACTACTGGAAGGTTGGGTGGTAGTAGGACTAGTAGTAGTGACGGGTGTTGTGGGAGTTTAGTTGAGGGGAATCAAATTCCGTAATTCTGGTAGTGATGGGCAGTTGTTGGTTTGGTGACCCTCTTTCTCACATAGTGCGCAAGGTGGTGGAATGCGTGGAGGAAGTGGATCTGCACGCTCCTTCTTATTTCTCCTGCCCCCAGTTGTAGCAGGGGGGGTAGGGAGTATGGGGGTAGTGGGGGTAAGGACGGGAATCATCATGGGGAGGCCTTCCTATGGGGGAAGGGATGGGCAAGGGACCATCTCAGGTGGATGTAAATACCACACTGGGATTGCTACCACCATATTGGGTAGTGTGAGCGTTGCGGCTACCTAGAAATATTCAATACCGGGTGGAGGGTAAAAGAAGGAAATTTGAGTGAGGGGTGGGGGAACTGTCTCCCAAACGGGACTATGCCCTTGAGGGGACATGGATTCGTGGACTGTTGAGGTCGACGAGTGCGTAGGAGGCTCTGACTAGAGTGGCTCTGCGACTATTGAGACGTCAGGAATGACGGAAGCCTCCTAAGGAGGAAAAGTATCCTCCGTGTGAGTTTCGTTAGATGAGATGATGCATAATTGATTAGGGGGAAGGAGTGTTGATGCTCCATGGTATGTCCCTAATAAGGATGGATCTTTGAAAATCCCAGGACCCATCTTGACGAGTGGATATGCATCTTTGTTGGTGTGAATGAGAGGAAGAATGTTATCGAGATTGGCAGATGGGTTTGGATCATAATGTGAGACTTGGTCGATGGTCACAATCTTTTCGTTGTGGGGGAACATGATTGTGTGAAAGACGGATGATGCCACTGCCTTCATAGCATACATGTAGCTACGTCCGAACAAGATATTGTAATCGAGCGGAGCGTCGATAACTTCGATGAGAATGAGAATATTTTTTCCCCCGAGTTCTACGGGGACGTTTTGGAAGAGCCCTTCAGGAGATGATGGTCGTCCATCATAAGCTCGTAATGTGATGGCGGAGGGTATGAGTTTCGGGGAACCCAGTTTCTGCCATACTGTTTTGGACATGATGCATGTAGATGCACCTTCATCGATGATACACCGATGAACGGTGATGTTCCGTATTTTTACTGGTATTTGAATAGCGACCAGGGTGGGAAGACGAGGTTTGCTATTGTCAAGATCAAAGGTGATGAGTCTAGTATCTGGAGGGTCGACTGCCCCCAAGACGGAAAGTAGTGATTTACGTTGCATAGGACAAGTCTGGAGGACTTCCAATACTGACATGGCAGCCAGGGATTGTGCTAAGTCGTCGACCAAGCTATAGTTGTGAGCTTCCCTAGCCTGTGGGTTGTGGACATTCCTACGCAAGGGGATGAGAGGGATGCAAAGTGGTGGTTCGACAGAAGGGAAAGGGATCACCAACAGGGTCCCGTCGGTGTAGGGTTTGTCTCTGGATAGATAGGAGTAGACTCAGCTGGCGTATGATACTGACGATTGCGCGTTTGCAGAAGGATTTCTTCCTCACTGGTGAGGAGAATTGTTCGCTCTGCTGGATTGTTGGGGTTGTGGTATTGACCCACCTGAGGTGGGGGATGTTGCATGTCTTGTTGGGTGTTGATCACCCCTTGATGTGGGATGGGATTTTGCAGCACGGCGGGAGGGGGTTGTTGCATGTACTGTTGTGGTGCCTGTCGAGGGGAAGTTTGTGTAGGAGAAGGGGGAAGGCTCCCAGAGTCTTTCAACCGTTTGAAATCAGCGATCTGGTGGAAATGGTGAGTGTAATGACCGAACTCACCACAAAGGGCACAAGGGAAGATGGTTTTAACATTATTCCTCCCTTGGCGTTTGTTGTTATTGCCCCCTTGGGGGTTTTGGTTCCCTTGGTTCTGGTTTCCCCCAGTGGGTTGATGCTGTGGGGGTTGATTCCCGCCTTGACCAGGGTTTTTGTTATTCATGTTCCATCCTTTCTTCTTGGCATTGTTCTAAGGGTGAGTTGGGTTGGCTGTGTTCAACTGTTCAAAATTTTGGTATTGTTGAGCAGCAGAAGGTTGAACAAAATTTACCCGCGCATGTCGGTGTGGGGGAGCCATGGGTTGTGGAGGACCAGGAAATGGGAAGTATGGATTTTTGGGTGGTACCGGTCCATAAGGTACATAGGAAGGCGTAGCGCTTTCTCTAGTACTATAAGCGGATGTTGAGGGAGTACCACTAGTGGCTGGAAGAGGTGGATGTATGGGAGGTGCCTGTGGCGGTCCACTGATAGGTGGAGGTATAGCAATAGGATATGGCTGTTGATAAGGTGGTGGGGGATAATGAGTGCCCCCATATGCAGGAGGTTATTGATGTGTTCCATACATCGGTGGTGGTTTGGGTTGTGGAATATGGTGTGTGGTGGCACCTATTAGTCCGTCTGCTGAATGAGACATCCCAGGTTTGTCTTGGCCAAATGGCACAGGTTTTGGAAGGTCAGGAAGTACTGTGTATAAGTACCCTGACTGTGCATAAATAAGGTCATATTGTTGGGCCTTAGTGATGGCCTCCTCTTCATATTGAGGGAAGGTGGAAGCGACATCATTTCCAAGGAGAGAGACAAGTGATCTAAGAAACCAGTCAAGGCATTGTTGCTTGGTGGTTTCTGCTTTACACAAACTACGTCGCCTACGCCACTCATGAATGTGGTCAGCGATGTGGGTGGCTAAGGTCTGTTTGAAGTTAGACAGTAGTTCTAGACCATTGTCATGGCGGATGGGTAATTGGAAGAAGGTCAAAAATGCTTTGGCCAATGACTCAAAGGTCCCATGGGACCCTAATTTTTCTTCGACGTACCATTTGGCTGATGGGCCAGTAAGTGTGCGTTGAAATAATCGCAGTCTGATGGAATCATCCATGATGCTATTGGAAGAACACCATAGATGAAAATTCATGACATGGTTGGCAGGGTCATCCCCTGCCTTTCCTTCAAACTTTGGTATGTCTGAAGGAAGTTTTGTTGGCATTGCAGGCCATGTGGCGTCATGCAATATAGGATCATTGGTGAGCTTGGTGAGATCCGGTATGTTGAGAGAGGCCAAATATGGCATTTGTAGTGGGGTGGGAGTGTTAGTTCCAACCATAGTGTGTTGTGAACCTGACCCTTGATGGGGACTAGGTGGGTTGGTGCTCCCTCCTTGAGAGGAAGTGGGTCTGCTGCTCCCGTGTAAAGGAGAGCGAGTGAATGGATGACCTTGGGACGTGGACCCAAGTAATGTAGAACCAAGCAAAGTTGATCCTAAGATAGTAGCACTCACAGGAGTGTGCGGAGGAGGCATTGATGAGCGGGTACAACCAGATACTCCCCCTAAGATAGGAGGTAGGTTGAGAAAGCGTCGTGAACGATGTGGGTTCTGTGGTTCCCCTATGATGTCAGACTAGTTGTGTGAATGTGTGCACAAAAGTGGTGAGAGAAATATAGAAAAAAGCGTCTTTGCTGATACTGTTTACACAATATATATATCCAAATCAAACTGTAATCAGATGTGCATCATACATAACATGAGAAAGATGCATATATATGGGTAAGAGGGTTTTGTCTGCATGGGGGAATAAAAAAAGAAAGAAAATGTTCATGTCCTAGAAGACGTAACGTCCTTCCTCTCAAATAGCACTGGACCTTCCAATAGTACTCAACAGTGGGGTCTGAAGTCACCGGAAGAGAAACTAGTGAAGGATGAAATAATTGGTTATAATGAGGGGTAGAGGGGGCATA
>ML786565.1:219802-287453 GCA_009831015.1 Picea engelmannii | reverse complement strand
TTGTAAATCAAAGCAAGCCATCCACGTGGCAAAAAGCAAATAAGGGAAATTGATTTTTATCCACCTAAGTGCCTATGTTTGTTTGACTATCCCCTTTATAAGATGAGGGGTCTAAGTGGTGCAGTATTTAGAGCATGCATAACCTCATTCTTAAGAAGGAAAATGAATTTCCCCACATCCCAAGACCTTACAATGTGAAATTTATCTCAGATGCGCGGCCCCTAGTGTAGACAGAGGCGCATAGAGCGCCTGCGCGCTATCAGAATTGAGACAGAAAGCGCATGCGCGCATAGGAAAACTGTTGTTCAGGCACATGCGCACACGATGCGTGTCTGTGGGGTGGAATACCCGCGCACCTGTGACAAACGACCGAGAAAGAAAAATCCGAGTGGATTTCTCTCAATTCTCTTGTGAATTGACTGGTTAGCAGGTCGACAGAGGCTGGTTTGTGCACCTGCAAGTTAAACAAATGAAAAGGAAAGAAAAATAAACCCAAATGAGGGAGGAATTGATACCTTATCCCCAGTATGGTTGCCAATCTGTTTGCACCCAATTCGTCACCTTGTGAGAAAATCAAGGGTGCTTACATGCCCAGTTGGGTCTTGCTAAGCATGACAGATGTAGAGGAAAGAGTTAGAGAAAACAAAACAAAATTATAAGCAAGAATTAAATTAAAACAAACTAAAACTATAAGCATATGGATAAATAAATAAAAAAGACAACAAGACCAATATCACCAATTTTTTTAGGCTGATCAATTGATGAAATCAAAGCACAATGAAGAAAGGGGACTATGAGTCCCTTCTTTCTCCAATGGAAGGCTCTTGTGCCCTCACAAACTTGCTCTCCTTACAATAAGAAAATGAGAATGATGGTGAAAGAACTCCTAGCACATCCACTCAATGGAGAGGTAGATGGCTCAATGAAATGGTGCCAATGTGTTATTGCCAAGGAGTGATTCCTTAAAACAATCTAGACAGCATAACATTACATGAAATTCCTTGAGAAAATGATGTTTCTTCATGTATTTTTATAGCATAGCATTGGGTGATTATGTAACTCCTTTGAAGTGTCAAAAGGGGATCTTTAGGGCTTCATTAGGTCTTTGACCAGCCTACCATGCGGATTCGGCTCAGATTTGAGGGTCAAATCGACTTGGGAGCTGATCCATTAGTGGTTGGGACGCCGACCAATTCAATAAATGCGTCGTTTAGCAGGTGCGCAGGTTTCTGCGCTAACAGCCGCGCATCGTGCGTGTATGCACGCATGGTACGTTTCTGTCATGCGCATGTGCGCTCGCACCAAACTCCTATAAAGCGCCCTTCAATTTTTGGTTACTTTGTATAGTTTTTGACCTTTTTGCAATGCTGTGAAATTAATTCAATGCCATGAATGACTTCATTAATGTTTGACGATGCTGAGTTCTTGTCGATATGTGCGGACGAAATTTCAGTGATAACAGTCATCAAACAGTTGGGAATATCGACAACACCACACCCACAGCCATACAACATCGGGTGGCTTGGGCAAGGACAAGATATATGTGTCAACCAACAATGTCGATTTTCATACAACATCCAACCCTTCAAGGATGAGGCATTATGTGATGTTTCCCCACTGGATGTCTGTGATGTTCTCTTGGGCCAACCATATATGTGGAGATGCCATGTTGTTTATGAGTCTTGACCCCATAGTGTCATTGTTACTTTGGGGGGTCATCTCTACAGAATACTAGAGGTAGTTCCGACTATTGTTCCACCTAAAAAGTGTCACAAGGTAGTATCTCATACTGCAAAATTTAGCTTCTTCACAATATGTTCAAAAGGAGAACAAAAGGACACTGCAACCATTACAGTCTTGCCCCAATCACCTTCTATCCATCAGAAGAAGGTCAATAGGGCTGAAGAAAAGTGAAAATATTCCTTCTGCACATCGTCCTCTCATGTATCTCGACTTGTTGAACAGCCTCAAAGTCAACAGGTTCGTGACAGATTTCCACAAACTGAGCAGCGCGACGTCTCCAGCAAGACAAGCAGCTCACCAAGATGGAGATTCAACAAACGCTTTTCCCTCTCCCCCAGGAACTCAACGCAATGGATACCATTGATTCCTAAGGAGGGAGTATTAATCCAGGAGGATATCGGTGGCCACCCACCTTTTCCAAATGGCTCAAAACAATTTTCTGGCAATTTTGGAAATTTACTATTTTTAGTAGGTTTTAACTTCTGGGTCCATTTTGAGGGACCAAATGAAGGTTTTTCAATATGAAGGTTCTAAATGATATTTAAAGGCATTATTGATCCAACAAAATGAATCTCCTCAAGGATATCTTTCCAACGAGCTATCACATGCCTAAAACGGAGATCGTATGCAAAAGTTACGACCTCGGGAAGTTGATGTAATCACTTACCCAAATAGGGCCCACATAACTTTTGGCGCTTCATCTCCTAGGGTTAGTTTTTTGGATGTATAGGGTTTTTGGCATTCTGTTTTATTGTAAAAATTCCTTTAGAGCCTCATTGTAATCATCTTCTTGCGAATGTGAGTAGCCGCCACATCTCTTCTCAGAGATAAGCTGCCACCATTCTAGCGAGTCTTTCATTGTGTATTTTTACAGTCTTTGTACATTTCTTTCATTAATAGAAATCGTGTATTACTGTATATCTGTGTTTATGGTTGCATCTCTGATACATTTCTGTTATATTATTTAATATCTTTGATATCTCTATGCATTTCTTTATTATATCTCCAATCTCATTTCATGCCGAAAATAATCTGGATCAGTGGTATCAGAACAATCTATTCTTGGTCATTTTTTTTCAGTGCATGTCCCCGAAGAGGTATGAGTATAGAAAGTTGGGTCTCGAGCTTGTCTCTCTTGAGGAAAATTTCTCTCACATACCCAAGAAACCCTCAATAGCAGAAGAAACTAAAAACAATGGAGAAGACGATCCTATAAGTTTGTTGCTTGAGCAAGCTCTCACACAACAGAGGGATGAAATGATGGAGAATTTTTCCCACATCCTTCAACGCCTACTGATAGCAACAACCACATCTTCATCAAGTGGCCACATTGGAGGCACCTCGCCTTTCAAAGTACAAGTTGATTTTGATATTCATGTATTTGAAGGACAGATAGATACAGAAGCCCTAGAAAATGGTTAACTCTACTAGAAGGTTATTTCTCTGTTCACAATTTTTCAAACAAAGAAAAGATCACCTTCGCACTCCTTAAAGCTCTCCCTCATGTCAAACATTGGTGGGAAACTTACTGGAAGAAAAGTTCCATAGAGGAGTCTGGAATATATGGGGCTGATCCCACTTGGGATTTTTTTCTAGATGCGGTAAAGGAACAGTATTACCCTATTGGAAACTATGAGGACCAGTACATGAGATGGACCATGTTGTTCCAGAGTCTGTACTTAAGGCTTTAAAAAGTACAATGTCTAGGAATCCAAAATTTAGTGAAGTGTAAAAAGAGAGGAGAGTATAACTTCGGGAAAGGAAGCCAGGGTTAATTTCTAGGGTGTCGTTGTCTAACTTCCAATTGTTCCTGGATGTTTATATCCCATTTTATTGCGGCCCATGAACGTTCAAGTTCTACCCGGGTGGTGGTTTTTCTAAGTATAGTATCAAAAAGATTTAAAGCAATATGGGTTTGATCCGATAAACCAGGTTCAATATTAGGTTGTCTTACAACGGGGACATTCATAGAGGAACAGAAAAATTTTAAATAAATATGAAGGTTTTTTATGCTTTATCAATTTGATCTTATAAAGAGAACTTTGAAATTAATGTTAAGAACAAAATGCAAACCAAAGGCCTTTTTCCATAACTGTGTTATATTTGAAATAAAAGGTGTGTGAAATATGGGAAAAGCATTTAGCTGTTTATAAAGTAAGGCTCCTATCAAGGGAGAATCTCACTCCTTAAACAGAGGAAGAAAATAGACTAAGAAGGAATCTAACGAAGTATAAAATATGACCACTTAAAGGTTCACAGGTCTTGTATCTGCTATTATCCAATACAGAGGAAAAACAGTAAACAATATAAATGAACAGAATTTAACCACCACAGTAGAAGTTTTACTAAATTGTAGTGCAACATTCATCAGATGTATATAAGCGAAATAAAATTGAATATGAATAACAAAGAGAACAAACTCATAGCACAGTCGTGACGGAATCAGGATTCTCTGGATTGCTTTGTATTAATTCAAAAAGAATATAGCCTCTATTACAATCGCCCAAAAAGGTCCAACCTGGTTTTCCTCTACAAAATGTATATTTATACAGATATTACATACTTGAACCTCAATCGTTCCAGAGGTTTTTGGTTACAATCAAAGGAGTTAAAATGTTTTGTTTCTTTATCTCTGTCCTCATTTGGTACCGAAAACCTGCCTCTTCTCTTGCTCCGTGCAAATGCTGCACTTCTCTACCAACTGTGATATCAACTTAGAAGGTTCTTCTTGGTTATTAGCCTAAAAAATATAAAAGTCTTTCACCAATTGTGGCAACCTTCCTTACACCTGTTGTTCTTTGGTGTTGATAGAACATAATAATATACTTGATTTAATTAGCCATTTATCTATTTGAACTATGTCTGTCTGGGTTATTTGTGAAATTTCAGCTAATTCTCTTTCTTCACTTTCCTTGATATTTAGCAGATATTTGGCTGTATTGATCCGACCTAGTATCTCAATGCTACTTTCACCATCAGAACCCAGCCACATCCCATATAACAAACCAAAATTTTCTTCACAAGATTTTCTTATCTCCTTAGCTTGTTGTCTACCTTTAGATATATTTTGCTCCCATTCTTTCAACAAGATATTTCCCCTGGTCTGTTCTGAGATAGGAAAAATGGAACTACTTCTTATTTCCTTTCTCATCGTGGCTATAATAGCCTCCTAGAACATAACCCAAGACGCCCCGACTTCACTTTCTCTAAGAGAGAGGTTCTCCAATATCTGATCAATGAGTTGGAAGCTAATTTGAATGGTTTCTACTTTAACAAGCAGACCTTGTTGTGTCGTCGATAACCTTTTTCCTATTTCTATTGCTTGGGATTGAAATATCCCAATATCGATTACCTGGCTTTTGGCTAACTCTAATTTGGCCTGAAGATGCTCTATCAATTCTCCTTACTGGACTATCCGTCTCTGACTTTTCTAAACCATCAGATTTGACTGTTTGAGATCATCTTTGAGCCGCTCAATTTCAATTTGATCATCTATTCTATCTTGTTCACAAGTTGCATTCGCCTGATCTTTGGTAATAGCCTCTGCTATAGCTAGTTTCACCTCTAATGTCTTGATTAGAATATTTTTTTTCTTCAACTACTCTTTTAAGGTCCCGACCGAATATTGGTTTGTCGTAGATAATGCACCCAATGTTCCTGCTATTTGGGTTGCAAATTCTTCTTTCTTCATGGTTCTTCCAACGGTTATAATTTTAAATTTCTTGGATATAGTACTTGCCTCTTGGTAGATTTCTTGTCTCACGACTGCCTTTCTCTTATTATCAAAGAAGAATTCATTCGGAGGTATCTCTTCCACTGATATGGGTGTTAATTCTTCACCAAAAATCCAACCTGCGTCAAGTATAAAATTTGTCGACTGCAGGGGAGTAACAGAAACAATGGGATTACTGACCTGTTTAGATGATTTCCCTGGAGTAATGACCGAAGTTGGTTCGCTTGGAGGATCAGAAGCCTCAGCTTCCTATTTTGGGCCCCCAGCTTGCTCTTCTTTATCCTATTGTTCTTCTTGGCCGGGTGGTGAATCTTTGGAGCCTTCGGCCTTTTTTTTCTGCACCTCTACGGTCATTGGATTCTCGCCCCGTAATTCTGGGGGAAGGTAGCTCCGCCTATGTTCTTGGAACTTTAAAACCTCATCCCTCTCTTTGGGCAACAGGGCTTGTATCCGAGACAAAACCTCAGAATACAATCTCGCACCTCAGAAAATATCATCATGAGGCAAATTCTCGTGCTCAAACCTTTTAAGGCCACAACTAGCTAAGTGATTATTCACGACCCTCTATGGGTCGTATTTCTTGAATTCAATATTGACTAATTTTATATCTTCTAAGGCTGCTTCCTAGGCCTTTGTATGCCCAAAATATAATAAAGAATAGGTGTTGAAATGAATGGGGAAAGGTGGCCATACCTTCTTTGAAAACCCCTTCAGCTCTTTACTTATGCCACCAATCACGGTTTGCATGGCGATCTCGCGACAAGCCAACCTATCAGGTATAAATAATGGTAGAGCATGTGGAGGGACAGAAGCACCGAAAACCCTGAGGTATAAAAACTCTTCCTCCACATACCAGTCGGCCACCCTGCTCAAATTGGTCATAATGCTATCTGAGATCCGGGGTGGTGGATTACCGAAGATGGCGACATGCATCAAAACCATTACCCAATCGAAGATTTTATATATAAAATCTGGGGCCTTATCCTCCCAAAGCTTAGAATGATAGACATGGATAGGTTTAGTCTCCGATGGATCCCAGCTCCAACTCATTAAGGGAAAATGTTTCATGGAACAGATGGCGTCCATGATGTATGCAAACATAAAAAATGAGGCGGCTCTCCCACTTTCCCTCTGCGTTCGATATTCTGTAATCCGACTGGTCAGACTATCTGACAACAATTTGGCCCAGTCGAAAGAACAACCTTCTGCTACTGTATGTATCAGAGGCACCCATGGGAGGAAGAAATGTGTGGTGTCTTCCCTCCCATACAATCTATAGGTCATCATCGCTATGTATTTGAACTGTGGTTCTAAAGAAGATATGGAATAAACTTCGTTGTTATATTCTCTGAACTTCACTGGATGTGAGACTCAATCCTTGATCAAATCAGATAAACTTTTCACGTATTGCTCGCATTCCTTCTATTTAAAACCCTCTAGAAACTCTACATTGTATGTGAAGTCCAACATGGGTGGTAACTTGTACATCGTCTGTAAGTTTTCTAGTCTAAAGGTCCCAACAGTGACCTTCTGCTCACTGATGATGGTTTTGGTAGGGATGTCTACATGATCTAGTGCCCATCGGATCATGTTATAGTAAGGCAGAAGGTGTTTCCTAGCCACTACTTTGTGCATCTCTACCTGGATGACGATCTTGTATTTGGTAGTTAAGTCATCTTTCTCGTTGTCACTAGAATCGTCCAAGCAGTTCACCAAATCTGATTGCAAAACCTCTGGGATGTATGACCAAGTTCGTACGGAATCAATGCTTTGAGGTGAAGTATCTGAAACATTATCGGAGCCTTGTCTGGAAATCTCCGCACTTGCCTTGGACACTTTTTGCAGGGCCATGACAGAAGATTGTGACTTAGCTCTCCTGTAATAAAAATGCGTATACATACAGAGATCAGTTTGCTAAAAAAAAACTTATTTGCGCAGGATAGAAATGAGCTTTGTGAATAGAACAGAAAGGAAAAAGATCTATATCTTCGATCATTCAAAAAAATTTGGTGTCTTTATGAACAGTACGGTCAAATCATATTTAGAGACAGATTTAGCAATAAAGACCCTATCCTTACTTGTCGTTTCACCTCATTTCCAATTAATGCCATAAATTTCGACAGTTCGTGACAGAAGTTAACGCAAGGAAAATTTAAAATTACCTCGTAGACTGTGCATATTATTATTTGTATTGAACATTGATTAAGCTGGCGTAGCCTTTTTTGATTAAGATTACTTAAACTTTAATCAACCTTTCGGCGTTCGCCGTATCGAGAGTTTTCACTCTAACCTTTCAGGGCTCTAAAACCCGAGATCGCGATGATTAGATTTAGTTAAGCGAGGACGTAACCAGGATTAAATGTTTTAATTAATTATGTTTGAGCAATATCGTGACTTCGCCACTCGATGTTTCGAAGGTATAGTTTCCGGGAGGAACGTATGCCGAGTTGCGAAATCTCGAGAGACTTTGACCATGGTCAAAACTAATCACCCTGGACACTAACCTAGGTTACTTATGTAAAATTCTCGCAGCTTCATCTTTCGGAGTTATGATGGTAATGTTTTAGGAGAGGGTGAACGTAGAGATGTGAAGTCCCGACAACACTTGACTGGGGTTTAAAGAATTTGACTCCTGGCTTTCACCTGAGGTAAACTTTTAAAACTTTTCGCGACCTCGCACATCGGGGTTTGTAAATCTTGTGACTTGTGACTCCCAAAGAGAGATATTTCGAGGTACCAAAAGTAAAAACTTTCGTTTAACAATAAAAAGTGGTAAGTTATGAAACATAACATCCTTTGCTATTTCGCATGTTGAGACTACTGATATTTTTAGTATGTAAATGTCACGAAGTGAAAAAGAACTCAAAAACCAACATTTGAAAAAATATATTTAAACCTGTTGAAAAAGGCGGTTCGAACTAGGGATCTCGTATTCCTGCAAGACGGGAAGAATAGTAGACCACGTGCCTGTATTGGGTAAATGGAGTCATTTGCTTCACTTCCGCTAAACTTCCTTTAGGGAAAAGATAAACATAGGGAAGAAGAGATCTTGTCTTTCACTTCTACAAAGATTTTAAATACTCACTATGTTTCATACTTAGCCACAGTCCTTTTCATGACTTTCTCTTTCTCTTTACTGAATTTAGGTCTACATTAAGACAAATCAAAACAGTTCTAGGAAATCGAACAGATCTTGTAACTTTTGGCTTGCATCCAACAAAATTTATTACGTGTTTTTAATTGGGGAGTCCCATCCGGGCTTAGGATGAGGATCCAGTATCGAGAAAGTTGATTACCAGAGTAGAGTGAAAATTGTGTATAATAGCCTTACAGACATCTCATATATTGCTTCACTGCCAACGGGCCTGTTCAGTACCCCGGTGAAGTTATCTGTCCCTTTTTTGCTGAATTTCCTTTCACCACTTCAGAATATATTTATGCATTTAAATGTTGAGATGAGGGAAAACATTTCTAAATTTCCTTTCATCGTCTCTTCAAACTAGATATACAATTAGATATGACTTTCTTTTCACCATCTGTCTTACAATTTTCTTTTTAGAACACGAAGTGGGAGCAATCAGTTTGTTTGAGGGGTGGTATTTGTACAATATATCGCAATGGAGGTTTGTTAACTTACTTTGATATCTCGGTACCAACCTTCCCTTATCCTTCACCACACCTTAACCCGTAGGAAAAAGGGGAAAAATCATTTCTAGGGGTTTTCCTTAGAGCAAGCCTCAATTCTTTGAAACTGTTGGAAAACCCAAAATAGTTAGGATCCACCTACGCATAACTTGCTTAGTAAGAGACGGAGGTGTTATGAAGACCAGCTTCCTTTCCAAAATACGCTTTACAACTTTCAAAGTTAAAACATAATCTCTTCCCCCTATGTATATAAATCTGGAAAGGTACTTGGTTTTTTAAGAAGATAAAAGTGAAGACCAGAAGAAAGGTGACAGACAGATTTTTGTACACTAAGGAGCAGGGGTCGAAAATTAAAACCATTTTTTGAAAACCCTTTCCAAGAGATGCTTTACTTAAATATCACCCATCTTTATTTTAAGTTAACTTCTTAGGACCCAGAGCAAGTAATTGTTCTTTTTAATAACAACTAAGTGAAAACATTAGATTGATGGGACCTTTACGGGGCTTAGGAGACCTTTGCTTTCTTAAAGAACAAAATTCTCAGGAGTTCATACCTTTACCTTACCATTTTGAAACAACCAAAAACCTTTTCTATCACCTGATTTTGGTGAATTCAGCCTCCGATACATGACTTTCCATTTTCTCCTTTCGCTCGTTTAGGTCACAAGCTGAAATCCTATAAACACGAAGAGTGTCCCTTAGAAGAGTTGAATGTATTTGAAAATTGCGTATCTCTATTTATACTGACCTCATTAATTAAAAATGAAAACTTACCTCAAGAGAATCATGAAATAAAAAGAAAATACAAACCGGTATATACAATGGAAATCCTTTGGGAACCAATTATTTCATGTAGTGTTTTAGATAACACCCATTGATAGCGGCGTTGAATATTTTACCATCCAAGTTTTCTAATAAAAATGATTTTTTTCCTTCGGAAGTTGCGACTCTAAAAGGTCCATACCAAATATGATCGAATTTACCGTGTTTCACCGAATCTTCCTTCTTAGCATCCCATTTTAAGACCAAATCACCCGAAAGAAACTCTCTGTCTTTTGTCTTACGGTCAAATAACATTTTCATGTCGTCTTGATATTTTTGCAATCTTTTGTCCACTTTGACCCTATTTTGTTGTACTTCGATCATCTGATTTATTCTCCTTGTGACGTGGTTTGGTTCTTATTTCTCATCTTGCCATAGTTTCATTATGGGAAGTGCCAAGTTTATGGGTAAAACCACATCAGTCTCGTATACCATCTGGAAAGGAGAAATGTGATGGATTTTTTCTTGCCAATCTGATTCGCCCATAGTGCGTATTTTAAATGTGCATGCCAGGATATCTTGTTCTCATTCAACACTTTCTTAATTATGTTGATCAGATTCTTGTTCGAAGACTCGACCAGTCCATTTCCTTGGGGATAATATGTCGTAGAATGGCCGAGTAGAATATTGTATTTTTGGCAAAAACTGATCATAGCCATAGATTTAAAAGCATGGGCATTATCTATTACTATCTTTCGGGGGCAGTCGAATCTAGATAAAAAAAATTCTTCTAGTAAATCTATTACCACTGAATCTATAGCCCTCTTGGTTGGGATAGCCTCTACCCATTTAGTAACGTAATTTGTGGCAGTTAGGATCCATTTGTGTTGAGCACTGGAATGGGGGTTAATTTCGCCTATAAAATCCAGTCCCCACTGTTGAAAGGGAGCCTCTTTTTTGAATGGAACTAAAGGTAGCACTGGGAGTTTATGCTTGCTTGAAAACAGTTGGCAAGGGTCACAAGCCCTGACTTTGGCATTTACATCCGAGAAACATTTAGGCCAATAATACCTTGCCCTCAGGATTTTATAAGCTGTCGCTCTCCAAGCGTGATGTCCCCCACACACTTCTTCGTGGAATTCTCTTATGACCTCCTCTGTTTCAGATTCAACCAAACAAACCAATAGGAAGCCAAGTGGGTCCTTCTAAAACAATTTACCCTCAGATATACAGTATTTGACTACATGTAGTTTTAGCGTTCTGTCTTTGGATGGAGATAAATCACTCGGGCACTTCAAAGTCTATAGGTAGGATACTATGTTTTTGTACTAGTTAGCGGAGGTAAACTTCTCTTCGATTCTGATTTCACTTGTTTGCTCATAGAGATCGCTCATATCTTCATCTTCTCCACATCCCTGTATGTTGTTTATGCTGAGGGATCTGAAATAAGATTCAGTTAAGAGCTTAGCCAAACCTTTACCTTTTACTAGTTTCGTCGGCTTTATCTCCAGATCAAATTCTTGAATTTTTGCAAGCCACCGTCCCCTTTTTCCGTCACTGTCAGGCTGCACTAAAATGTCTTTTACAGAGCTAGTAGGTACATACGTGATTATATTGGAATGAAATACATAAATTCTAAAATAATTTAATGCCTTTACCATAGCATATGCCTGTTTTTCCATTATATCATATTTTAGTTCCGCGTCTCTGAGACTTTTGCTGAAAAAAGCTATCGGTTGTTCGAAGCCTTCCTCATTTTCTGGAGGAGCACCACGACAATGGTATGCTCAGAGGCGAACGAGAAAATGATAAAATCCTTTAGATAGTTGGGGCTTGCTAGTATAGGTGCCTCGCTTATAACCCTCTTGATACGTGCAAACGATTCTTTGGCCTCTGTTGCCCATTTTACCTCGCAGTTTTTGTTTAACATACCTAAATTAATTTCACAATTTCAACAAAGTTTGGGATAAACCTTCTCAAAAAGTTTATCTTTCCTAAGAATGACTGAATTTCCTTTACATTTCTAGGAATATTTATTGTGTCTATAGCTTGAGCCCTGCTGGGATCAATTTTAATTCCATCTCGGGACACAATATGGCCCATGAGTTTACCTTCTCGCATGGAGAAGTGAGACTTTTTGGGGTTTAAAGACAAACTGAACCTGCGACATTTTTCGAAAGTCTGTTTGATATGTATTAAATGATCTTCGTCAGACTTAGAAAAAACGGTTAGATCATCGAGATAGATAACTACAAACTTGTTTATTTCACGGACAAAAGAAATATCCATAGCATGTTGGAAGGTGGCACCTGCATTCATTAGATCGAAAGGCATTTTATCATACATGAATGTACCCCAGGGTGTAGTGAAGGTTGTTTTTTCTTTATCTTGTTCATTTACAACAATTTGATTGTACCCAGAGAAACCGTCGATCATAGACATCATATTTTCTTTGACTACCTTTTCTAAGACGTGATCCATTTTAGGTAAAGGATAGTTGTCTTTGAGGGAAGATTTATTTAAATTTTTGAAATCAACACACATTCTAATCTCCCCACTCTTTTTTCTAACCGGGACCAAGTTTGCCACCCAATCGGAGTATCTCAGTGGTACTATTATTTTTGCGTCTAAAAGCTTCTTAACTTCTCTTTCGACTATGGGTAATAGGATAGGGTTGATTTGTCTAAGATTTTGCCTAAAGGGTTTGACACCAGGCTTTAGAGGTATCTTTTGTTCGATCACAGTAGTGTCATAGGTCCTAAGCTCTTCATAAGACCAAGCGAAAACATCTTTATATCATGTGAGCAAATCTTTATACTTATTTTTCACCTCAAGAGGAAGGTACTTTGATATTTTCACCATCCTAGGTTCCTCTTTTGTCCCTACGTCGCAATCTTCAACCTATTCTAGTTGGGGTTGGAGAGTGGATTTTAAAGGCATGTCATTTTGATCAAAAAGTCTTTCCAGGGGGATTAGTCCCTTTGGAATCTGATTACTTTTTAAAACTAACATGCGATGGTTGGCGATTTTTTCTCGGAGCTCCTGAGGGTGTTCTCCTTCTTGCATGATCCATGTGTGATCATTTTGATTCTCTTGATCAATGTGAGTTTCAGAAAATTCGCGCACTGCTTCTAGGAACTTCCTGATCTGTTCATCATCCTCGAAAACCTGCCAGTGTTGTATGTTGTTCGGGATGGATGGTCTGTGCCTTACCTCTATATGGTATTTTAATTTAAAATTTGTGGGGGGAGCAAACATCGAGGCTGCCTTGGCTAGTGAATCGGCCTGCAAATTTTCAGCGCACGGGATGAAGTGGATATTTACAGATGAGAAAAAAAAGTCCATTAGATCCCAAACACAATTTCTATATGCTCTCAATATCGGGTGTTTGGCCTGGTATTGTCAATTCATCTGTTTGACTATTAACTCAGTGTCTCCATATACTTCCAGGTTATTTATGTTCAGCTTCTTGGCAGCTTCCAATCCTAATACTAAGGATTCATATTCACATACATTGTTAGTGTATTCTATATCCCATTGAAGCCTGTAAGAGAAAGGGACAACAAATTTATCTTCAGGTGCCAAAAAAAATACCCCTGCACCTGCTCCTTCACATGATAGGGCACCATAAAAAAACATTTTCCAGATCCCCGTGCTATGCATATTTTCTTATTCTTTCTCATCTATGTAATTTTCCTCTGTGCAACTATCTAGGCCATCATCAAAAGACAAAATACAATTTCCTAGATCTTGATCTGTAATGTAAACGGAAAAATTGTTAGGATTCTGAGGATCACTCACGGTATAGGCTAACCTCATTTCCTTGTATAACCGAATAAGTTGTCCACCAAACACAAGAATTGTGGCATAAGTCATGTCGAGTTGGAGGGACCCCCCAAGTTTGGCCCCCCACGACCTTGATAGTAGTAAGCCATACTTTGGGGGGATATCAGCAATAACTACATCCATCAGGATGATTTTGACTGGGACCTGTGCAAGGGTGAATACTAAATCTTTTATCATACCCATACACTTAACTATTCTCGAATCGAAAGAGTAGATATCTCCATAAGGTCTGGTGATCTCAAGGCCTAGTCTATCCATAATAGTTGTGGGCATCACATTATGTGAAGCTCCAGAGTCTAGCATGTAGTTATGCAACAGTCAATCATGCACATTTAGGGTGATATAGAAAGGAGAGACGATGTCTTTGGCACCCTCGAAATGTGGACCAAAAGTGATATTGGGCTTATTGTCTTCCAAGTTTATCATTTCGGATTGGTTTTCTTGGTTTGAACAACATATCACTTTGGTTATATGTTTATGATATGTAGGATTCTTTGCTAATTCAACCATAGGGATAGGTATTTTGATTCTATTTATCTCATTTTCAAAACTAAAACCACCACCACCTTTGTCCATTTCTCTGGTTGAAATATCAGACTCTCTCTTCTCCAACTTATTTGTCTGAGCTGATTTATTACTTGTGATCTTAGTTACCGGTGTTTGTGTATCGACCATCTTGATCTCCTTTGTTTGGGTCTCAACCTCCTTCATCTTTGGATCCAATAAGTGAGTCCCTTTAGATGTTTCAGTCTCCTTTGGGGTGGGCACATATACTTCACCTCTAGGGAGGATTTTCCTAGGTTGAGAAATCAACGCGGACTTGTTTTTAGACCTTAGGTTGTACCTAGGTTGGACTTTAGCCATTATTGAATCAGTTACTTCTTGATGGTCTTGGACATCTGTGTTGTTTATGTCATCATCTACATCTGAGAGTTGTTGTGTGCTTAAAGAATTCTCATAATCTTCTTTAGTTATATAAGGTGGAGTGCAGTCATCACCCAAATTTGTCACATCTTCTTCCATACCTTTGAAGTCTTCTAGATCATCTCCTCCTATAAAATTTTCATTTTTTAAAGGGGTTCGAATTTTTTTATCTTCATTTTTCATCTGTCTTTGTTGATTTTGAAGGTTGGGGTTTCTCCTAAATTCCCTTTTAACAAAAGGATTGGCCTTCGATTGATCCAGTTCCATCCTAGAAATTTTATTAGACAACTCCTTGATTATCCTAGCAATATTGTCCATTTTATTGTCTGTGGATCTATTAGACCCTGAGGGTCCGGCTTGTTCCTTGAAATGTTTGGCTTCTCAGTTTCCCATTTCTACCTTGGCCTTCAACTTGCCAAAATCCATCATGTTAGATTCAATTTCTACAGCATCATCCTACATTCGGGTTAGGGTAGCCCCTCTTCTTTCTCTTAAGAGGAGGGCGAAATTGGGTTCGAAAGCTCCCGCGAAGGTTACTTTCACTGTAGGTTGGGATGGTTTAACTTCAGCTGGGATTTTATTATACATCTTATTAAATCTTTGTATAAATTCCATAACCGTTTCCAAATTCTTTTTCTCTAAAGAGTTGAACTCGGTCAAATA
The DNA here is from genome assembly GCA_009831015.1 of Picea engelmannii. Taxonomy (NCBI): domain Eukaryota; kingdom Viridiplantae; phylum Streptophyta; class Pinopsida; order Pinales; family Pinaceae; genus Picea; species Picea engelmannii. Next base: position 272,137 of record ML786565.1, on the reverse strand, counting down.
ATACAAGTGATCTTTACTTTCGCCCCATTTCCTAAAGAAAGCGTCTTCTAGAGCATCATAGGATAATATTGACCCTGCAGGTAGGCTTCAAAACCAGGTTCGTACCTGTCCTTCGAAAGTTTGGAAAAAAATCCTCTAATACACGTTTTCGTGTTCGAGACATAGGATATCCGCGAACTGATTGAAGAAGTTTATATGTTCGTCTGCGGTCAAGTCTCCTTCTCCTGTAAACTTAGGTAAGTTTTTTATATAATTTTTAGGAAGGTCATGAAGAGGGACAGGTAGAACCAAAGGTGCATATCTTGCAGCCACTTTAGAAAAAACTCTGGGAGAAGGGAGAGGCCCTTGGCCTCCTGCTCCTCCTCCTAGAGCCCCACCACCTCCTAAAACCCCTCCACCTCCGAAAACCCCTCCACCTCCTCCTCTGGCGACTTCCATTGGTACTATTGGATAAGGAAATGGTGTATTGTGCAGAGGGTTCTGGAAGAATAAAAGCGAATATTTAGCTTCTTCGTGAGAGGGGAAGGCCAAAGACAGGTGATAAGTGGTGCGAGGACTTTTCTCTTCAGATTTGCAAGAAATGTAATCAGGGGAACTTGAAGGCGTGTAATCTAAGTGTAAGGTATACCCTTCGAGATTTGGTGAGGTTGAGATATCTAACTGAAAAGTTGGTGGGATATCGATCTCTGATAAACCCACTGTAGGGATTTTATCTCTATATATATTAGAGGTTATCAAATGATTTTCACTCTTAGTCTCAGAGAGAGATAAAATCGGATTGATGGTTTTGTGAGGGGAAATGTATGAAGTTGAAGGTTCAAATGAACTCTTGATCTTGGTTTGTGGGTACTTAAGCTGGTATACTGTAGTAGTTGGGTTAAGGGAACCTCTAGTTTTCAGTATTTTTTTGGGATCGAAAACATGGGTGGTCTGTTTTCCTTCTGGGTTTAGTCTGGTATTCCTTTGACCGGATGCCAGCTTATTTAAATGTGGATTAGCAAAGTGAAAGATAAGAAAATCCTTAAAAGGACGTTCACTCTTTGTTCACTATCAAAGGGTGAAACTTGCGAGAATGCCATTATTCCCAGGGAAAATGTTCTGTAACTTCGTCCTCGGCAACGGCGCCAAAAATATGTTGTTCCAGAGTCTTTACTTAAGGATTTAAAAAGTACAATGTCTAGGCATCCGAAAGTTAGTGAAGTGTAAAAAGGGAGGAGAGTATAACTTCGGGAAAGGAAGCTAGGGTTAATTTCTAGGTTGTCATTGTCTAACTTCCAATTGTTCCTGGATGTTTATATCTCATTCGATTGCGGCCCATGAACGTTCAAGTTCTACCCGGGTGGTGGTTGTTTTAAGTATAGTATCAAAAATATTTAAAGAAATATGGGTTTGATCCGATAAACTGGGTTCAATATTAGGTTGTCTTACAACAGGGACAGTCATAGAGGAACATAAAAATTTAAAAGAAATCTGAAGGTTTTTTATGCTGTATCAATTTGATTTTATAAAGAGAACTTTGAAATTAATGTTGAGAACAAAATTCAAACCAAAGACCTTTTTTCGTAACTGTGTTATATTTGAAATAAAAAGTGTGTGAAATATGGGAAAATCATTTAGCTATTTATAAAGTAAGGCTCCTATCAAGGGAGAATCTCACTCCTTAAATAGAGGAAGAAAATAGACTAAGAAGGAATCTGACGAAGTATAAAATATGACCACTTAAAGGTTCACAGGTCTTGTATATGTTGTTAGCCAATACAGAGGAAAAACTGTAAATGATATAAATGAGCATAATTTAACCACCACAGTAGAAGTTTTACTAAATTGTAGTGCAACATTCATCAGATGTATATAAGAGAAATAAAATTGAATATGAATAACAAAGAGAACAAAATCATAGCACAGTCGTGACAGAATCATGATTCTCCAAATTTCTTTGTATTAATTCAAAAAGAAGATAGCCTCTATTACAATCGACCAAAAAGTTCCATCCTGGTTTTCCTCTACAAAATGTATATTTATACAGATTTTATATGCTAGAACCTCAATCGTTCCAGAGGTTTTCGGTTACAATCAAAGGAGTTAAAACGTTTCATTTCTTTATCTTTGTCCTCATTTGGTACCAGAAACCTGCCTCTTCGCCTGCTCCATGCAAATGATGCACTTCTCTACCAACTGTGATATCAATTTAGAAGGTTCTGCTTGGTTATTGGCCTAAAAAATATAACAGTCTTTCACCAATTGTGGCAACCTTCCTTCCACCTGCTGGTCTTTGGCACCAATAGAACATAATAATATACTTGGTTTAATTAGCCATTTATCTATTTGAACTATGTCTGTCTGGGTTATTTGTGAAATTTCGATTAATTCTCTTTCTTCACTTTCCTTGATATTTAGCAGATATTTGGCTGTATTGATCCGACCCAATACCTCAATGCTACTTTCACCATCAGAACCCAACCACATCCCATCTAACAAACAGGGGTGATTTTAAGGATGGAAATTTATTTTAAAATGCAGAAACCTCGGTGACTATTACTAATCCTTCATATGCCAACTATAAATGTTTGGCGATATTTTTGTAAAAATATTCAAATTTCTAAGGATTTTATATAGTTTTTATAATTTTTTGGCAATTTTTAAGGAAAAATAATTTTATCCTATAGAATTTGGGCGAATCAATTTTAAAATAGCGAATCTCGTTTTTCGAAAAACCATGAAAATCATCCCATGAGCAAAATTTAGCCCCTAAAATCATCCATGCTAACAAACCGAAAGTTTCTTCACAAGATTTTCTTATCTCCTTAGCTTGTTGTCTGCCTTCAGATATATTTCACTCCCATTCTTTCAACAAGATATTGCCCCTGGTCTTCTCTGAGATAAGAAAACTGGAACTACTGCTTATTTCCTTTCTCGTCGTGGCTATAATAGCCTCCTGGAACATCACCCGAGCTGCCCCGACTTCCCTTTCTCTGAGAGAGAGGTTCTCCAATATCTTATCAATGAGTTGGTAGCTACTTTAAATCGTTTCTACTTTAACAAGCGGACCTTGTTGCACCGCCGATAACCTTTTTTTGATTTCTATTGCTTGGCATTGAAATATCCCGATATCAATTACCTGGCTTTTAGCTAACTCTAATTTGGCCTGAAGTTGCTCTATCAATTCTCCTTGCTGGACTATCTGTCTCTGACTTGTCTGAACCATCAGCTGTGACTATTCGAGATCATCTTTGAGCTGCTCGATTTCTTTTTGATCATCTATTCTACCTTGTTCCCAAGTTGCATTTGCCTGATCTTTGGCAGTAGCCTCTGTTGTAGCTAGTTTAGCCTCTAATGTCTTGATTAGAAGATTTTTTCACTTCAGTTGCTCTTTTAAGGTCCCGACTGAATATTGGTTTGTCGTAGTGAAAGCACCTAATGTTCCTGCTATTTGGGTTGCAAATTCTTCTTTCTTCATGGTTCTTCCATTGGTTATAATTTTAAATTTCTTGGATACAGTACCTGCCTCTTGGTAGATTTCTTATCTCATGACCGATTTTCTCTTCTTATCAAAGAAGAATTCATTTGGAGGTAGCTCTTCCATTGATATTGGTGTTAATTATTCACCAAAAATCCAACCTGCATCTAGTATTCCCTTCATCGACTGCAGGGGAGTAACAAAAACAATGGGATTACTGACCTGTTTAGATGATTTCCCTGGAGAAACGACCAAAGTTGGCTCGCTTGGAGGATCAGAAGCCTCGACTTCCTGTTTCGGGCCCCCAACTTTCTCTTCTTTATCCTGTTGTTCTTCTTGGCCAGGTGTTGAATCTTTGGAGCCTTCGGCCTTTGTTTTCTGCACCTCTACGGTCGTTGGATTCTCTCCCCATAAGGGAAGGCAACTCCGCCTATGTTATTGAAACTTGAAAACCTTAGCCCTCTCTTTGGGTGACAAGGCTTGTATCTAACACAAAACCTCGGCATACGATCTCGCGCCTCGGAAAATATCATCATGAGGCGAATTCTCGTGCTCAAACCTTTTAAGGCAAAAGTTGGCTAAGTGATTACTCACAACCCTCTGTGGGTCGTGTTTCCTGAATTCAATATTGACTAATTTTGTATCTTCTAAGGCTGATGCCTTGACCTTTGCATGCCCAAAATCTAATAAAGAATATGTGTTTAAATGAATGGGGAAAGGTGGTCATACCTTCTTTGAAAACCCCTTCAGCTCTTTACTTATGCCACCAATCACGGTTTGCATGGCGATCTCACGACAAGACAACCTATCGGGTATAAATAATGGTACAACGTGTGGAGGGACAGAAGTGTCGAAAACCCTGAGGTATGAAAACTCTTCCTCCACGTACCAATCGGCCACCCTGCTCAAATTGGCCATAATGTTATATGAGATCCAGGGCAGTGGATTACCGAAGATGGTGACATGCATCGGTACCATTACCCAATTGAAGATTTCATATATAAAATCTGGGGCCTTATCCTCCCAAATCTTAGAATGATAGACATGGATACGCTCAGTCTCCGATGGAGCCCAGCTCCAACTCATTAAGGGAAAAGGTGTCATGGAACATATGGTGTCCATGATGTATGCAGACATAAAAAATGAGGCAGCTCTCCCGCTTTCCCTCTGTGTCCGATATTCTGTAATCCGACTGGTCAGACTATCTGACAATAGTTTGGCCTAGTCGAAAGAACAACCTTCTGCTACTGTATGTATCAGAGGCACCCATGGGAGGAAGAAATGTGTGGTGTCTTCCCTCCCATACAATCTACAAGTCATCATCGCTATGTATTTGAACTATGGTTCTAAAGAAGATATGGAATAAACTCCATTGATATCTGCTCTAAACTTCGCTGGATGTGAGACCTAATCCTTGATCAAATCAAATCAACTTTTCACGTATTGCTCACATTCCTTCTTTTTAATACCCTCTAGAAACTCTGCATTGTATGTGAAGTCCAACGTGGGTGGTAACTTGTACATTGTCTATAAGTTTTCTAGTCTAAAGGTCCCAACAATGACCTTCTTCTCGCTAATGATGGTTCTGGTAGGGATGTCTACATGATCTAGCGCCCATCGGATCATGTCATAGTAAGGCAGAAGGCGTGGCTTCGCCACTACTTTGTGCATCTCTACCTGGACGACAATCTTGTATTTGGTAGTCAAGTCATCTTTCTTGTTGTCACTATAATCGTCCGAGAAGTTCACCAAATCTGATTGCAAAACCTCTGGGATGTATGACCAAGTTCGTATGGAATCAATGCTTCGAGGTGAAGTATCTGAAACATTATCGAAGCCTTGTGCCGAAATGTCTGCACTTTCCTTGGATGCTTTTCGCAAGGCCATGACAAAATATTGTGACATAGCTCTCCTATAATAAAAATTCATATACATACAGAGATCAGTTTGTTAAAAAAAAACTTATTCGTGCGGGATAAAAATGAGCTTTGTGAATAGAACCGAAAGGAAAAAGATCTATATCTTCTATCATTTAAAAAAATTTGGTGTCTTTATGAACAGAACGGTCAAATCATATTTAGAGACAGATTTAGCAATAAAGACCCTATCCTTACTTGTCATTTCGCTTCATTTCCAATTAATGCCATAAATTGTGACGGTTAGTGACACAAGTTGGCGCAAGGAAAATTTAAAATTACCTCGTAGACTGTGCATATTATTATTTGTATTGAACACTGATTAAGTTGGCTTAGCCTTTTTTTATCAAGCTTACTTAAACTTTAATCAACCTTTCAGCATTTTCCGTATCGAGAGTTTTCACTCTAACCTTTCGAGCCTCTAAAACCCGAGATCACGTTGATTAGATTTAGTTAAGTGAGGACGTAACCAGGATTAAGTGTTTTAATTAATTATGTTTGAGCAATCTCGCAACTTTTCCACTCAGGGTTTCGAAGGTATAGTTTCCGGGAGGAACGTATGCCGAGTTGCAAAATCCTGAGAGACTTTGACCGTGGTCAAAACTAATCACCCTAGACACTAACTCGGGTTACTTATGTAAAACTCTCACGGATTCATATTTCAGAGTTATGATGGTAATGTTTTAGGAGAGGGTGAACATCGAGATGTGAAGTACCGACAACACTTGACTGGGGTTTAAAGAATTTTACTCCCAAATTTCACCTGAGGTAAAATTTCAAAACTTTTCGAGACCTCGCACATCAGAGTTTGTAAATCTTGTGACTTGTGACTCCCAAAGAGCGATATTCCGAGGTACCAAAAGTAAAAACTTCGTTTAACAATAAAAAGTGGTAAGTTATGAAACATAACATACTTTTCTATTTTGCATGTCGAGACTACTGATATTTTTAGTTTGTAAATGTCACGAAGTGAAAAAGAACTCAAAAACCAACATTTGAAAAAATATATTTAAACCTATTGAAAAAGGTGGCTCCAACAGACCACACTGCGGCAAGAGAGGGGCCAAGTAGTTCCAGATTTCACCAATACCTTCCATACCTTGCCCACCAAGATGGGTATCAAAGAGTCTGAGTGACATTTAGTTTTGAAATACCATGGGGCTCTACACAGATACATCCCAACTAAAATGGATTTTCTGGACATCTCACCACTCGGTGCTGCCTATCGATATGCTTTTAAAATCAAGAAGAAATTTAAGCACCGGAAAAAAATGGGAGTTTGGGTCTGCAAATCCACAACAAACAAAGTATGACAAACACAACCCTAACAAACAGTCTTTCAAAAACCAGTCCAAGCCATAGGTAAAGAAGGGTAACGGGAAGACAAAGAAGGACACAAGAAAATGGTGTGATTTCAACAAAAACCCTTGGCACAACACCGATAAATGTCTCTCAAAACAATCATTGGTGGATGAGATCAAAGACAAGGAGCCAAACCCTGATTCAGAATCTGATTCTGAAAATACTGGTAAAACACAGATCATCGATGCAGACCCCACTGCTATTGTTGTGACCGCAACAATTCAACCAGAAGAACCAACATATTCAGAAGAGGGGGAGCGCCTTTTTTATTTACAGATGTGGGTGAAGGGGAACCCACTGCATTTTATTGTTGATAGCAGAAGCAAGAAAAACCTCATCTCAGCAGAGGTCGTCAAACAGTTGGGATTTTCGACAACACCACACTCGCAGCCATACAACATCGGGTGGAATTTGCAAAGACGAGATCTATGTGTCAACCAACAGTGTCGATTTTCATATGGCATCCAACCCTTCAAGGATGAGGTATTATGTGATGTTTCCCCACTGGATGTATATGATTTTCTCTTGGGCCAACCATATATGTGGATACACCATGTTGTTTATGAGTCTCAACCCCGTAGTGTCATTGTTACTTTGGGGGGTCATCTCTACAAAATACTAGAGGTAGTTCTGACAACTGTTCCACCTAAAAAGTGTCGTAAGGTAGTATCTCATACTGCAAAATTTAGCTTCTTCACAATATGTTCAAAAGGAGAAAAAAAGGACACTGCAACCACTACAGTCTTTCCCCAAGCACCTTCGATCCAACAGAAGCAAGTCGATAAGGCTGCAAAAAAGTGCAAAGATTCCTTCTGCACATCATCCTCTCATGTATCTCGACTTGTTGAACAACCTCAACCTCAACAGGTTCATGAAATATTTCCATAAAATGAGCAGTGTGACTGATCCAGATGGATATCGGTGGCCACCCACCTTTTCCAACTGGCTCAAAATAGTTTTCTGACATTTTTGGCAATTTACTATTTTTAGCAGTTTTTACTTTCGGGGCCATTTTGAGGGCCTAAATGAAGGTTTTTCGGTATCGAGCTCCTCAATGATAGTTGAAGGCATAATTGAGCCCCCAAAACAAATCTCCTCGGTGATACCTTTCCAACAGTCTATCACACGCCTAAAATGGAGATCGTATGCAAAAGTTACGACCCCGAGAAGTTGATGTACTAGCTTACCCAAACGGGGCCCACATGACTTTTGGCGTTTCATCTCCTAGGGTTAGGTTTTTGGATGTATAGGGTTTTGGAATTATTTCTTATTGTAAAAAATCCTTTAGAGCCTCATTGTAAATGGCTTCCTGCAAATGCGCGCTGCTGTCACATCTCTTCTCAGAGATAAGCCGCCACCATTCCAACAAGCTTGTTTCCGCTGCATTTTACAGTTTCAGCTTATTTCGTTATTGAATAGAAAACCAGTTTTACTGTATCTCTGTTATTTTGTGTTAAACACCTGTTCATAATCTGTATTCATTTCATTCTACTCATAAAATCCAGATCAATGGTATCAGAGCGGTCTTCTCCTTGTCGTCTTAATGCATGTCCCCAACGAGGTTGGAGTACAAAGAGTTGGGTCTCGAGCTTGTTTCTCTTGAGGACAAAATCTCTCGCATGCCCAAGCGACCTCCCATGGAAAAAGAAAATAAATATGATGGGACATGAGATCCTTTCAAACTTTTGATTGAGGAATCCCTCACACAACAGAGGAACGAGATGATGGATAGCTTCGCGCAAATCCTTCGACGACTACCAATAGGCGATGCATCTTCTTTGAACAGAGGTGTCGGCCCCTTCAAGGTACAAATAAACTTTGATATTCCTATATTTGAAGTTTAGATAGACACAGATGTTGTAGACAAGTGGTTGAATCTACTAGAAGGGTATTTTTCTGTTCATAAATTTTCGAATAGAGAAAAGATTACTTTTGCGCTCCTCAAAGCCGTTCCCCATGTCAAATATTGGTGGGAAACTTTCTGTGAGAAAAAGAAAACAGAGGACACCTCATTATTTTTAGTCACGACCACCTGGGAATCCTTCAAGGATGCTATTAAGGAACAACACTACCCTATCGGAAGTTATGACGACCTGTATACCAAATGGACCACACTGCAGCAAGAAAGAGACCAAGCAGTTCCAAATTTCACAAATATCTTCCATACCTTGCGCATCAAGTTGGGTATCAAAGATTCAGAGCGACATCTGGTGCTCAAGTATCGTGGTGCTCTACATAGATACATCTAGACTGAAATGGAATTTCTAGACATCTCATCCTTGGGTTCGACCTACCGATATGCCGTCAAAATTCAGCAGAAGCTCAAACAAAAGACACGACAATTGGGGCCTGGGAACCCCTCACAACAAAAGCCAGGAAAGGGAGGCCCCAACCCACCGAACAAAGGACAGAGAAAAGATGGAAAATATCAAGACAACCAGTACAAGCCACAAGCAAAGAAGGACACCGGAAAGACAAATAAATATACCGGGAAGTGGTGCGACTTCCATAAGATCCTTTGGCATAACACTATTGACTGTCGCTCAAAGCAGTCGCTAGTGGCCGAAGTGAAAGCCTTTGAATCAGATGCAAATTATGACTCTGAGACAGAACCAGAAAGGGGAAGATGGATCATTGACGTGGAACCTAGTGCCACTGTTGCTACCACCAAGATCCATCCTGGTGAACCAGACGAGCCAGAAGAAGAAGAGTGCCTCTTCCATTCATAGATGTCGGTAAAAGGCACCCCGCTGCACTTGATCGTTGACAGCGGTATCCAAAAGAACCTCATCTTAGCAGAGGTCGTCAAACAACTGGCCCTGCCAACAACGTCACACCCACAACCCTACACCATTGGATGGCTCTGCCAAGGAAGTGATCTCCGTGTCGGCCAACAGTGTCAACTGTCGTATGGCATCAAGCCCTTCAAAGACGATGTATTGTGTGATGTTGCTCCTCTTGAAGTTTGTGATGTTCTTTTCGGCCAACCTTATTTATGGAAATGTCATGTTGTATATGAGTCTAGGCCTCGTAGTGTTATTATTACTTTGAACAGGAAATTGTACAGGATACCCGAGGTAGTCCCACCTAGTGCTATTTACTTGATTTATGCTAAGCAATGCAGGAAGTTCATCTCTCAAATGGGGAAGTTTGTCTTCTTCATGATTCTCTCTCAGAATAAGTGAAATATCATAGCCACATCCAGGGTCTCTCCACACCTCAGAAGCAAGTAGATAAGGTCGTGGAAGAATACTCAGATATCTTCTCCTCACCTACAGGGGTACCTCTGCACTACCAGGTCAAGCACCCCATCGATTTGACCCCTGGCGCACTGTTGCCCAATGGGCCAGTCTATCATCGCTCTTTGTTAGAGAATGAGGAGATCAAGAGACAGATGTAATAATTTCTCCACAAGGGGCACATACGCCCTATCTCATCACCTTGCGGGAGCCCAATCGTGCTGGTACAAAAGAAAGATGGAACCTGGCGACTCTGTATTGATTATCGGGCTCTGAATAAAATCACTGTCAGAAACCAGTACCTGATTCCCCGAATCGATGACCTCCTTGATCAACTCATGGGGGGGAAATAATTCAGTAATATTTCTCTGAAGTCTGGCTACCACCAGGTCTCAATAGAACAGACAGATGTATGGAAGACCGCCTTCAAGTCAAAGGAAGGACTTTTTTAATGGCTGGTCATGCCCTTTGGTTTGACAAATGCTCCAGCCACTTTCATGAGGATGATGGATGATATCCTGTGACCATTCACAAATAATTTTGTAGTGGTGTATCTGGATGACATTCTAATTTACAGCAAGACTTGGAATGAACACTTGCAACATATTCAATAGGTTTTGCACACCCTGCAGCAACACAAGCTATACACCAACTTGGAAAAATGTTCCTTCGGCATGGACAGGGTCCATTACCTGGGCTACATCATTGATCAACATGGTGTACATGTGGATCCAGCCAATATCCAAGTCATATGTGACTGGCCAGCCCCAACAACACTCACTGAGCTTCAGAGCTTCTTGGGACTTGCTAATTTCTACTGCAGGTTCATGTTGGGTTTCTCCCATATTGCATGGGCCCTCAACCAAATAAACAGGGGTGGTGGTAAGCCAAAATTTGCATGGGGCCGGTCCCAACAACAAGCGTTCGATGATTTGAAGCACCGCTTGTGCTCATCCCCAGTACTTTCACTACTAGACTTGAAGCATCCCTTTGAGATCAAGACAGATGCTTCAGACTATGTCGTGGGCGCCGTTCTCACTCAGCACGGCCACCCCGTGGCCTATCATAGTGAAACACTGTCAGATACTGTTCGTAAGTACCCTACTTACGACAAATAAATGTACTCCATTGTGAAAGCATGTCGCCAGTGGAGACATTACATTCTTGGGAAGGAGACATTCATCCACACTGATCATAAGCCACTGCAGTTCATGCAGACGCAGGGAAAACTGCAAAATGACCGCCATCAAAAGTGGTCCACATACTTGCAGCAATTCCACCTCAACATCAAGTATAAAACAGGAAGCACCAATCACATCGTTGATTGCCTCAGCAGACCGCCAATCACGGCACTCACCATGGTGCTAGACTCTTGCGGCCATGAGACATATGGATGGCCCCAACTCTATGAGACAGACCCTGACTTCGCCACCACCTACCAAATGTTGGGTGCAAATGTAGTTGTTGATAATTTCCATCTTCAGGATGGGTTGTTGTGTCGTCTGGGCCATATATGTGTTCCATCAAGAGAGTGAGTGAAGCTGATCTAGGAAGCCCACTACAGTCGGGTGGCAGGACACTTCGGCGTCGAAAAGACAGTGGTGATGCTACAGAAACATTTCTACTAGCTGAAACTTCAATAGGAGATCGGCAAGTTTATCATGTCCTGCACTGCCTGTGTTATTGCCAAACTGACCACTAAGAAACAGGGCTTGCACACCCCTCTTCCTACTCCTTACAGGCCATGGGAATCCATCTCAATGGACTACATGTCAGGCCTCCCATCCACCAAGTGGGGAAATGACTGTGTTTTTTTGGTTGTTGATTGCTTTTCTAAGATGGCGATTTTGGTTGCCTGCAAGAAGAGAATCACAGCAGAGGCCACTGCCAAGTTCTTCTTTGAACGAGTCTGGGTACATTTTGGAATCCCAAAAACCATTGTCTCAGATCGGGATAGTCGATTTCTCAGCACATTATGGTTGAGCCTCTGGTCACTGTTGGACACCAAGCTCACCAAATCCACGACCTTCCACCCCCAGACAGATGGCCAAACTGAGGTTGTAAATCGAATGATTGTGAATATCCTTCGCATGTATAATTCAAAGAAATCTCACACATGGTATGAGAGCCTTCCTTATGTCCAGCATAGCTACAACCGAGCCTTTCATAGTTCAACCGACCACAACCCCTTTCAAGTGGGGTTGGGATTCCAACCATTGGGTCCCATAGATGTTGCACTTCCCCTTGTGGTCACCTCAAATGACTCATCTCCTGCTCCAACTGAAGCTGACAAAGCCACCCAGTTCATTGAGCGGATCCAGCACATTCACCAACAGGTTTAGGATATCCTACAGAAGTCCAATGACAAGTACAAACAGCGCCATGATCAACATCAGGTGCCGCATAAGTTTCAGGTGGGCGACAAAGTTTGGTTGCAATTGAAGAAAGAAAACCTTATAGGACCCCATCAGAAGATTTTCCCACTCCATTATGGATCGTACACTATCACCAAGACCATGGGGGATAATGCTTTTGAGCTCAACATTCCTCCTTTCCTTGGCCTACACCGAGTGTTCAACGTGGATCTCCTTCGCCCTTATTTCCCACCATTATTGGACACCTCAGAAGTAGCAGAACAGCTGACACCAACAGAGCTCAACCCCGACTGCATACAACAGGAACCCAATGATCAGATTATGGACAGACAGATCAAGGGCACTCAACAACAAAGTATCCATCTTTATCGAGTCGTCAAAGCAGGGCAGCTCCTACACCAAGGCAAGTGGCTCACCCGAGGCCAAATTTAGCAGAAATTTCCTCATCTAATGGGGGAAATCAATGCAATGGATACCATTTCTTCCTAAGGAGTGATTATTGATCCATATGGATATCAGTGGCCACCCACCTTTTCCAACTAGCTCAAAACAATTTTCTGACATTTTTGGCAATTTACTATTTTTAGCAGTTTTTACTTTCGGGGCCATTTTGAGGGCCTAAATGAAGGTTTTTAGGTATATAGATCCTCAATGATATCTAAAGGCATAATTGAGCCCCCAAAATGAATCTCCTCAGCGATACCTTTCCATCAGGCTATCACACGCCTAAAACGGAGATCGTATGCAAACGTTACGACCCCGGGAAGTTGATGTACTAGCTTACCCAAACGGGGACCACATGATTTTTGGCGTTTCATCTCCTAGGGTTAGGTTTTTGGATGTCTAGGGTTTTTGGCATTCTTTATTATTGTAAAAAGGCCTTCAGAGCCTCATTGTAACTGGCTTCTTGCGAATGCGTGCTGCCATCACATCTCTTCTCTGAGATAAGCCGCCATCATTCCAGCAAGCTTGTTTTCGCTGCATTTTACAGTTTCAGCTTATTTCGTTATTGAATAGAAAATCAGTTTTACTGTATCTCTATTATTTTGTGTTAAGCACCTATTCATAATTTTTATTCATTTCGTTATGCTCATAAAATCCGGATCAACGACGTCTCCAGCAAGACAAGCAGCTCACCAAGATGCAGATTCAACAAACGCTTTTCCCTCTCCCCTGGGAACTCAACACAATGGAGACCATTAATTCCTAAGGAGGGAGGATTGATCCAGGTGGATATCGGTGGCCACCCACCTTTTCCAAATGGATCAAAACAGTTTTCTGGCAATTTTGGCAATTTACTATTTTTAGCAAGTTTTAACTTCTGGGGCCATTTTGAGGGCCCAAATGAAGGTTTTTTGAGATTGAGATTCTCAATGATAGTTGATCACATCATTGATACCCAAAAATAAATCTCCTTGACAATACCTTTCCAACGAGCTATCACACACCTAAAACAGAGATCGTATGTAAACGTTACGACCCCGAGAAGTTGATGTACTCACTTACCCAAACGGGGCCCACATGACTTTTGGTGCTTCATCTCCTAGGGTTAGGTTTTTGGATGTCTAGGGTTTTGGGAATTTCATTTTATTGTAAAAAGGCCTTCATATCCTCATTGTAATCATCTTCTTGCGAATGCGAGTAGCCGTCACATCTTTTCTCAAAGATAAGCTGCCACCATTCTAGCGAGTCTTTCACTCTGTATTTTTACAGTCTCTGTACATTTCTTTCATTAATAGAAATCGTGTATTACCATATATATGTGTTTATGGTTTCATATCTGATACATTTATGTTATATTATTGAATATCTATGATATCTCTGTGCATTTCTTTATTATATCTCTGATCTCATTTCGTGCCGAAAATAATCTGTATCAGTGGTATCAGAACAGGCTCTTCTTGGTCATTTGTTTTAGTGCATGTCCCCGACGAGGTCTGAGTATAGCAAGTTGGGTCTCAATCTTGTCTCTCTGGAGGAAAATCTCTCTCGCACACACCAAAAACCCTCAATGGTAGAAGAAAAAAAAAACGACGGAGCAAACGATCCCATAAGTCTATTGCTTGAGCAAGCTCTCACACGACAGAGGGACGAAATGATGGAGAATTTTACCAACATCCTTCAATGTATGTCGATAGAAACAGGCGCATCTTCATCAAGTGGCCACTTTGGAGGCACCTCACCTTTCAAAGTACAAGTTAATTTTGATATTCCTGTATTTGAAGGACAGATAGATGTAAAAGCCCTAGAAAAATGGTTAACTCTGCTAGAAGGTTATTTCTCTGTTCACAATTTTTCCGACAAAGAAAAGATCACCTTCACACTCCTTAAAGCTCTCCCCCATGTCAAACATTGGTCGGAAACTTACTGGTAGAAAAGTTCCACAGAGGAGTCTGGAATATATGGGTCGATCCCACTTGGTATTTTTTTCTTGATGCGGTAAAGGAACAATATTACCATGTTGGCAACTATGAGGACCAGTACATGAGATGGACCACACTAGGGCAAGAGAGGGGCCAAGCAGTTCTAGAGTTCACCAATACCTTCCATACCTTTCTCACCAAGATGGGTATCAAAGGCTCCAAGCAACATTTGGTTTTGAAATACTGTTGGGATCTACACAGATACATCCTGACTGAAATGGATTTTCTGGACATCTCGTCACTCAGTGTTGCCTATCGATATGTTGTTAAAATCGAGCAGAAATTTAAGCACCAGAACAAATGGGAGTTTGGGTTTGCAAATCCACAACAACCAAAGTATGAAAAAGACAGCCATAACAAACAGTCTCCCAAAAACCAATCCAATCCATAGGAAAAGAAGTGTCACGAGAAGACAAAGAAGGGCACCAGAAAATGGTACAATTTCCACAAAATCCCCTGGCACAACACTGATGAATGTCGCTCAAAATAGTCATTGGTGGTTGAGATCAAAGACAAGGAGCCAAACCATGATTCAGAATCTGATTCTGAAAATACTGGTAAAAGATAGATCATCGACGCAGACCCCACTTCTATTGTTACGATCGCAACAATTCAACCAGAAGAACCAACAGATTCAGAAGAGGAGGAGCACCTTTTTCATTCACAGATATGAGTGAAGGGGAACCCGCTGCATTTTATTGTTGATAGCGGAAGCCAGAAAAACTTCATCGCAGCAGAGGTCGTCAAATGGTTGGGATTGTCGACAACACCACACCCATAACCATACAACATCGGGTGGCTTCAGCAAGAACGAGATCTTTGTGTCAACCAATAGTGTCGATTGTCATACGACATACAACCCTTCAAGGATGAGGTATTATGTGATGTTTCCCCACTGGATGTCTGTGATTTTCTCTTGGGCCAAAAATATATGTGGAGACACCATGTTTTTTATGAGTCTCGACCCCATAGTTTCATTGTTACTTTGGGGGGTCATCTCTACAGAATACTAGAGGTAGTTCTGACTACTTTTCCACCTAAAAAGTGTCTCAAGGTATTATCTCATACTGCAAAATTCAGCTTCTTCACAAGCTGTTCAAAAGGAGAACAAAAGGACACTGCAACCACTACAATATTGCCCCAAGCACCTTCTATCCAACATAAGTAGGTCGATAAGGCTGCATAAAAGTGAAAATATTGCTTCTACACATCGTTCTCTCATGTATCTCGACTTGTTGAACAACCTCAACCTCAACAGGTTCATGACAGATTTCCACAAACTGAGCAGCAAAACGTCTCGAGCAAGACAAGCAGCTCACCAAGATGCAGATTCAACAATAGATTTTCCCTCTCCCCCTGGAACTCAATGCAATGGAGACCATTTATTCCTAAGGAGGGGGATTGATTGAGGTGAATATCGGTTTCCACCCACCTTTTCCAAATGGCTCAAAACAGTTTTCTGGCAATTTTGGCAATTTACTATTTTTAGCAGGTTTTAACTTCCGTGGCCATTTTGAGGGCCCAAATGAAGGTTTTTTTAGATTGAGGTTCTCAATGATAGCTAAAGGAATTATTTATCCCAAAAAATTAATCTCCTTGACGATACCTTTCCAATGAGCTATCACACGCCTAAAATGGAGATCGTATGCAAAAGTTACGACACCGGGAAGTTGATGTACTCACTTACCTAAACGAGGCCCACATGACTTTTGGCGCTTCATCTCCTAGGGTTAGGTTTTTGGATGTCTAGGTTTTTGGAATCTTTGTTTATTGTAAAAAGGCCTTCAGAGCCTGATTGTAATCATCTTCTTGCGAATGCGAGAAGCCGTCACATCTCTTCTCAGAGATAAGCTGCCACCATTCTAGCGAGTCTTTCACTCTGTATTTTTACAGTCTCTGTACATTTCTTTCATTAATAGAAATCATGTATTACTGTATATCTGTGTTTATGGTTGCATCTATGATACACTTCTTTTATATTATTGAATATCTGTGATATCTCTTTTCATTTCTTTATTGTATCTCTGATCTCATTTTGTGCCGAAAATAATCTGGATCAGTGGTATCAGAACAAGTTGTTCTTGGTCATTTTTTTCAGTGCATGTCCCCGACGAGGTCCGAGTATAGAAAGTTTGGTCTCGAGCTTGTCTCTGTTGAGGAAAATCTCTCTCGCACACCCAAGAAACCCTCAATGGTAGAAGAAAAAAAAAACGAAGGAGTGAACGATCCTATAATTTTGTTGCTTGAGCAAGCTCTCACGCGACAGAGGGACGAAATGATGGAGAATTTTTTTGACATCCTTCAACGCCTACCGATAGAAACAGGTGCATCTTCATCAAGAGGCCACTTTGGAGGCACCTCTCCTTTCAAAGTACAAGTTAATTTTGATATTCCTATATGTGAAGGACAGATAGATGCAAAAGCCCTAGAAAAATGGTTAACTCTGCTAGAAGGTTATTTCTCTGTTCACAATTTTTTCGACAAAGAAAATATCACCTTCACACTCCTGAAATATCTCCCTCATGTCAAACATTGGTGGGAAACTTACTGGGAGAAAATTTCCACAGAGGAGTCTGGAATATATGGGGTCGATCCCACTTGGGATTTTTTTCTTGATGCGGTAAAGGAGCAGTATTACCCTGTTGGCAACTATGACGACCAATACATGAGATGGACCACATTGCAGCAAGAGAGGGGCCAACCAGTTCCAGATTTCACCAATACCTTCCATACCTTGCTCACCAAGCTGGGTCTCCAAGATTCCGAGTGACATTTAGTTTTGAAATATCGTGGGGCTCTACACAGATACATCCAGACTGAAATGCATTTTCTGGACATCTCATCACTCGGTGCTGCCTATCGATATGCTGTTAAAATTGAGTAGAAACTTAAGTACCATAACAAAAAGGAGGTTGGGTCTGCAAATCCACAACAACCAAAGTATGATAAAGACAGCCATAACAAACAGTCTCCCGAAAACCAGTCCAAGACACAGGGAAAGAAGGGTCACGGGAAGACAAAGAAGGACACCGAAAAATGGTGCAATTTCCACAAAATCCCCTGGCACAACACCGATGAATGTCACTCAAAATAGTCATTGGTGGCTGAGATCAAAGACAAGGAGCCAAACTCTGATTCAGAATCCGATTCTGAAAATACTAGTAAAAGACAGATCATTGACGCAGACCCCAATGCTATTGTCGCGACCGCAACAATTCAACTAGAAGAATCGACAGATTCATAAGAGGGGGAGCACCTTTTTCATTCACATATGTGGGTGAAGGGGAACCCACTGCATTTTATTGTTGATAGCGGAAGCCAGAAAAACCTCATCTCAGCAGAGGTCGTCAAATGGTTGGGATTGTCGACAACACCACAACCGCAGCCATACAACATTGGGTGGCTTCAACAAGGATGAAATCTCTGTGTCAACCAACAGTGTCAATTGTCATATGGCATCCAACCCTTCAAGGATGAGGTACTATGTGATGTTTCCCCACTGGATGTCTGTGATGTTCTCTTGGGCCAACCATATATGTGGAGATACCATGTTGTTTATGAGTCTCGACCCCGTAGTGTCATTGTTACTTTGGGGGGTCATCTCTATAGAATACCAGAGGTAGTTCTGACTACTGTTCCACCTAAAAAGTGTCTCAAGGTAGTATCTCATACTGCAAAATTCAGCTTCTTCACAAGATGTTCAAAAGGAGAACAAAAGGACACTGCAACCACTACAATCTTGCCCCAAGCACCTTCTATCCAATAGAAGCAGGTCGATAAGGCTGCAGAAAGGTGCAAAGATTCCTTCTACACATTATCCTCTCATGTATCTTGACTTGTTGAAAAACCTCAACCTCAACAGGTTTGTGACAGATTTCCACAAACTGAGCAGCGCGACATCTCCAACAAGACAAGCAGCTCACCAAGATGCAGATTCAACAAACGATTTTCCCTCTCCCATGGGAACTCAACACAATGGATACCATTGATTCCTAAGGAGGGAGGATTGATCCAAGTGGATATCGGTGGCCACCCACCTTTTCCAAATGGCTCAAAAAAGTTTTCTGGCAATTTTGACAATTTACTATTTTTAGTAGGTTTTAACTTCTGGGGCCATTTTGAGGGCCCAAATGAAGGTTTTTCGAGATCGAGGTTCTCAATGATTGTCGAAGGAATGATTGATCCCCAAAAATGAATCTCCTCGATGATACCTTTCCAACAAACTATCACATGCCTAAGACGAAGATCGTATGCAAAAGTTACTACCCTAGGAAGTTGATGTACTCACTTACCCAAACGGGGCCCACATGACTTTTGGCACCTCATCTCCTAGGGTTAGGTTTTTGGATGTCTAGGGTTTTTGGAATTTCGGTTTATTGTAAAGAGGCCTTCAGAGCCTTATTGTAATCATCTTCTTGCGAATGCGAGTAGCCGTCACATCTCTTCTCAGAGATAAGCTGCCAACATTCTAGCGAGTCTTTCACTCTGTATTTTCACAGTATCTGTACATTTCTTTCATTAATAGAAATCGTGTATTACTGTATATCTGTGTTTATCGTTGCATCTCTGATACATTTATGTTATATTATTGAATATTTTTTATATCTCTATGCATTTATTTATTATATCTCCGATCTCATTTCGTGCCGAAAATAATCTGGATCAGTGGTATCAGAACAGGTTGTTCTTAGTCGTTTTTTTTAGTGCATGTCCCCGACAAGGTCTGAGTATAGCAAGTTGATTCTCGAGCTTGTCACTCTTGAGGAAAATCGCTCTCGCACACCCAAGAAACCCTCAATGGTAGAAGAAAATAAAAATGACGCAGCAGAGGATCCTATAAGTCTGTTGCTTGAGAAAGCTCTCATGGGACAGAGGGACGAAATGATGGAGAATTTTTCCCACATCGTTCAATGCCTGCCGATAGAAACAGGCACATCTTCATCAAGCGGCCACTTTGGAGGCACCCCACCTTTCAAAGTACAAGTTAATTTTGATATTCATATATTTGAAGGACAAATAGATACAGAATCCCTTTCAAAATGGTTAACTCTAATAGAAGGTTATTTCTTTGTTCACAATTTTTCTGACAAAGAGAAGATCACCTTCACACTCCTTAAAGCTCTCCCTCATGTCAAACAATGGTGGGAAACTTACTGGGAGCAAAGTTCCACAGAGGAGTCTGGAATATATGGGGTCGATCCCACTTGGGATTTTTTTCTGGATGCGGTAAAGGAACAATATTACCCTATTGGCAACTATGAGGACCAGTACATGAGATGGACCACACTGTGGCAAGAGAGGGGCCAAGCAGTTCTGGAGTTCACCAATACCTTCCATACCTTGCGCACCAAGATGGGTATCAAAGACTTCAAGTGACATTTGGTTTTGAAATACCGTGGGGATCTACACTGTTGGGACTTCATTTTGTCATGTTTTAATGCATGTTCTAATCATTTTATTCGATCAACTGGCCTCGTTACATACCTGGTTTTCCCATACTTGGTGTAAAAGTGTAACCTAAGAAGAGCCCATGTGGTAGTTCAATACTTATGCATATTTTGTACGTTCTTATTAGTGAAAATGTGTTAATTTATTAAAAAGAGATCTTCTACTGGTGTGATTTGAATAAACAGGTTGGGTGACAATGTAGCCTTGATCGTTGACATTTCCAGTCATCCGGTACTAGAGTAAAAGTCGAATTTTGAAGTCTTCTAGAAGAAAATCGAGGACATTGGTTTTATCGGGAATGTCGTCGGCATGAAAACATGTGTGTCATAATTCTCCCAGCTCGCATGTGTGGACCTCCATCTCAGGGGGAATATTTCAGAAAATAGAAAAATCTCAAAATGCCAACTTGTGCCTCGAGTTTCATGCACATGGAAGCGAATCGAAATATTCGAAAACATGGGTTTTTCTCCCAGCATGGCCAATTAGGTCTCTAATGAGCGTTTTTCAAAAATTATCTATGGTTACAGAGTTATGGAAGGCGCTTTGGAGTGGATTAATAAAATAACACAGTTTTCCTGTTATAGTCTTGTACCAACTTGACTGTCTAATTCCAGTACCAACGTGACTGTCTGATTTCGGTACCTCTTTCTGTGAAGATCTGGTGGTTGATTAAATCTCTAGATGCTAATGATATTGAGAATATTGTTGGATGGAAGTAACCTAGTTTAGCAAAGCAATCATGTAACCATCAGATTTGATTACCAGGTAATTAATGATCTCTTCCTTGTAAATCATGACATGAACTCTATAAGAAAATGGTCATGGCAAGGGAGAGAAGAGTAGGAGAGTTAGCATATCACTAATATGTAAAGTAGCATATGATAGTACAGAACATATTCTGAGTGAAGATTAATGGAATGACATTTTATCTCCATATTTTAATTATCCATGATTGAGTATGAGTTGAGTTGTTAACGAAAGTATAATTTTATGTTTTGAAATGTGAGTGAGAGTAATGTGTGTGTCGAAAGAAAGCTTCATATAGACTTCAGTAGCTGACATGTTGAAGCGACAAGGGCCCACCACCCAACAAAGGTCAGCCTCTCCATAGATTAGCATTAGCATTTGTTTTCAGTAGCATAAACATTAAATTAGCTAAAGATTTAACTTTGTTAGATGATAGCAGTATAGCTTAGATTAAGATTCCCATTATATCATTGCTTAGCGATCTTTACTTTCTCTTTTTTTGCGTATGCCCTGTTTCTGTTCTCATGAATTTGATTTCCTTGAGTGATCATAGATGTCGGAAGCAATAGTCAAAACTATTTGGATAAGAACTAATGAAGTTCATTGTGAACCACAACAGAACCAACATATTGACTGTTGAACTAGCCATGCTATGTATTGATGATTGATGTGTGATTTTCCCTTTCAGAAGTGTGGATTGCATAGTTAGTTTTTTGGGTCAGATAGAAGATTTGATCTATCAAAACAACTCCATATCATACTTTCATGTGCCATAATGGAGTAGATAGCCTCTCTATGAAAGACAACCAAAGTGCATTTCAGTTTGCTATTTTGATTTGTTTCTAGCATACATAGTTCTATACTCATGACGCTAGAAATTACCTTTCTTACTGGTGTCTTGTAACTCTATTGATTACGAATCCTGGATTGATAATTAATGAGTGCATTATACTAAACATATAATCAACACAACATTTTGGCGCCGTTGCCGGGGAGTTGAAAACGGTAAGAGGTAATTTTAGTTTGGTTTGTTTCAATGGTTTTAAGGACTACTTGAGGGAGGAGAATAAAACGTTTAAGATGTGTGTCAAGAGCCATGCAACCACTACAGTGGGGTTCTCCGAAGCCAAGTTGTCTTCTTCATTTAATGCAAAGTGTGTTTTTCTTTATGAATTTTATTTTTAATGAACTAACTCATGTGAAATGATAACTTGGTGACAGCGGGGTCCAAGTAAGCGAGGAGTTCAAGTTTGGTAAGTTTTATTGCAATTAGTAGTTTTAGATTAAAATTTCAATCTCTTTAAAGATAAACCATTTTTGGGGTGTTGTAAGAACCCCTGAGTACTAATCCATGTTGCGAGACAGGATCTACTAGCCAGCAAAAGAATGATGATTAAGAGTTTGATAAGCAAAGGAAGAAATGGTACTCCAATGAATTTCACAAACTTTGATAGAAAATGGAGACCTACCTACATCTCGAGTGGAGCAAATCCTCGTTGCTATCAAAGGCCCATCTTCATTTGAGGTGGACCAAGTTTTGGTTGAAGTTAGAGATTTATCTGTATCTCAAGGAGGAAGATAAGAGCAAGAGACTCATGAGCCACACATTGTATCAAATCCAGAAGTTCATAAACAACATCTAGAGGAGATTCAAGAGTCATGGACCACAACTAATAAAGAGTGGACGTTGGAACCTGAAATTAAATAGTCTCCTGCCTGCCTGACACCATATTTTATCAATGAATACCATAATTCAAAAGATTTACTTGACATGATAATGGAAGATCTAGTAAGCCAAGAAAATATAGATTATATTGAAGGTTGGATCCAAACAGTAGGTAAACTACCATATTTCTCCCTTATTCGAAAATTCGCAGCATCATTCCTGGAAAAGAAGCTGGCCTCTCATGTCCGGACAACCATTGAGGTATCTTTTCCATATTTGGATATGAGTTTGCTTATAAATTTGTTTCACACATGGCTGCATTGGAAATTTTCATATACTTGAAGAAAGACTCGCTCTTTCTCAATTAGGAAGGATAGTAAATAAGTAAATAAAAGTTGCATATAGTTGTTAGTTCGGTGCAACATCATTTTTTATATCTTCTACAAAAATTAAAGTGATTAGGTGTGTTGATAAGCAGGGATGATTTTAAGGATGGGAATTTATTTTTAAATGTCAAAACCTTGGCGAATCTTACTAATCCTTCATATGCCAACTATAAATGATTTGCGATATTTTTGTAAAAATATTCAAATTTCTAAGGATTTAATATAGTTTTTATAAAATTTTGGTGATTTTTAAGGTAAAATAATGTTATCCTATAGAATTTGGGTGAATCATTTTTAAAATAGCGAATCTCATTTTTGGAAAAACCATGAAAAATTAGCCCATGAACGAAATTTAGCCCCTAAAATCATCCATGTTGATAAGTTTTGTTTTCCAATAAAATGAAAGTGAAAACCGGAACAAGTGGACAGTGCTTCAAAAAAGGGAGGTTTTCACATCTCCACGTTACGAGCATGACCATTAATCTCTTTGCCTCACTTTTTCACTGCAATTTCATTTTTTTTAATCTTTTTATTTTTTTTACTAGTGTGTTGGCAATATGAATCCTCAAAAGTAAATTTACAAAGAATTTGGACTTCAAGAACTTTCCAAGGATACAGGGAAGCCTGCAACATGTCATCTGGTGTTGTGCTAGTCCGGTACCAGAAAACAATCCGGTACTAGCACTTTGTGCTACTCCATTACCCAAAAAAAAAAATAGTTTGGTACCTAAACATTGGTATAAGATATTGTTGGCTAACCTTTATATCCTTTGCAATGGTTAAAATGATAAATTAACTTTAGGGAGTATGACTGGTATATTTTCTAAATTGTTTGAATAAAGGAAGTACTGATGGGTATTGGAGTTTTGTAGTGCCACACCTTGCAGCAGGAACATTACTTATTTGTTTTACTATGTAGACAATATTACTTCTCAATTGATGATTATTTGAACTTCAAGAAACTACCAAGATTACAGAGAAACCATTTCACCATCATATAATTCAGTACTGTGCTCGTCCGGTACCAGAACACCTCTGCTGGTCTAGTACCAGCAGATTTGTGCTAGTCTGATACTAGAAGAGACTATTTTAATCTAGTACCAACAAGTTTGTCATAATCCAATACTGCAAAGAAATCCAATAATGTATTAAAAGTTATTCATCAATCTTGATTTTCTTTGCAAACAATAACATGATAAAGTGAAGATGATTGTTATACTTGAAAATGACTGCTATGCTTGTTAAATCTGAAAACAAATATAATGATCTTGATGAAGATGCTTGGGTTTCTGAAACATGTACATTGGCACTGCAACTACTTGTTGATATTTTTGTCAAGTTCTATGATTCAGTAAACCATTTACTTGGGAAAGTGATGGAGTTTCTAACAAACTTTATAAAGCAGTGAGTCCAAAGTTTGGATGGAATTGGTGTGTTTGCTTTTGTTTGTTTGATGAACAATGTTGGTAGTCTTTTTTCATATGATAAATGGAAACATGTGTTGTTATACTTGAAAATAGAAGCTGCAGAAACAGTGCCATATTATGCCCAAATTGCTTATAGTCTGGTTGATAGTGAACCATCAGACGTTCAAGAAGAAGATCCTATACACATAAGCAAAGTATTCCAGTCACACTGTGAGGCTTGCAAATCATAAACCTATTGTGTGTCATTTGAGCTGAAACCAAGGAGATGGTTGTAGCATCAAATGGAATCTCTCATGCAAGCCTAGAAGAAATAATTTCTTTTGGTTCAGTTGCTGACTAAAGGGAAGTATTTTAATTTATTTTGGTTCAGTTGTTGGCTAAAGGGACATATTTTAATTTCTTTTGGTTCAGTTGCTTTAATTTCTTTTGGTTCTGTTGCTTGACTGAGAAGATATAATTTGTTTTTCCTCTGTTGCTTGATAAGAACCATGCTTAATCTGATTTAAAGTTTAGAGGTTGTTTTCATCAAAAATTCCATTACAAGCATCATCAGTACTTTAGCATGATTAAAGGGATTAAAAATATTATCCTATAAGTAACTATTTCACCCTAACTACACTTCAACAATAATCATTGGACTATCTTTACTAAAGAGTAGCATATGAGTATAGAACACTCTCTATCGTGGGCACACTAGAAAAACTTTATGGAAGAGGATGTACCAGTACCCCAAGGAAACTTTAGGTCATTCTCTTATGGACAAACTCAGACAAAATTATACATTTGGATCACTCTAAAGAAATAATGTGCATAAAAAGTTTATTTTTCCTTCAGACAAATCTTTAAAATACATTCAAAGAAGAGCATATACCTTCCAACCCAATACCATCCCAGCCTGTAAAAAGGTTTTTAGATGAGCCTCCCCTGTCACCATGCAAAGCACTCTTTAATAAAAAACAAAATAGGTAACTATGGACAAGAATCCTTTGATGCAAAAAGGGTTTAAGAGACTAACCCACCGGGATACTGAACAGGTCTACTGGCAGTGGGTACCAGTCTGTGGTATGACTAGGCAAACCCATCAAAGTACTGAAAAAGCATGTTGGCAATGGGGCATTCTGTCTGGGGAAGGGATCTCTCACTAATTATCACAACTACCCCACCGGAGTACTGAACAAGATTGTTGGCAGTGGGTTCTAGTTGAGAAATGTCTCATCTATACCCGTCTGATTGAAAAATTCACTTTTGTCATCTAAAAAAACATAGGTCACTATTGTCATTTATGAGATACAAACTTTAGATTAATAAGCAACACAATTACTACAAGAAAATGTCCATTTAAGAATTACCCTAAGTCAACTTACCAGTCTGGCATCTAAAGCCTACATTACCTAAGAAGGAAACTTCTTAAGAGTGGAGCCCTAACTAGGGAGTCTAATCTACTTATACTGTGAAATTTATCCATAATATCTAATGATAGTAAATCTCTGAAGGAAGTTAGGTTGGGACTGTTCTTCTGGAAAAATAATAAAACTCCATGTCTTCATTGCTAAATATTGTTGCTTGTCAATAAGTCATCAAAAGAAAGACAATTTCATTTTTAGCAACAAATAAGGCATGAGATCATATGCTAGATGACAAAATCACTTTTGGAATTTGATCTGGTTTATCTTCTCTTATCAATTTTCTTTCATTGTGATACAATGTGCCAAATATTTTTGCATAGGGATATGCAACACCTTTGGCATGGGGGAGGGTCAAAGAGCCTCTTTCAGAACTCTTTTCCATACTCGCAACTCATCTTCAGAGGGAAGCATGCAACAACAACCCTGCAAAACCAGGAAGAAACTCAAGTACAAGCACAGGTTAAAGAAGCTCCATAAGGTACAAGAAATTCTAGTACTGATCCTCCAATAAGCTCCAGCCTGAAGAATGACCATTGTTTCAGATACTCTACAAGTTTTAAACAAAGAATAGTCAGCCTATATTTTAGATCATACACATCATGTGGTTATACAATGGTCATATAGTCAACATGCATCAGTTCTACATAGTCCTCTTTCATCTTGTAGTAATTTCTTGTAGAAGCATGTGATAAAAGAGTTTGCATGAGGACATGCAAACAAACAGGCATGGGGGAGAGAGAGAGAGAAGGAATCCCAACATATCAGTATTCATCAACTCCCTCCTAGATCTCTAGTAGCTCTTAGTTTCAGCCAGCATATACTTTGATCCATCCTCCACTTCATAGCCTACAACGTACATTAAAGTAAAGGTAAACTTGAGGTAAAACTGGGCCAATTATGTCTAAATTTATAATCAGTCAGGTACCTTCATCTTTGCAGTGATCTGGTACTTCAAATTTTGTGTTGGTCAGGTACTAAAACTCTCACCAAGCACTAGTGACGGATTCTGGTAAAATTGACTCAATCTTTGGTATTTTATTGAACTAGTATCAAATATCACAAGTTAGCAAGGTATGTGCTATCATTCTAATTTTTACTAGTAAGAATTGTATCGATTATGCATTAAGTTCATATTACAATGCACACTTCTTATTTGATTATGTCATGTCATCATGATAGTCACTTGATCGTTGCACTCTTGGTTAATAAATGCTCTTATGAATGGTCACTTACACTTTGCTCAAAAAGAATTCTTTCATTGTATACTTGTTTTGTTACTCCATTCCTGATCCTTCGTTTGTACCAAACCTTGGTTGAATATCAGGTTGTCTTTAGACTTGCAATTAAGTAGGCATGGGGCTTGACCAACATGAACTGGTGTTTCAAGTCTATTTTGAAGTATGGATTGATAGTTTTGCATGAGGGCATGCAATAGTTTAGGCATGGGGGAATGTTGGGACTTTGTTTTGTCATGTTTTAATGAATGTTCTAATCATTTTATTCGATCAACTGGCCTCATTACATACCTGGTTTTCCCGTACTTGGTGTAAAAGTGTAACCTAAGAAGAGCCCATGAGGTAGTTCAATACTTATGCATATTTTGTACGTTCTTATTAGTGAAAATGTGTTAATTTATTAAAAAGAGATATTCTAATGGTGTGACTTGAATAAATAGTTTGGGTGACTAGGTAGCCTTGATCGTTGACATTTCCAGTCATCCAGTACTAGAGTAAAAATCGAATTTTGAATTCTTCTAGAAGAAAATCGGGGACATGGGTTTTATTGGGACTATTGTTGACATGTGGAAATGTGTGTCATAATTCACCCATCTCGCACGTGTGGATCTCCATCTCAGGGGGAATATTTTAGAAAATAGGAAAATCTCAAATTGCCAAATTGCGCCTCGATTTTCATGCACATGGAAGCGAATCAGAAGATTCTAAAACATGGGTTCTTCTCCCAGCATGGCCAATTAGGTCTCCAATGAGCCATTTTCAAAAATTCTCTACGGTTACAGAGTTATGGAAGGCGCTTTGGAGTGGATTAATAAAATAACACAGTTTTTCTGTTATAGTCCGGTACCAACGTGACTGCCTAATTCCGGTACCAACGTGACTGTCTAATTCTGGTACCTTTGCCTGTGAAGAACTAGTGGTTGATTAAATCTCTAGATGCTAATGATATTGAGAATATTGTTGGATGGAAGTAACCTAGTTTAGCAAAGCAATCATGTAATCATCAGATTTGATTACCAGGTAATTAATGATCTCTTCCTTGTAAATCATGACCAGAACTCTATAAGAACATGGTCATGAAAAGGGAGAGAAGAGTAGGAGAGTTAGCATATCACCAATATGTAAAGCAGCATATGATAGTACAGAACATATTCTGAGTGAAGATTAATGGAATGTCATTTTATCTCCATATTTTGATTATCCATGATTGAGTATGAGTTGAGTTGTTAACGAAAGTATGATTTTATGCTTTGAAATGTGAGTGAGAGTAATGTGTGTGTCAAAAGAAATCTTCCTGTAGACTTCAGTAGCTGACCTGTTGAAGCAGCAAGGGCCCACCGCCCAACAAAGTTCAGCCTCTTCGTAGATTAGCATTAGCATTTGTTTTCAGTAGCATAAACATTAAATTAGCTAAAGATTTAACTTTGTTAGATGATAGCAGTACATCGTAGATTAAGATTCCCATTATATCATTGCTTAGAGATCTTTACTTTCTCTGTTTTTGCATATGCCCTGTTTTTGTTCTCATGAATTTGATTTCCTTGAGTGATCATAGATGTCGGAAACAATAGTCAAAACTATTTGGATAAGAACTAATGAAGTTCATTGTGAACCACAACAGAACCAACATATTGATTGTTGAACTACCCATGCTATGTCTTGATGATTGATCTGTTATTTTCCCTTTCAGAAGTGTGGATTGAATAGTTAGTTTTCTGGGTCAAATAGCAGATTTGATCTATCAAACCAACTCCATCTCATACTTGCATGTGTCATAATGGAGTAGATATCCTCTCTGTGAAAGACAACCAAAGTGCATTTCAGTTTGCTATTTTGATTTGTTTCCAACATACATATTTTTATACTCATGACGTTAGAAATTACCTTTCTTACTGGTGTCTTGTAACTCTGTTGACTACGAATCTCGTATTGATAATTAATGAGTGCATTATACTAAACATATAATCAACACAACATATAAATATACATCCAGAATAAAATGGATTTTATAGACATCTCATCACTCAGTGTTGCCGATCGATATGTTGTTAAAATCGAACAGAAATGTAAGCACTTGAACAAACAGGAGTTTGGGTCTGCAAATCCACAACAACCAAAGTATGACAAAGACATCCCTAACAAACAGTCTCCTAAAAACTAGTCCAAGACATAGGAAAAGAAGGGTCACGGGAAGACAAAGAAGGACACCGAAAAATGGTGTGATTTCCAAAAAATCCCTTGGCACAACATCGATGAATGTCTCTCAAAACAGTCAATTGTGGTTCAGATCAAAAACAAGGAGCCAAACCCTGATTCAAAATCTAATTCTGAAAATACTGGTAAAAGACATATCATCGACACACACCCCACTGCTATTGTCGTGACCACAACAATTCAACCAGAAGAACCAACAGATTCAGAAGAGGGGGAGCGCCTTTTTCATTCACAGATGTGGGTGAAGGGGAACCCGCTGCATTTTATTGTTGATAGTGGAAGCCAGAAAACCCTCATCTTAGCAGAGGTCGTCAAACAGTTGGGATTGTCGACAACACCACACCCACAACCATACAACATTGGGTGGCTTCGGTAAGGATGATATCTTCGTGTCAACCAACAGTGTTGATTTTCATACAACATCCAACCCTTCAAGGATGAGGTATTATGTGATGTTTCCCCACTGGATTTCTGTGATCTTCTCTTGGGCCAACCATATATGTGGAGATGCCATGTTATTTATGAGTCTCGACCCCGTAGTCTCATTGTTACTTTGGGCGGTCATCTCCAAAGAATACCAGAGGTAGTTCTGACTACTATTCCACCTAAAAAGTGTCGCAAGGTAGTGTCTCATACTGCAAAATTTAGCTTCTTCACAATCTGTTCAAAAGGAGAACAAAAGGACACTACAACCACTACAGTCTTGCCCCAAGCACCTTCTATCCAACAGAAGCAGGTCGATAAGGCTACAGAAAAGTGCAAAGATTCCTTCTGCACATCATCCTCTCATGTATCTTGACTTGTTGAACACTCTCAACCTCAACAGGTTCGTGACATATTTCCACAAATTGAGCAGCGCGACATCTCCAGCAAGACAAGCAACTCACCAAGATGCAAATTCAACAAACGCTTTTCCCTCTCCCCGGGGAACTCGACGCAATGGATACCATTGATTCCTAAGGAGAGAGGATTGATCTAGGTGTATATCAGTGGCCACTTACCTTTTCCAAATGGCTCAAAACAGTTTTCTGACAATGTTGGCAATTTACTAGTTTTAGCAGGTTTTAACTTTCGGGGCCATTTTGAGGGCCCAAATGAAGGTTTTACAAGATAGAGGTTCTCAAGGATAGTCGAAGGCATGATTGAGCCCCCAAAATGAATCTCCTCAATGATACCTTTCCAACGAGATATCACATGCCTAAAACGGAGATTGTATGCAAAAGTTACGACCCCGGGAAGTTGATGTACTCACTTACCCAAACGGGGCCCACATGACTTTTGGCGCTTCATCTCCTAGGGTTAGGTTTCTGGATGTCTAGGGTTTTTGGCATTTCGGTTTATTGTAAAAAGGCCTTCAGAGCCTTATTGTAATCATCTTCTTATGAATGCGAGTAGCTGTCACATCTCTTCTTAGAGATAAGCTGCCACCATTCTAGCGAGTCTTTCACTCTGTATTTTTATAGTCTCTGTACATTTCTTTCATTAATAGAAATCATGTATTACTGTATATATGTGTTTATAGTTTCATCTCTGATACATTTCTGTTATATTATTGAATATCTATGATATCTCTGTGCATTTCTTTATTATATCTTTGATCTCATTTCATGCCGAAAATAATACGGATCAGAGGATTAGGGTTTCTGCAACTGCTCCTACTAGTAACCCTAGTGGCAGTGTCTTAGAAGTTTCTTCTGCTAGTAACCCTAGCAAAAGTTCCTCAGCGAGATCAATATCCTAGAGGTTACATTTCCTTCTAGTGTTTAGACTGAATGAAGGAGGTATGGGCCCATAACCTGTTAGAATATGAAATATGTGTGCTCGTTTTACCATTGGCAATACCCTTGTCACCCAACCATAGGCCGAAGCCACCCTCTGAGCACCTTAACCTTGATAAAGAATCATTCTGGAAGCAAACCCTAGGCTAGATAGCCAAACAAAGGGTAGCACACATTTCCCCAAGGATAGCACATCAGCAAGAGATGATCAGATAGACCAAACCCTATCCAAGAGATAGTCCAAGTCAAACGTGATCTGCTAGTTGTGTTATCTCCTCAAATAAATTGGTGGAAATTTTTCTTTTGAGGTGATAAGTAGTGGTCTAAATTTTATTCCTAAATTTTTGTAAGTAGGTTAGAAAGTCTGTATTCTATAAATAAGCTCAAAAGAAATTTTGGATTTGGTTTGGTCAAGAAAAAGTCAGAATCTCAGGTTTTGGTGGTTTAGGCGACCCTGAAACGCACTCATTAACCACCGAAATCCTTTGTTCCTAGTAGTTAAGAAGGAAAAGAAAAAATGTGGTTAACCACCGAAAACGTTTCAACGGTAAAAATGGAAAGTCCGTTCTTTCGCACGAGTCATCTATCAGTTGGCGCAATGATGGAAACGTAACTGCCGAAAGCTCATCAAGTTGGAAGGTATGCACATTCTAATTGTGTATATCTGAAAGTTTGAGTTCCTGTTGTCCTTTCAACCGCATTTGTCTTTTCAAAATGTAGACATGGTGGTGATACAAAAATTCATGCATGTTGTCACGAAGCCTCCCTCCATTTCCAGTCACAAATACACCATCTATCATGATCCCGTTAATCCCTCATTAAATCCTCATTCATTATCAATTTGAATTCCAGAGATTACTGAGATAATCGTGAGTTCACGATTTCATCAATCGAACGTGTTTCCACAGATCCTAATCCTGTTTCCCATGGTGATTGTCAAAGCGCCATTAGAGTCCAGCGATCTCTCTCAAGCCAATTAAGCTAGGTTGATTTATCAGGCAAGTTCAAAACCCATCTTGTTTTAGTCTAAATGAATATACCACCGAAAATCTAAAATTTCGGCATGCTCTCAGTCAATATGTTGCC
Organism: Picea engelmannii; assembly: GCA_009831015.1. Lineage (NCBI taxonomy): Eukaryota > Viridiplantae > Streptophyta > Pinopsida > Pinales > Pinaceae > Picea > Picea engelmannii. The sequence continues at coordinate 239,972 of ML786565.1, read as the reverse complement.
TAAAACTTGGTTAGTGTTTGAGCTCGGTGATCCAAACTTTGTGTCACCCTGTCCCGTCCGCTCTTCCATGAGCTATACTCTCTGTGATCCTAAATCCTAGAATCTTTGTCTCCCTGGACACTCAGGTTTCCATAATCGCAGGTACATCAACATTGACCAATGCCAAAAGCAGGGCCAGTTTTGAGGTCTGAGGTGGATGGGGTTTGGTACCTAGAAGCTCATCCGAAGGTGGCAGAATTCTTCAAACAAGCTGGGGTATTTTCATATTGTGAAAAATTAACCAACTTTCATCAACAAGTGGTCGCGTCTTTTGTCATTTCCTATGATGGGAGGTCTGCTAAAATAGGAAAGGAGGAGTTTATCATTGATGAAGTTGCCATTGTTGAGTATACAGGTTTACCTAGGTCAGGAGACTATTGGTTCAACTCTACCATACCTTCAAACATCGAATTTAGGTCATACTTGTTGCCTGTACACAAAGATTTGATCTGGAAAAAGGATATTCCAATGTCTTACTTGGAACCAAAGTGGTAGTCCTTGCTGAAAGTAATATTTGTTTACATAACATGTGAGGGGCGGTAGAATAGAGTGTTGTTCTATCACTTTAAGCTTTTAAACCACTTTACAGGAAGAGACCCAATCAATCTACCATTTTTCTTGCACAAATCCCTCACGAAAATGTCTAAACAGGTCAAGGCCAAGCCCACTAAGGTGGAAAGCAGATTATCTCATCAAGGACTCATTACTCTTATTGTCAAAGAGTCATTGAAGAAAAGGCAGGTAGATTGGAACTATTTCCTCTTCTAGAATGAATTCCAGACTGATTGTCAACAACAGGAGAAGGGTAAAAAGACTACCACTAAGAAGACTATTACTCCCAAAATAATTCATAGGAAAAGGAAGGGTATCTCACCACCAAGAGATCCGATAGAATCATCCTCTATCAAGAAGAAAATAATCAAAAGAAAGTTGCAGTTTGAGGTTGAGCAATCCAAGGACCCTGCTACAAGAAATAACCCTTTAAGCCTACCCTACAATGATTCAGAACCAGAACAAGAATTAGCAGAGACACAGGGTAATGTACAGGATGAACAAGGTATAGACTATTGTTCCAATTTACCTTCACCAACTCCTCCAGAGGCACACAGTCCACCAGTGGCAGAAGCCTCTTCAAGTAAGCCTAAAACAACTAGATCACGAAAAATCAACAAACTCCTGCAACAGTTCTATGAAATGGAAGTCCTGGAAAGGGTGATTAAAAAATCTAATACAAACCTGACCGACATAAATGTATATCTTTTCAAAATAAACCAAACCCTCAAAGAAAAACATGACAAGATTAAATATAGGAATAGGGTATTGATCAGGGAGAACATGAAGTTGTATAAACAACTTAGAATTCTGAGTTTGAAGTTAAAAGAGTTTCAATCACCAGCATAGGAGAAAACTGGATTGGAAACTCTAGCTAACTTATCTACAACCATGGTAGACACACCAGAGCCTTCCACACAACCAGTAGAAATTCGTAGATCTGCATGAACGAGGGATGCCTCATCCAAGAAACCTTGAACATCAAAAAGTGATCCAAGGTAAGATTTTTTGCAATTTTGAAGTTTTCTCAAAGCTGAAGTCTCGGTAGTTTAGGTGAACAAGACGAATGTTCATTAACCACCGAAAACAAGGCTTTCGGTAGATAATCTTCTCAGAATCTTTCTAGGTTAACCACCGAAAGCCTGTCACTTCTAGAATGATCAATTTTTTGCACAGATCGAATTTTTTTGAGTTGGAAAGGTTTGAAACCTCTTTGAATGGACATTTAATGAATTGTCAAGATAGATCCAATAGCTATTTTTGATAGATTATGGAATGAGGAGGTGTTTCAAAGGTTTTTGGTATCTTTGACAAAGGCAGAAAATTAGGACACTTACTCACATCAACAGATTCGAATTTGTATCTCTTGGAGAGTTATCAGTCAACCTTGGAAGGCTATCCTGCACTGCACCATCACTCAACAAGAGATGAAGACCATGAAATCTGGGATTGACCTCATTTTTGGGAATCATTCCACATCTTTTGCAAACTAAATTTTGATTTTCTATGTTTAGCATATTTGATCCATGTTTTCAGGATCTCAAAACTGCATTGTAAAGTTATAAAGCTAAAGGTAGAATAGGAACTAGAGGTTTGAATTTGGAGACTTTTTTATATTATGTACTCAAACTTATCATTTTCATATTGAGTAAAGCAAGCTTCTTTTGCCATAACTTGTTCAGATTTCATCTTCTTATCTATTCTGTACTTGCACCTGGATATTATATTCATGTTGTTATGCTTGTTTATGCCCGATAACTGTCATCTTATCATTGCATTCATAAGTTAAAATTTGCAAGTATTCTTGTGATTATTGTAATTAGCCATTCATATATGCTTTATATGTGATTCTGCTGATATAATAGTTATTTCTTCATACCTCCCTTTATTTGTAAACTCTCTAAACATTTGTGGTTGAAAGCCTTGTCCATCTAAATGTGTTTATGCATGATTTGAGTGAGAAATGATTCAGTCCTCTGACTTGATCCAAACCCACACTTATTATTTAGAAAACAATTACCAAAAGATTAAGTTACCAGGCATCTCTGACTTACAGCCTAGGAGAGTTTCCTGAAGTGATTACAAATTGGCGCCTTTGCCGGGGAGAGGAGATCGAAGCTCAGCTTCCTTGGGAGACGACATAGATTCATATTTGATGATAGACAAAGTCTGGACATCATTTGGGTTGTAATTATCTATCTGTAGACTCCATTGAAACAAAGTGGCTCCAAAAAGAGCTCACACCAGGGCGAACCAAGAAGGCCCACTGACAACACCAGTTCCTGACCCTGAGAAGATCATTAGTAAGGGTAAATCTTTGCAGATACAGGCTTCTGGATCTGCAAAGACATTAAATTCAGGTATTCAAACCGACACTTCTTCTTTCATATCTAAAAGGCCTCTAGTCGAATCCCCTGCTGCTGAAACTCATAGTTCTCAGGAAATTGAAAATTTATCTCAAATATTGAAGGTAGAGGAACCTTCATTTTCTTCTAATATTACTGACTCTGTTCTTGAGAATGATATTTCATCTCATCCTAAAGAGATAATCACAAGGTCCTCTCAGCAAAAGGAAACCTCTCCTTCATCTTCTTTGAATTCCTCACCCACCAAACCTACAGAAGGTGTCCTCTACACTCATACTAATCTGCCTATTCTTAAAGATATTTTACATGATTTGTCCTCTAAGGGAGAAGAAATTTTAGCCTTGTTGCTCGGTCAGTTTTATAAGGCCTCTTAGTTTTCACCCATTCCTGAAAATTCTGCACAAAGTGAAGTGAGACAACCATTTTATTTTAACTCAGTCATCCCATCTCCATCTTCATCTCCTGCAAGTTCTTCTTCTGTATCAACCGCCAAGACTGCCACAGCTGCCCCTTTAACCAAGACGGAACAGATTTTGGCAAATAGGTATGCCCCACTTGTATTGCCAAATCCTTTATCTGCTATGCCAACTGGAGATTATCATAAATATATGCCTAAGTTTACCGGAGCGGGAGATTATACTGTTGAAGAACATATTAAAGCTTTTTATGCTTATGCTGAAAATATTAACATTTAAGAAGAAGATGTGTGGACCAGAGTTTTTGTTCAGAGTTTGGATGGCCAAGCCCGGAAATGGTTCAAAGAGCTACCGGAAAATTCAGTCACAGGTATTGAACAATTAGATGAGGTATTTTTAAAACACTGGGGAGAAAGAAAATATTTGTTATATTACATTTCTGAGTTTGGAAATTTAAAGAGAGAAGATGGAGAGTCAGTCTCAGACTTCATCAAAAGGTTTAATAGAATGTTTGGCAAGATCCCTGCAGAGATCAAACCAAGTGACGCATCAGCCAAGATCACATTCTTTGCTGCCTTTGATCCATATTTTATTCTAATCCTCAGAGAAAGAATATCAACCACACTTTCTTTAATGCAAGATGCCTCCCTCGAGGTTGAATCAAACATTACAGCATCTCAGAATCTCAAAGGAAAGGTCAAGAGAAATAAGTCTGTTGTTGAGCCCTCTTCATCTTCTAATAGTAAAATGGAAAAGATGGCAAAGATGTTGGACAATTTGACATCTGAAATGTCAAAATTGAAGGTCCAGAATCAGCAACCAGCAAGGACAAAAGAGCCAAATACTTTTGCCCCGAGGAATCCAAATACTTTCCCTTACAGAAGGAACAATCCACAAGTCTAGATCCTTCAGAGAGATAGTAATGCAGCTGATGATCAGATAATCAGACCACCTTTTCAAAATGCAATGTTAGATGAAGAAAAACAACCATGTCATGATGAAGTCGAAGAAGCAGATGAAATAAACTGTTTTGGTGACGAAAATGATTCTTCCTTTTTTACACAAGTAGACTATGAAGAATCCCTGATGGACCAGAAAATTCATGAGGCAAGTATCGAAGAATCTATCTACTTGACAAATGATCAGAAAGGTTATAATTTAAGATCCAAGAATGCTTCCCCGAAATCATTTCTTGTTGCTCCTATGAAGAACAAAGAAGTTGTTGCTCCGGTAAAGAGTAAAGAAGTTGCTGCCAAGCAGCCTGTCGCTCATGTAAAACAGACCTCCTTTCCTGCAAAACAGCAGCAGAAGAAAACATAGCCCCTAGCCAAGGAGTAAGTCAGTCTCAAATCTCCTTCCAACGAGGTAAAAGCTTATGATAAATCAGATTTCTCTTTTAATTTCGAATCAGAAATTCAGAAATTAAAGATACCTATGCCTTTGACCGAACTCATGAAGATTGAAATCTTTAAGTCAGCCATCCTGAAGTCCCTTGAGCCAAAGACCTCTTCATCTACTGATTTTGTTAACCTACAATATGACAAGCCAACAGTAACTATAGGGCCTATGATAGAAGATCGAGATGATTCTTGTCCACCATTCTATATATCCCTAAATGTCCATGATTAGATCCTCCATAATTGCTTGCTTGATTCTGGGGCATCACATAATCTTATTCCCAAAGAAGTGATGGATGAGCTTGGGCTTGAGGTCACCAAACCATATCATGATCTCTTTTCTTTTGATTCTAGGAAGGTCAGATGCCTTGGCCTCATAAAATACCTTGTTATAAACCTTGCCCAATTGCCAATGAGAAGCATGGTAATGGATGTGGTGGTTGTTGATATCCCACCTAAATTTGGGCTCCTCTTGTCTCATCCATGGGGAAAAAGGTTAGGAGGTACCTTGCAGATGGATATTTCATATGCTATGATTCTGGTGTTTGGGGGAGAGCTAAAAAGACTTTACAGAGAGAATCAACTTGCCTACATCATCAACGATGCAAAAAATTCTGTAAATCATCCTATTTGTGCTGTGGAGACAGATTTGGGCTCGTGCATTCTTCAAATAGATGATTCTCAATCAACTCCTATGCAGCTTGTGAAGCCTATTGAACATCAAACTGATGATAAGAACATTTCAGTCTGGACCATGTATTTTGATGGGGCCATTACTAAAGATTCAGCAGGTGCAGGGGTAGTTTTGATTTCTCCTTCAAAGGAGACTATATCTTTGTCTTTTAAGATCGATTTCAGAACTACTAAAAACATAACAGAGTATGAGGCCTTGTTGTTGGGATTAAATTCAGCTAAGGATATGGGGATAAAAGGTTTAAAGGTATTCGGAGATGCAGATCTCATCATACAACAGGTAAACAGTACCTTCCAAGCAAAGCATGTCAGATTGAAAGCCTACATGGATGAGGTATGGAAAGTAAGAGATTATTTTTCCATTTTTGAGATTTCTTACATAGCCAAGGATATGAATTAGCTTGCCGATGCCCTTGTTGTTTCAACCAACATGTTTATTCCTCCCATGCCCCCCAGGCTCAGTTATGAGATCCAAGTAAAATATAGACCATCTTTGCCTGACAATATAAAATACTGGAAATTTTTTGAGGATGATGATGAACTTAACAGATTTCTTCAAATGGTAGATGAATTTTCTGATATGCATGTTGACCAACAGAATCTAAATGTAGAGGAATCCCAGAAGCCCAAGCTAAAACAAAGATTGGTTCAGCATGATATTGTTCAACTACCTAAGAATTATATACCCCGAGGTTTGGTACCTCTCGAAAAGATTTTCGATCACAATGGCGTTCCCTAGAAGCCAGATAAAAAGGAGAAAGATCTTGTTGTTCACGAGCACAACATAGGGGGTGAAATCTAGCCTAAATTCATAAATCTATCTTCTGAATTGACTGATGATCAGAAGTCCAAGTATTGCAGCGTTTTGAAATAATTTTCTGATGTTTTTGCTTGGAAATACAGTGATCTAAAGACATATGATCCTGATATCATTCAACACAAGATCCCTCCTGAGAAAGACACCATCCATTTCAAACAAAATATCAGACCTATCAGTCCTCTTCTTCTGCATGTGATTGAAAGAGAAATTAAAAAGATTCTCAATGCCAAGATCATAATCCCTTTGAGATACTCTAAATGGATTGAAAATCTAGTAATAGTGAGAAAGAAAAATGGCAAGGTCAGACTATGTGTGGACTTTAGAAACCTAAACAGATGCTCTAAGAAAGACAACTATCCCCTACCTAAAATGGAACATTTGTTGCAAAGGATTTCAGGGGCTAATGTCATGTTTTTCCTAGATGGTTTTTGCAGCTATAATCAGATTTCTGTCCATCCCGATGACCAGGAGAAGACTACATTTACTACTCCTTGGGGTACCTTTATGTACGCCAAGATTCCATTCGTATTAATGAATGTCGGGGCCACGTTCCAAAGGGAAATGGACATAGCTTTCGTGGGAGAAAAGGACAAGTTTTTCCTGATATATCTTGATGACATCACATTTTATTCCAGCAGTCATGAGGAGCATCTAAAACATCTAAAAAGAGTGTTCTTGAAATGCAGGCAGTTCGAAATCTCATTGAATCCCAAAAAGTCATAGTTTTCTCTTAGGAAAGGTAAGCTCTTAGGCCACATCATCTCAGCAGAAGGTGTAAATATTGATCCAGCTCAGGTGGAATCAATTCAAAGGTTGTCCTTGCCAAGGTCAAAAAAGGATATTCAATCGCTGCTCTGTAAGATCAATTTTGTTAGAAGATTTGTGCCAAATTTTGCTGAGTTAGTAAAACACATAACATGCATGATTAAAAATGGGTCTGAGATAAAATGGAAAGACAATGCAAGGAATTCATTTCAGGATATCAAGCAAGCTATCATGGAATCCCTGACTCTGATCAGTTCGGATTATAGTAAGATTTTCTACGTTTTTTCCTTTGCTTCTTACGACACAGTGGCAGCAGTCCTGCTATAGAAAGATGATGACAATTTGGATCACCCTGTTTCTTTCTTCAGCAAAACACTCAGAGACACTGAACTAAGGTATGATCCTATTGAAAAACAAGCCTATGCTCTCATAAAATCTTTAAAATCCTTTAGAATTTATATCCTCCACTCAAAATTCGTTGCATATGTTCCTTCACCCTCCGTGAAAGATGTTTTGACTCAGCCTGATATTGACAGAAAGAGAGCTAGATGGATTGCAAAGTTGATTGAGTTCAACATTGAAGTAAAGCCCACCAAATTGGTGAAAGGCTAGGGCCTTGCTAATATCTTAACAGAGGAAAATCATGAGCTACTGGACATAACTTTCATAGGAGAAAGTTCAGTGAATTTGGAGACGGAGTTGGCAACAGATGGACAGCATAGCAATCAACAAGTGGCAAAGCACTTGTCTTCTTGTGAATGGTACTCAGGTATTATACATTTTTTGCAAAATCTAGAAGTTCCTCCTGAACTCAGTATGAGTCAAGCTCGATTCCTTAAGCTCAGAGCCATCAAATTCTGCATTTACAATAATCTGTTATATTGGAAAGATCCTAGTGGTTTACTTCTCATATGTTTAGACAAAGAAGAGTCAGTCGAAGTTACACATCAATTTCATTCAAGCATTTGTAGAGGTCATCATTACTGGAAGACCATTGTCCATAAAATCCTAAGGGTTGGATACTATTGTCCTTTCCTTTTCTCAAATGTGTGTGCCTTCGTCAAAGCTTGTGACAAATGTCAAAGATTTACGGGAAAACAACAGCTAAAATCTTTACCCTTGAGACCTATAGTGGTGAATGGCCCTTTTCAGAAGTGGGGTTTAGATTTTATAGGTGAGATAAATCCTTTGTCTAGTGGTCAGCATAAGTGGATCTTGGTAGGCACAGATTATTTTACAAAATGGATAGAGGCAATTCCCACCCAAAATGATACTCACCAAGTAGTCATGAAGTTTCTTTATGAAAATATTTTGAGCAGATTCGGTTGTCCCAAAAGGATGGTAACAGATAATTCAGTGGCATTCAAAGCAGAGGCATTAGTAGAAATGTGTAAATCAATGGGCATCCAGTTGGTACATTCGACCCCCTACTACCCTCAAGGTAATGGCTTGCCTGAATCATCCAATAAGATCTTAATCAAAATCATCAGAAAACTATTAGAGGAAAACAAAAAGAATTGGGATTCTAAACTGAAATTTGCTCTGTGGGCAGACAGATTAACTATAAAAAAGTCCATAGGAACCTCTCTATTCAAATTGGTCTATGGGACTGATGTTATTTTTCCTGTTCAGTTAGTTTTACCAGTAGCTAGATTCTTTCAAGAAGAACAAACCGAGTCAAATGATATGGTAAGAAGAATGCTTGATTTGGTGGAACTGCAACAAGCCCACAAACAGTTAGTGGATAGATTAGAGGCTCATCAAAAGAATATCAAAAATACTTTTGACAGAAAGGCAAAGGTGGACAATTTTCAAATTGATGACTGGGTTCTAAAATGGGATGCTCTTAGACAGGATAAAGGCAAGCATAACAAGTCTTATTCTTTGTGGACCGGTCCTTTCATGATAAACCAAGTACAGAATAACAACACTTTCATGCTACAGAATATGGGAGGTGAAGAAATGTTCGGTGGCCCAGTAAACGGGCGATTTTTAAAACTCTATTTTATCTAAGGCCGTGAAGCCTAGACATTGTAATGTTAGTCTCAGTTTTTATTTTTACAGAATAACTCCATGCCCAATGGAAGCACTAGCAGATAGTTTTTAATTTTCTTTTTCAGGAAAGGCATTGATTCTATGGTTCTTGAAACCTCACAGGGAGGTATTCATCCCCAATAGGAGCCAGTGTTATCTCCTCAAATAAATTGGTGGAAATTTTTCTTTTGAGGTGATAGGTTGTGGTCTAAATTTTATTCCTAAATTTTTGTAAGTAGGTTAGAGAGTCTGTATTCTATAAATAAGCTCAAAAGAAATTTTGGATTTGGTTTGGTCAAGCAAAAGTCAAAATCTCAGGTTTCGGTGGTTTAGGCAAGCCTGAAACGTGGTCATTAACCACCGAAAGCCTTTGTTCCCGGTAGTTAAGAAGGCAAAGCAAAAATGTGGTTAACCACCGAAAACGTTTCAATGGTAAAAAATGGAAAGCCTGTGCTTAAACAATAAACCATAAACCATAAACCCTAAACCCTAAACCCTCACACGAGCCAGTTGTCAGTTGGCACAATGATGGAAACGTAACCATCAAAATCTCGTCAAGTTGGAAGTTATGCACGTTCTAATTGTGTCTATCCGAAAGTTTGAGTTCCTGTTGTCCTTTCAACCGCATTTGTCTTTTCAAAATATAGACATGGCGGTGATACAGAAATTCATGCATGTTCTCTCAAAGCCTCCCTCCATTTCCAATCACAGGTACACCATCTATCATGATCCCGTTAATCCCTCATTAAATCCTCATTCATTATCAATTTGAATTTTGGAGATTACTGAGATAATCGTGAGTTCGCGATTTCATCAATCAAATGTGTTTCCAGAGATCCTAATCCCGTTTCCCATGGTGATTGTCAAAGCACCATTAGAGTCCAGCAATCTCTCTCAAGCCAATTAAGCCAGGTCGATTTATCAGGCAAGTTCAAAACCCATCTTGTTTTAGTCTATATGAATATACCACCGAAAATCTAAAATTTCGGCATGCTCTCAGTCATTGTTTCCTAAAACTTGGTTAGTGTTTGAGCTCGGTGATCCGAAATTTGTGTCACCCTGTCCCGTCCGCTCTTCCATGAGTTATACTCTCTGTGATCCTAAATCCTAGAATCTTTGTCTCCCTGGACACTCAATTTTCCATAATCGCAGGTACAGTCAACATTGACAAATGCCGAAAGAAGGGCTAGTTTTGAGGTCTGAGGTGGATGGGGTTTGGTACCTAGAAGCTCATCCGGAGGTGGAAGAATTCTTCAAACAAGCTGGGGCATTTTCATATTGTGAAAAATTAACCAACTTTCATGAACAAGTGGCCAAGTCTTTTTCCATTTCCTATGATGGGAGGTCTGCTAAAATAGGAAAGGAGGAGTTTATCATTGATGAAGCTGCCATTGCTGAGTATATAGGTTTACCTAGGTCAAGAGACTGTTGGTTCAAGTCTACCATACCTTCAAACATCAAATTTAGGTCATACTTGCTGCCTGTACACAAAGATTTGATCTGGAAAAAGGATATTCCAATGTCTTACTTGGAACCAAAGTGGCAGTCCTTGCTGAAAGTAATATTTGTTTACATAACATGTGAGGGGCGGTACAATAGAGTGATGTTCTATCACTTTAAGCTTTTAAACCACTTTACAGGCAGAGACCCAATCAATCTACCATTTTTCTTATACAAACCCCTCACGAAAATGTCTAAATAGGTCAAGGCCAAGCCCACTAAGGTGGCAAATAGATTATCTCATCAAGGAATCATTACTCTTATTTCCAAGGAGTCATTGAAGAAAAGGAAGGTAGATTGGAACTATTTCCTCTTCTGGAATGAATTCCAGAATGATTGTCAACAGCAGGAGAAGGGTAAAAAGGTTGCCACTAAGAAGACTATTACTCCCAAAAGCAGTCATAGGAAAAGGAAGGGTATCTCACCACCAAGAGATCCGATAGAATCATCCTCTGTCAAGAAGAAAAGAATCAAAAGAAATATGCAATTTGAGGTTGAGCAGTCCAAGGACCCTGCTATAGGAAATAACCCTTTAAACCTACCCTACAGTGATTCAGAACCAGAACAAGAATTAATAGAGACATAGGGTAATGTACAGGATGAACAAGGTATAGACTATTGTTCCAATTTACCTTCACCAACTCCTCCAGAGGCACACAGTCCACCAGTGGCAGAAGCCTCTTCAAGTAGGCCTAAAACAACTAGATCACGGAAAATCAACAAACTCCTGCAACATGTCTATGAAATGGAAGTCCTGGTAAGGGTGATTAAAGATAGAAATGCAGAGCTTTTCAAAATAAACCAAACCCTCAAAGAAAAACATAACAAGATTAAAGACAGGAACAGGGTATTGATCAGGGAGAACATGAAGCTGTATAGACAACTTAGAATTCTGAGTTTGAAGTTAAAAGAGTTTCAATCACCAGCACAGGAGAAAACTAGATTGGAAACTCTAGATAACTTAGCTACAAACATGGTAGACACACAACCAGTAGAAATTTGCAGATCTGCACAAATGAGGGTTGCCTCATCCAAGAAACCTTGAACATCAAAAAGTGATCCAAGGTAAGCATTTTTGCAATTTTGAAGTTTCCTCAAAGCTGAAGTCTCGGTGGTTTAGGCGAATAGGACGATTGTTCATTAACCACCAAAAACAGGGCTTTCGGTAGATAATCCGCTCAGAAGATTTCTAGGTTAACCACCGAAAGCTTGTCACTTCCAGAATGATCAATTTTTTTCACAGATCAAAGTTTTTTGAGTTGGAAAGGTTTGAAACCTCTTCGAATGGACATTTGATGAATTGTCAAGATAGATCCAATAGCTATTTTTGATAGATTATGGAAAGAGGAGGTGTTTCAAAGGTTTTTGGTATCTTTGACAAAGGCAGAAAATTAGGACGCTTACTCACATCAACAAATTCAAATTTGTATCTCTTGGAGAGTTATCATTCAGCCTTGGAAGGCTATCCTGCACTGCACTATCACTCAACAAGAGATGAAGACCATGAAATATGGGATTGACCTCATTTTTGGGAATCATTCCACATCTTTTGCAAACTAAATTTTGATTTTCTATCTTTAGCATATTTGATCCATGTTTTCAGGATCTCAAAACTGCATTGTAAGGCTATAAAGCTAAAGGTAGAATAGGAACTAGAGGTTCGACTTTGGAGACTTTTTTATATTATGTACTCAAACTTCTCATTTTCATATTGAGTAAAGCAAGCTTCTTTTTCCATAACTTGTTGAGATTTCATCTTCTTATCTATTCTGTACTTGCACCTGGATATTATATTCATGTTGTTATGCTTGTTTATGCCTGATAACTGTCATCTTATCATTGCATTCATAAGTTAAACTTTGCAAGTATTCCTGTGATTATTTTAATTAGCCATTCATATATGCTTTATATGTGATTCTACTGGTATAATAGTTATTTATTCATACCTCCCTTTATTTGTAAACTCTCTAAACATTTGTGGTTGAAATCCTTGTCCATCTAAATGTGTTTATGCATGATTTGAGTGAGAAATGATTTAGTCCTCTGACTTGATCCAAACCGACACTTATTATTTAGAAAATAGTTACCAAAAGATTAAGTTACCAGGCATCTCTGATTTATAGCCTAGGAGAGTTTCCTGGAGTGATAACAAGCTACAACAACTGCAATGGTAGCTCTCCTCAAACCTGTACACAAGACTGGGTACTATAGTGTGCACAAGACTGGGCACTGCAATTCTGACACTGCCTGCCAGAATGAGAATTGGCCTCTTATATTTATACTAATTATGGCTAACTGCCTGGGCTGACTTCTCATTCTGGGTATCTATCTATTCAATATATTTATTATTTATGGCCGACATCTTCTCTTGGAGGCTAATAACCTAACATAAATTATCTTCTTGAGTCGACAAGTCTTCTAGGGTTATTAGCCAACTCATTAGGGTTTATTCTTTCTTCTCGGAGTATTCTATCCTTGTCAGGTTTACACATGGAGGTAAATACCTCTCGTAGCTACCATAATATCAACACTTTCGTTATCCCTTACTTCTTCCAAAATCCACTGAACATTATGATTTCTCTGATTTCTCTTTTCTCGTATTTTCCCTAATAGTGTGGGACAGTCTTCTATGTCATGATCTGATGTGCGACAATACATACATGTTGCAGGTGGAAGTGGACATTCTCTTGCATAGTTTACTGGTTGTTGATAGTTGTGGCATACCAATGGTCATGCACCTCTTCCAAAGCCTCCTCTTCCTCGTCCTCCACCTCTGTAGCCATATCGATCTCCTCATGGTTCATTGTAGTGGGGCATCTAGTTATACTGCACGAGATTGTAGTGTGCTTGTGCGATATTGTACTATGGTTGCGCAATGTTATATTGTTTCTCCACAATGTTATACTATTTTTGCATAGTGCTATATGGAGTTGGTACTTGGTTAAACTGTGGTGCATCTTTCCCGGTCATCATTTCTGCCTGCACCCTATTAGCATCTCATGTTATTTCCCTCATCAGGTCCATGGTCTTGCAATCTTTGTCATCATGGCCTACTGACTTGAAAAATTTGCAATATGAACTCTTAGGTACTGTCTAGTATTTTTGCATCATTGGACAATGATATGGATCATACCCCTATTTCTTACAAATCTCACACCATAGTCCTCCTGTTGGAAAAGGGTTTGGAAGTCTTGTTTCCATGTACTACGCGAATGTTGGGTATTCATTCTTATGGTGTCCTTCTATCATACATGTTGTACACCAAACGACTTCTCTTTTGTCCTTACCCCTTTTCTAGTTTAGTTGAAATGTTAAGTTATTCATATCCTCCTTCAACTCCTCTATGGCTAGATCAATCTTCTGATATTGGTTCTCTTCCAGTTGTCGGGATTCCTGCAAAGCCTTTTCCTGGGTTTGAAACTTATGTTTTCGCAAGGGGTATTTCAAGTGTGGAACAGTGAATTGACAAACATATGCCTATGCCGCATATCTGTCATGACATACTTGACCTTTCCCTTCAATCGTTTGAACCTCAGGTCAATCTCCCACACATATTCTCATGGTTTCTGTCTAATCTCTATCATCTCATTCATGTATTGATCCTTTGATCTAGGCTTCTAGAATTCATTTATCAATATCTTTTTGATATCCCCAATCATTATGGTTGTCCCTGGTGGATTGTTTGTATCTAAGATCATGTACCAATCCATTACGCAATCTCTTAGTGTGATGGTTAACTGCGCAAGTTTAGTGTCCTCATCTGTTATCTGTTTTGATTCCCATTCTTTTCACAAATTAACAAGTGATTCTCAGGGTCCTCTAACGCCTCTCCTTTGAATTATGGTAACTTGATAATGGGATCATGTCCTGCCATCTTGAATGTTGAAATACTACCTCCAGGCGGTGTATATACTTGATTAATTCTTCCTGAAATGGATCCCCTAGTTGTTTTTCCCTGTGTAGATCTACTTATTGTTGTCTTCCTTCTCCATAATTTAAGTTGTCTAAATAGTGGTGTTCTTATTGGTGTATTAGTCGCACATGGGTTTATGGGTTCCACACTGACACTGATATGGATAGTAGTGTTTCCTTTTTTTCCTTCTCTTGGAACTCTTGTCTTCATTTCATATGTCGCATGCAAGAGTTCCTAAATCTTCTCCACAGTTCGGATATCCTCTACCTCTTCTTCATCACTTTCCAATCCCTCCCTCACAGTTATGGATCTCTTCTTGGTTTTCATCTTATATTGGTAGGGTACTCTATTGTGTGTTCTTTCAGTTGTTTCCATGATCTTCTTGGTCTTTTCTTCCTCCATCATGATTGTTTCCAAGGCCTCCTCCTTCTTTCCTTTATCCATTTCTCCTTCTCTTGTCAGTGTGTCCCCCCTTCCCCCATGCACGCAGAGAAGTTTAGTTGTCTGAGGACATTTTCATTAAACCTTTGTTATATAGTAATATCTTAATGGAATTATATGACATATGATATACCTACCTTGAGGTCCCTTCAATAACTCTTGTTCTGCTGCACTATAAGACTTCACTGTATCTACTACAAATTTTGTGACAAATCTTGCAACAATGTTGTCTAACCAGAAATCTATTGCACACATAACTTTATTGTCAACTTGTTGTAACTACACGATCTCTATAGGATTCCACTCTATCTATCTGATCTGATTTGTAGGATGGTTTTACTTAAACCTTAATATCCACTCCTTCAACACATGCGTGAAATCACAGAAAAATAATTCATGTAAGTCGTTGAATACGTACTTGTCTAGATATTTGTGTGGTGTTAACTTCGGGTTTTTGTTATCTTTTTGTGCAAAATCAAGCTCCTTTGTTTTCAACGATTTCTCTATATCTTCCTTCGTTGTGTTCCACTATCTCAACATCCCATTTTAGAGTCTCATTCTCTTAACGTCTTGTCGTCAGATATGGCATTATTTTTACACTTCTTCAACAGATCGCATTCACTTAGTCCCATCTTGTTCCAACCGGAAACATAACAATTTGTTAGGTTCTATTATACTTGATCATTTATCTACTATGATCTTACCTTATTTTCATAAGTTTACCCAGGTTCATATTTAACAAACTTCCAACAAAATCCCTCTAAAACTATCGGCCCCCCTGGTAAACCAAAAGGAAACGCAACACACAGGGTGTACTGCGCAGTCTCACCCGAGATATCTCTATGGGTGGCTACAATACTTGGATGTTTGCAGCCTAGGAATGAGTGGAGATTTGTGGTTATAACTTGTGATATTTGTTTATTTAGTCTATCCTCTTGATTAAAACAGTCATTCTTATTCATGCATGTGGAGTATCAGATCTAACTAGTTCCTTCATTCATTCATCTAGCATTTAAACCTTAACAACAATGGACATGCATACATTCAGTCACATAACACAAGATTTACCATGGCTAACCCCCTCTTGGGATACATCCACAAAGATCTAGCTCTCAATCTCTTTATTATGTCTCAGCAATATATCACGCCGTGCGCGGTTACAGTCTTGGATCTTACAATCTCAACAAGTTTATCGATCCCTATGAGGATGACTATATCACACCAAGCTCCTCAGCCTACGATATAACCCTCGGGATAAAGTTGCTCAATTCGTCTCTAGCTCACCAGCTTATGAAATGTTGCAGTTCTTACAAACCTTACAACTCCCAGACTCTCTCTACTTCCTAGGTACTACTGATCTCTTTTTGTATCTATCCCACTTAGGCCCTCCCTCTTAGACCTCCTAGTAGTACTTCCCTCCTTCTTGGCTCATTATCCATTATAATATATTGCAAAAATCCTAACCCTAATGTAGTTAGGTCTCCCTTGCATGCGTGCCTCGCATGCTTCCCTCGCACATGCTGATTTTATTCCAACTTTTCTTCCAGTTGTCCTTTCTTCCCTTCGTGCTTCTCTCCTCAAAAATAGCCTTTTCCCCAGACTGGGTCTGCGTCCAACACTATTCTACAGATTTATTTTCTTTTGAGAGTTCATCATCATCACCATTGTTTTGTGCACCATAATCTTCTTCATCTTCTTCTTTAGAAGTTATTCTTCCTTGACCTCATTCCTCTTCATATGCAAAGCTATGAATTTCAAATTTCTTATTAGGAGTTTCATCCATCAGTTTATTTTTATCAATTTCTTCATTTTTAGGTGAAATATCTTCATCATCTTTCTTGCTTTCTTCTTCATATTTTCTTCCCCATATCTTTCCATAAGGCACTCTGTTTGATGAACTTTTCTTTTCTACATGTGTCCTTTAAGATTTATCTTCTCTTATTTTCTTCCAAAGCTCATTATATTTCCTTCCCGACTTGTATGGATTATTTTTCATGGGTTGTCTTCTTATTTTCCTGTAGTATTGGGATTTGTGCCCAAACTTATCACAGTTGTAGCATCTCATGGTATGACAAAACTTTGTTGTGTTCCCAACATAATTGGATCTCCAATATCTCATTGAGTTATTGGACCTTCCTAAATTTTTCTTTTCAAGACCCTTGCATTCCAATGCTTTATGACCAAATGTTTTACAAGAAAATCAATAACCATTGAAGGTGTTTCCATACTCAAGTCTGTTGTGAAATGAGAAGTTTTTGTTTTGATATGTTTCTTATTTATAACTTTTATAGCTTCCTCCTTTAACAAAGTTCATGGTTTGTATTTGGTTTGTGGTTTCACTTTTTCCTTTTGAGGAGGATAATCCTTTCTCATGTTTGTAAATGGTGTTCCACTTGCCACCTTCTTCTTTCTTATTGTACCCAAGACCAGTTTTTTCATAGGTTGGTCTTTAACTATTCCAGATCTTATCCAGGATGGTTGAGTTGTTCTATAATTTGACAATTGATTTTGTCTTTTCATTCTTATTTTTGAGGTTGATAACTTCCAATTCCAACATATAACATGTTTCTTCCTTTTTAGTCAACTGGATATTCAAGTCTTATTCTATTTCCTTATCTTCTTTAAGTTGAGTCTTTAGACTGATTACTATTTCTTTTGTCTCATCCAAGACTTTAGTGAATTTATTGGTTTTGTCATGTGTCTTCAACTCTTCTATTTATTTTTTTAGATCAACAACTCCAATCTTCAATCTTTTGATTTCTTCCTTGTTTTCTAGTTGAATCCTCTTGAGGTTGATGACTTCCAATTCCAGCGTGTGGCATGATTTCTTCCTTTTTAGTCAAATAGCTCTTCAGGGTTTCTTCACTTTCCTTAGCTTCTTCAAGTTGATTCTTTAAACTGTTGACCATTTATTTTGTTTCTTTTAATTCTTCTATGCATTTATTATTTTTTCATATGCCTTCAACTGGTTCATTTCTTTTGTTAGATCAACAACTTCAATATTTCATCTATTGATCTCTTCTTCTTTTTCTTCTATCTGAATGTTTTGTTCCTGTTCTTCATGGTTGTTAGATTGATATAATTGTTGTAGTAGAAACATATATTTATTTTGAAGTTTCTTCAACTCTTCTAGAGTGCACATAGTTTTGTATTCGAGATTGTCAAGAGCCTCCACAAGAACTTCAATATATATATAAGTTCCTAGTTCCATATGAATCTCTTCTAATGAAGCTATAACTGTTGGACACACCTAACACACTTAGAGGGGAGGTGAATGAGTGTGGGGCTCTCTTTCCCAAAACATCCCTCTTGCACAAAAACTCATCAACTAGCATTCAAAATTTATTCATTACCCATTGTTGTCATTTATAACCAGTTAGATGTGAGCACATATCAGAAACATATATAATCAATATATCATCAACAAGTCATCACCACAATGAACACAAAGAACACAAGATGTATGTACAATTTTCTTTTTATTACGGACTACAATCCTTGGGGTTTATCAGCAACAACTGAATAGAGTACAACTCTACAGGAGCACCATCTCTATATGCAAGACTCATATTACATTCTTATCTCCAACTGAGATGAGGCAACAATCCTCAACAGATATCAATCTGTACCATAAACAAGAGCATCAACCATGCACCAACCTGTGTCAAACAACCTGTAATCAACCTGTACCATAAACAAGTGCATCCAACCATGTGGAAAGTATATACCAATCATGTGTCAACTACTCATCAACAATGAATCATCAATATGTACCAACATCATCAACTATACACCTCATGTATGTGCCAACTCATCAACTGCTTGTCTCAACCATGACTAGTTTTGGATTAGTCAACAACCCTAACTTGAAATAATCATAACTTTGTACCTGTGCTGAATAAAGATTTGAAACTGATATAAAATGTTTTTCAGTGTGTTTTATGCAATTCCTCCAAGTGTCACTACTTGGAACCTCTCAGAAAAGGAGTTATAGAAAACATGACATACCTTGTTGAATTCTAGCTTATTATAGAGAGCGACCTTGTAGAATGTGCCCCGCACAAATTGTTTGATGCATAGATCTGAAACTATTATAGAGAATAATAACTACTGTAATATAACCAACACAATTGGTCTCACTAATTTTGGATCTGTTATGAAGACGTTATGACATTTGTACCCGAAACACTTGATTTTGACTAGTTTCAGGACTAGCCACAAACCCTATTTTCCACAGAGTGTAACTACCAAACTACAACGACCCACAATCTGAATTTTTAACAAAAGATACTTGGCTATGTTTTCTCACTTTCATATCAATTTCAGGATCTGAATCATTATATAAAAAAAGTTATAGTGAAAATGGTGAGATAACCTGTAAATAACATACCTTAGAAAGCATCATCAAAAGAATTTATCCTTCCTTGCATTTCAGACTTATTTTCTTCACTTTCCTCAGCATTTCGGCTTAGATATCCTTGGTTACCTCAATCACCTATAGATATTCAATATCCTCAAGTGTTCCACACCAAAAATTCTCAAGCATTTCTCACAAGAAGCTCTCCATCAATACTCCAAAATATATTCCCACAAGAAGCTCTCCATTGATCCACAAAAAGGATAATCTACAAGAGACCATTTCTATATTATTTATAATTTCATCCTTTAGGTCACTTAACCCATTTTTAGTTCACTTAACCCATTTCTAGGTTACTTAACCTATTTTCCTTATTTTAGGGTTAACCACTTTCCATAAATAGAAAGTTCTCCAATACTTTAACATTTAAATATTCCTTCTTGATTTTTCCACCTTACTTTATCATTTCTTGATTTTGTCACTTATCTTTATTATTTAAATAATCCACCTTGAATTTTTCACTTTAATTTATCATTTAAATAATATTAACCCATTTCTAGGTCACTTAACCTATTTTCCTTATTTTTAGGGTTAACCCCTTTCCATAAATATTCCTTCTTGATTTTATCACCTTACTTTATCATTTATTGATTTTTTTTACTTCTTTTGATTATTTAAATGATCCACCTTGAATAAATAATATTAACCCATTTCTAGGTCACTTGACTTATTTGACTTTGGGGGCTTCAAGCCTTCATGTGACGGTCCTTCATCTTTGTAAGGCCATAACTCTCAAACCATGAGGAGTTATGTGACATTCCACATACCACCAGAAATGGCATGACAAGCACTATCCATCTAGGATAGTTTCACCAAC
>ML786565.1:191345-215500 GCA_009831015.1 Picea engelmannii | reverse complement strand
CATAAGGGGACCACTTTGGAGTTCATCCATTTGTGCACCTTATCAATCATGATAAGACAATAATGAGTCATCTATACATTTTTCCAACAATGCATCATATACCAATGAAACCAAATCGATCCATCTTCATCATGTATCAATGAAAACTCATTGATCCATCTCCATCTATGCATTCTCATCAAGGAAAATACATATTATATTACATCAATCATCAATCAATCAATCCTTTGACATCAATCAATCATTTGACATCAATCAATCAAACCATTGGCATCAATGACAACATGATCCAACAATAACATTAGTCTTAAGATTCAATATTTTTTCTTAAATTATTACTAAGGTATGCATCAATTCCTTGATTGAGTTGTCATCTTCATTGATTACTAGGGATTGCATCAATTCCTTGTTTGAGTTGACTTCTTTATTGATGATTGGTGATTGCATCAATTCCTTGTTTGAGTTGTCTTATTTATTGATGACTGAGGATTGCATCAATTCCTTGATGGTATTATCCTATTTTTGTGTGTTTTGTACTTTACTCTGATAAGAACTCTCTAGCTAGAGCCATAATACTTTAGCATAGGTGCAGTGTCCCATATTTTCTTTGATTTGGTCTGACAGACCATTCTAGATTTCTTTTAATGCCATTTAATTGTTTCTCTTTGATTCTTTTGTAGTTTTGGATTTGTTCGTTGAGGTAGTTAAGTACCAAGGCTTACTTACTACTAAGTCCCAAACTCCAGATCATCTTGATTTTAGATATATTTTCATTCTTTCCCTCCATTAAGAGTTGTCTATTCCATCAAATAAAGGAGCTTCATTTGTGGAGAGAGCCATTTGTTCATCCATTTCTTCAGAATCTACCTTCCAGTGTTTAAGTTGTATTGAAGGCACCCACTCTGATACCAATTGTTCTCTTCGAAACATTTGAGTGCTTAAATTGTAGTGAAGGAACCTGCTCTTATACCAATTGTTGAAAACACACACTAACACTGAGAGGGGGGGTGAATCAGTGTCTGGAACTTTTGTCTATTTTCCACACTTTCATAGATTAAACTAATTGAATAAGATATACGCAGTTCAATTAATTATTCATAAACATGTATAACACAAACTGTATGATGTAGATAAAATATCATTCTTTTATTCCCAGCTTGTATTTCTTAGATCCAACTAAGAAATGAGGAATCAAACCCTCATAAAAATACCCAGCCTTTTGATCTCAGATCCAACTAAGATGTGAGGAACCCAACCCTCATGACAAGACTCAGCTTGTAAACAGGAACCAACCTGATATAATGAACTTTCATTCAATCCAAGATATATATATATATATATATATATATATATNAAACATGCACCAACCTGATAGAATGAAATGGATTGAATGAAAGTTCATTCTATCAGGTTGGTGCATGTTTACAAGCTGAGTCTTGTCATGAGGATTGGATTCCACACATCTCAGTTGGATCTGATATCAACAAGTTGGGTGTTTTTATGAGGGTTGGATTCCTCATTTCTTAGTTGGATTTGAGAACTACAAGTTAGGTATTGTATCAGAGAGTTGGATATCTCATATTCATTTGAAGTTGAACATATTAAAAGATTGATTTTATATGTATTCATTCAAGTTAAATAAAAAAATAAAATGATATTTTATCTACTTCATACATTTTTTGTTATACATGTTTATGAATAATTAATTGAACTTCATGTATCTTAATCAGTTAATTTAGGTAATCTATGAAAGTGTGAAAAGTATCCAAAATTTCCAAACACTGATTCACCCCTCTCTTAGTGTCAGTGTCTATTTCAACAATTGGTATAAGAGAAAGTTCCTTCACTATAGTTTAACCACTCAATTTTTCTGAAGATAACATAAGTGTTGTATTTCATACTTTTCCACTGCTCGATCTACATAAAAAATGTCTTTGGCAGGCTACACCCTTCTTCTCCTTTACCTTTGTACATCAGAATGAGGATGTTGATGCCGACACTTGCATCAATGAAAAATTTTAGTTTATTCCTTGATCTGCATAAAATATGTCCCTGAAAGGCCGCACCCTTTGTCTCCTTCACCTTTATACTTAGGAATGAGGATTTTGATGCCAAAACTTGCATCAATGCAAATTTGTAGCCGAAAATACATGGATTACAACTTTTGCAACATTTTCAAAGTAGTACCATACTTTATAAGAGTTTATACAACACTCATCGACAAGTTTACAATGATTTCCAAAACAGGCCTAGGAAAAACAATGTCTCTCACTCAACAGTGACTACAAGACCCATTACAATATTGACAAAACATGCCTAGGAAAAATAATTCCTCTCACTCAACAGTGGCTACAAGACCCATTACAATTTTGCCAAAATAGGACTAGGAAAAATAATGCCTCTCACTCAACAGTGGATATAAGACCCATTACAATGTTATCAAACAGGCCTAGGAAAAACAAAGTCTGTCACTCAACAATGGATACAAGACCCATTACAATGTTTCCAACAAGACTTACAAGCTTTAGGCATACAAAAAAATGCCTCTCACTCTCATCATTACTTCCAAGAGTGGCTAATTACAACCTTTTACATCATTAACATTAAGGTGAATTCCCCCAAATGTGCACTAGTGGGAACTCTATGGTTTTTAAATCCCCCATTAGAAACACATGCAACATAAGAAATAAGTAAAATTCCATTATCATCACATGCATCTTGCAATTCTGAGACTTTTGGATGTAAACATGACTACTTTCTTTCGAAGTGTCAAAATGGTCTTTTACTGTACAATCTTAATTTTTGTGCAAGGCTCAAACAATGAATTTCCTGCAATAATTTAGATCTCATTGTCCTATTGCAACACTCAAAGATCACCAGAATATGCAATATACATTCATCCTTTTTCAATTTCCAAAAAGAAGAAAAAGCTATAAATGCATAAAAATTACATTGGTTTTCATGCCAAGGCACTCAATTGGTTGCTCAAATCTTGAAATACACAGTACCAGCAGGTATTTCTAAACACTCTACAACTTTTGACTGTAAACTTGACATTTTCTCAAAGGTTCAACTCTACCTAAAAAAATGTGCCATGCATTAATGAAAAAAATGGGCTTATGCCATGAGCCCTGGAAATCCACTGCTGGAATCCAAATTCTGACTATACCAGTGGATTTGTGGTGAAAAATCGTGCAAAAATGACTGTACTTTCATCAAAATCCATCAATATGACTTTTGGACCTCTCCTAGGCTCTTTGCCTCGATTTGCATGCCACACAGGGTGTACAACCTTCATTAAATTCATTTACTTTCATTTATTATTGTTCCCATGATGAAAGAATGCTCCTGGTTCCATGCGCATTGGGTCAAACCCTGCAATATCCCCATTGGGTGTGTGGTTGCAATGGTTGCCAAATTTAACCACCATTTGTTTCTCAACTCCCTCCATAAATGTTGGTTGTCAGTTTGGGGTTGGGCCAGTCCGACCGCCGGATTTGAGGTTAGTTAGTCAACCCTTATCTACCAATGTTAAATGACTATCATGGGTGTTTTTTGGCTGCCAGCCGATACGGGCACTGGGTCCGACGTCGGTTGGTCCGAGGACATTTTCAATATATATGTATATATATATATATATATATATATATATATATATATATATATATATATATATGAAATTTGGTTTCTAGCCCTCATTGGGAATTTTTTGGGTTGCCACATGGTAGCCTGTGATTGGCCCATGTGGCACCCAGTTAGAATCCCACATCAGCGTACAATCACCACCTCATTGACCCAGTCATCATAGACGTCACTTTCAAGTGAGCACACAGTTAGCACCACATCACTCTACGACATTACTTATGTATTGTTATTTCATCATCTTGCATCATCGCCATGACACTCTATCGTACTGCCACATCATCCATATGGATGGCATGTGGCACATTTTTACTGGTCCATTTGGACCCTTAAAAATGCCAAATCTACTTAACATGTGGCATCCTGTGGTGTTTCCACGTCAGCACCGTACTACCCATCCAGCAGACACATCACTCTCCCAAGTCAGCGTTGTACTACCTAATCAATAGACACGTCACTCTTCCACATCAACACCATACTTCCCAGTCTGCATTATGTACGGTCCAATCACTCTGTTGATGTCATCACTGTACAACCACGTCAGTCGACACATCATTTTGTACTACCACATGGCGTCTGTATGGATGCCACATGGAATATTTTTATTGGTCCACATGGACCCCTAAAAGTTCCAAAAATGGGCGACACATGGTAGCCTATGGTGTTGTCACATCATCATGTTGACATCAACATTGTACGAACTTCGCCACTTTTGCTTGTTTTTTGAAAATTTCAAATGGCCATAAATTTTCCATCTGGGCTTCATTTGAGGTGTCCTTTGCATCATTGGAAATCTCTCGTCGAGATCTTGTTCTTGGTGTTGGCTTCATCGAATTCTAGGCACTTTAATTTTTGGCCATTTTTTTTCAATTAAAGAGGATCCATCCTCCAACTGCATAGACTCTGGTATGGGCTTCTTGCTTGGTGTGCCACGAAGCTTGGGGTGAAGCTTCCAACATTTCCTGATCCATTGACCCCTCATTTAGAAATGAGTGCAACAGTTGTGTGACTTCATGTCTGTCTCGCTTTCACTAGATGGGAATTTTCTCTTCCAACACTTCACAATACTCTTGTTGTTCCAAGGTTGAGGAGAATTTGATTTCCTCAAGAATATCTTGCGAGATATATCACTTTCAAAAAGTGATATGCCATCATTTTTCTTAGATGGTGTTGGTGATGATCTCATCTCTTTTCTTGAATAATTCTTTTCTTCTGAGCATTCTCTTTCACTATGCCCCAATCCTACATATCGAGGTCTTCCTTCAACCTCCAGTGGTTGAATGATGCCTTGGCCATTAATAACAATAAATCCTCCTTTATACCCCATATTTCTCATCAAATTCAATCCAATTCCCTTGGTGCTCCTTTCAAAAACTCCAAAGGAGGTATCATCATTAATAATGAAAGGAATTGAAAATGGAGAATTATTTACCTCCATTCTCGTTTCTGATGCTTGGTCATCTTCATAAATCTTGGCTAGTTTCTCCTACTTGTTGGATGAAGTTGTCGATAAGACTGCTAGGAAACCACCTTGGTTACCTGGTGTTTCGAGAGAATCCTCTATTATCTAAGAATATTTGCAACTATCAACGTTTTCATGACAAGAACCATAACTAGTATACCTTCCATGGCCACAAGTTGGCCTGATATTGGAAGGGCTCTTTGCCTCCCCTGTATTGGAACATTCTCCAACTTGTTCCTCCAAAATATTCTCTAATATGAGTCTCAAAATCTAATTCTCATCCTATTCAAATTCTAGAAGCCTTATGACTATGCATTATCTTCTTGTATGCATTGGTTGATTTCTTCAAGCTCAAGAAGACATGATTACTTTGATGTTTTTCCCATATTTTCTTCAACACCCACAATCCCTGTCAATCCTACTCTAATACCACTTGATCTGAAACTGGGGGTGACACTAATATCAAACTTGGTTTGGTTCTAGGCCACTTAATTATGGTTAGATTTACAATTGATCTATTGAACTTGATTTCATCAAAGGTGGAAAGATCTACTTATGAAGGCTTGAATCCAAATTGAATATTATTGTGGTGAATGTGTTATTAATCTCATAATCCATTACTTAATGCATTTAATGATCATAATTGCATAAATAAAACATGCATAAGAAAATATGAGACAAGAGATAATTGAGTTGTTAATAGAGTTCACCAGAACCTTCTGGCTACGTTTCTGGATCCTCTTGGAATACAAATCGCTTTATTATCCTTCCTTTAGCAGGGCTGAAATATTCTTTCAAAATGTGGCACATGCTCCTTACAGGGCAGAAATCCTAGAGCAACCTTCTCTTGTACAAAGAGAACTTAAGTCTATCACATAAGTGACATTTCTTCAAACACCAGAAGGATTACATTCCTCACAATGAAAATCTCTCTCTCTCTCTCTCTCTCTCTCTCTCTCTCTCTCTCCAATGGGCCTCCCTTACAATGCTTACATAAGGAAATTGTATAGTTTCCCTCTCTCCATAATTCAAGGAGACAAGATCCACAATTTTAGGCTCTAAACTCAAGGACAAAAATGAGAAAGCATCTCAACCAACCTTAACTTCCCCTTGAAAATAGGAAACCACTTGTGATAAGATGAGGAAGAATCCCAAACCAACTCATGAGACTCCCAACTTCCTCCTAAAAATAGGAAACTAATTTGTGAGTTGGATTTTCTCACTTAATTTTAATTTCCTTTTTACAAGTTAAATGAAAAATACATGAGAAAATTATGCTCAAATATTAATCATTTTTATAATATGAAGCATTAAACATTCCTTTTAAATTGTCACATATCATCAATAATTTTAATGGTCTTCTTCATGGTGTAGAAAGTATTGGATTCTGGTGTGAAGATCCTCTTGGATCAATATCTAACTTTTTGTAGCCTAAGGTGAAATTGTGGGTAGGCCCTAGGTGAAGAGGCATAGTATAGTTTTAGTAGATGTAGGTTGGAAAAGCCATTGTGACCAAGGAAAGGAAGTGCTACATGACCACATGTGCCAGAATGATTTAGGCACACCAAGTCACAGAAAAAAAAAAACCTAGGTAGACTACAGTTCCATGAAAAGTGGTATAATACCATTATATGATAATCATTCAAGAACTCACATCACTTGGATGATATTTCAAAGTGGAATTATTTGGGATGGGTTCAAAAAGTGTTGACAGATTGGTTTGAAGGTTGAATATTGAAATGAAAAACTTGTCCCTTGGTGTGGAAGGCATCCATGATAGGTCCACACACAATGATATTGTTGGTTTAGGAAAGTGTAGGTTTGAGGTGGCAAGACATAAGAGGAGTCATTTATGCAACCAATTTTGTCTTCATTCATAGGTATGAATGTTCCCTGTTTCTTGCATTTTCAAAATGTTGCGATGTTTTTTTCTTTGAAGATGAAGTTGGGTGACTTGGAGGAATCCCAAGTGAAGCCCACTTTGACAGCTAATCCAACAGACTTAGGAGTAGCCCAAGTGTTTCAAAATTCAAAGGGGATGTTGGATATTTTAAATTCAATGACAGAAGGTCTAGGTGAGTTTTCAAACATAAATTTGGAACAATAGGTTACTTAGACGAGTCCCTTGTTAGACACTGGGAAGAGTTGCACTGTAGGAATTGGAGGTGGCCTTGGAAACTTCCTACCACTTTCCTTTCACTGATTAAATATTTGGGAAACTCATTTCCATGAAGTAGGTAGTGGAGCCTAAAGGAACTTGAAGGTGTCAAGCTTGGTGAAAGAGGAATACCTTGGAGGATAAATTCTATTAGAATCTTGCGATGGAAGTGGGCCATCCTCTCTTCCACAATGATAACATTTTGGGAAATTTGGTGTCCAAGAAGAAGGAACTAGTGCATAGGTGCCTTAGAAAATTTGTTTTTTTGTGGGAGGAATATTAAAAACCTTGTGGAAGAAGTGAATTTTTTCCTTAGGAAGTTGTGACAACAATTCTAAATCAATGAAGAATTGCTTGGGTGGAGAAATAAAGTTTTGTTCTATGTGATGAATGGAGATCGTGAAGGAGTCAATCAAGAAAACATTGATAGTCAACTTGTATGGTGCAACTAGAAACATAGACCAATTTGAATTGGATATTGCTCTCCCACTATTGTATATGGGGACTTAGGTTGAGCCAGATTGCTCCATAGGTAGCTTGTGGATGATTGTTGAATGACCTAGAGATCAAAAGGATCATTAGTTGAAGGTGATTGAAGTATTGGTGTGAACATTCCTCTCTTTGGAAAAAGGTTTGGAATTCTTCAAGTTTTCCCATTTGACTTAGATATATTTGGACATATTGTTGCAGTGCTTGAGGGAAATGGTAGTGATGACCATTTTCCACCCTCATTTTGGATGTTGAGTTGCAAAAGGTGACTTGATTGTAGGAGGAAAAGGTGGTGACTTTTCCTTGGTGTAACAAAATTGTATAGACATATTGAATTGTAGTAAGAAAATATCATTTGGGGAATGAGGAAGTGCATTTATCATGAATTGGGCATGATAGTTGGAATGGCTACTTGAATATCACAAGACATATAGGTTTATGTATATGAGCATGGAAAGTGGTCAAAGTAAAGTTGCAACAGTAGGTTTGGACGTACACGAATTAGATATATTGGACAATATTCTTGATGAAGGTTGGGTATAACTATAGTAGAAAATGGTAGCAGTGTTGGAGCATATTACATTCACAACAATAGGATGCAGTAGTTGAGGCATTGGTGACAAATTTGGGAAACTTTGGATTGGATGATGTGGAACAATTGAGTGTTGATTGTATATGGATGCATAGAATCAAGTAATGACTTGAGGAAAGTGGGTTCTTGAGGATGTTTCTAAGGATGATAATGATTTTTTTGTGGGGGGGGTTGCAAGACCCTCTCCTAGAGGGGTTTCGAGCACCTATGCCACACCAAAACATATGGATAGTTTGGATGGTTAAGTCACCTTGGCCCATTGGCAAGGTGCATGATGGAAAACTACCTTGGTCCATTGGAAAGACAAATGTTGGACGGATGTCTTGGCCCTTTGGCAAGTCTAACTATGGACAAAATTATATGTCCCTACATATAGGGTGCTCCACAGATATAGACAAGTCAGATGCACTAAAGGAGTTGGATGAACTTAGTTAGAGATAAAGTTAGGTTTCTATAGGTAGCCTTTTCCATGGACATGCATTTGCATGGAAAAAAAGTGACCTAGATAGCTTGATGACTTGGGTGCCTAGACTTATACAGATCAACGAATTTAGACAATTCACACTTAGGGTTTGTGATGGATGATTAAGGTGTCTTCATGCACAAGTTGTCATGAATTGAAATCATGGATCGCACTTGTCAGGCGTACTCCCTTGGGAAAACATCCATAGGATGCAAATTCACTGGATGCCTTGGGAGCACTTGGGTGCCACCAAAGTTTCCTTAAGATATATGGGATGAAATAAGATGAATCATCCCACTTGGGGCACACTGGGTGTGGATGGATGGAATGGTTGTATGACCTTGACGGGTTTGAGATGACCTTGTAGATGGGATGAATTGGGGACGAATGACCTAGGTGGATGGGATGATTGGACATGATCGATATGACTTGGGTGGACCCAATGCAAGATGGAATGATTTAGTGTGTGGTTATATTTAGGTGAAATTGGGCCCACTTGTTACAACGTGAATTTCCAAGTGAAAGGAAAATCTAGTACGTGGATGCCTCATTGAGTTAATTCAACAAGGAAGATATCCCACAACAAGGAGTACAAGGAGTTTTGTGATTATGCCAATTTTAGGGTTGGTCACAATGGAATGAATTATGTTTCCTTGGTGATATGGAGAGTGGAATAGGACTTGTAAGAGATAATCCTATGGAAGATTCATGGGTTGGTTTGTATAAGGTTGTTGGGAAATTTGGAATGAGGTTTTGTTTCCTTGGTTTCATTGTACTTTTATAATTGAGCCATAGGAAGTGACCATGCTCCCACATTGTATCATATAAACATTATTTGTATAACAAAGTGTTTAGGAACCTATCTTGGGTGTTATCCATCATACATGTATTGTGTTTGTGGATTATTTATTGTATATTAGATGTTTTTGTTCCTTGCATGTTATTAATTGGCTAAGTTTTGTATTATTGCGGAATATTTTAAGGTTGCAGTTGGACACATGCCTATGTGCTTGTCATATGAATTAAGTGTCCTAAACTTGGATAGGCATATAACTTGTTGTATACTAAGGCAATGTTATGGGAATACCTTAGGTGAAGAGGCATATTATGGTTGTATTAGGTGCAAGTTGGCCAAGCCATTGTGCCCGAGGTAAGGTAGTGCCACACGACCGTGGGTTCCAAAACAACTTGGATGTATCTAAGTCACAAAATATTCTAGGCTGAATGCAATTCCATGACACTTGGCCTTTGGAAAATATCCCCACACCCTAATCAATTAGAGATATATCCATGTCCCATTTTTACCAATTAGTCAATTTCAAGTGTAATCTTGCTTTAGGGATGAAACCCTAAATTGTGTTGTAAATTTTTTATAAGTTCATCACCATTATAAAAGTTACTTATAATGATCGCTTGGGTTACCTTGGGTTACTCTAGTTGTTGGTTGATAATTTGATACCTTGTATAACTTCCTCCCTCATAGAGACAATATAGCTACCCCCATCGTGACAAGCAAGATAAACTCACATATGATTATGTCCTCGATGTTGGCTAGTGTCATTGTTGTTGTTACTACAAATAGATCATATTGATGTTGGCTAATTTAATTGTTGTTGCTGCTACAACTCGATCCTGTGAATAGTAGGAATGCAGGATTTAAGTTTTTCTGGAGGGCACTGAAATCATAGGTATATCTCCTAAAAGAAAAATATAAATTGTGAAGGTTATTAATTTTGTTACCCATATAAAATAAAATGACATAACATTATCCTTCATTGATGTCATGTCAGTAGAAAAATCTCATAGTACTAAATATACCCCTTCCAGATGTTTGATACAGAGGGTGGTTGATTTACACCAGCATAAATCCATCTTAAATATGGCTCTGTCATGAGCCTAGAGGGATCAAATTCCTCGAGGTGAAAAACTTGAGGAAAGGTTTACACCTTGGGGTATTTGATCCCTCTTAGCCCATGATATATCCATATTTAAGATGGATCTGCTTGTTCGAGTAGCGAGTAAGAACATGAAAATTTTAGATGATAATCTTGATCTATATGTATATATTTAATATGAACTTGATACTTTCAAATTTACTTCATTATGAATCCAAATAATAACAAAGTAGTAATGTTTAGTGATGAATATCTTGAATAATAAGAAAATGGAATTGTTAAGATATTGAATAATGTATATACTACATATCATTAAGAAGTGATATGAGGAATATATTGCATAGTAATTGATCTCAATCTATCTTTTTTAGCTTTTTTCTTACACACGTCGATGCACTTTCCCATATTTTATATCGATCATATGGAAATGGAGGTTGAAATTGAATACCATACAAATCTTTAATTGGATATATTGCATTAAAAGTG
The DNA here is from genome assembly GCA_009831015.1 of Picea engelmannii. Classification (NCBI taxonomy): domain Eukaryota; kingdom Viridiplantae; phylum Streptophyta; class Pinopsida; order Pinales; family Pinaceae; genus Picea; species Picea engelmannii. The sequence continues at coordinate 204,313 of ML786565.1, read as the reverse complement.
AGACCTTGAGGAATTTTAGACCTCTCGAATTTTTTACGTTTTATATATCTTAGTATTATAATGGTTTTAATGTGCAAATACTAATAGAGAAATCACACCTAACCAAACAATGTATAGGACTTCAACTTATATATCTGTTTTGAAATTGATTTTCACTTTGTTATTGAAAATTCATTTCGCTTGATAATTTGCAATATCTCACACTTGAAATCAATATAGAGGGTTAATCTCCTTCGCATCATTTCTTCAATTAATTATTGCACTAAATCATTTTTCATAGTGATACTAAAATCAATATAGAGGATTAATTCCATTTCTCAATTAATTAAAGAACCTAATAATTTTTCATAGCATTATCATTAAAATCAATGCACCCTGTTAGTTTATGTTATATCATTGTTAAAATAAATACAACTACTTGATTATGCTAAATCATTTTTCATTGTATCATCACTTAAATCAATGCATCTGTTTTTGCATTATGTCATTGGCGAAAAAAATGCAACTAATTGCTCTAAATGGTGTATCATCGTGTAATCACTAAAATCAATGCATTGCATTGTTTTGCATCATGTAATTATTGTAATTATAGAAACTGATTGCTCTAAATCATTTTTCATTCTACTATCTCTAAAATAAATGCATCATATTGTTTTGTGTTATAACATTGTTAAAATAATTTAGATTCTCTTATTTCTCTAAATCATTTTTTTAATATGATTACTTGATCTGTATTTTATGAGCAGAACGAAATGACTACAGATTATTAACAAATGCTTAACATAGAGTAACAAAGATACAATAAAATTGGTTTTCTATGCAATAAGGAAATAAGTTGAAACTGTAAAATGCAGCGAAAAACAAGATTGTTGGAATGGTGGTGGCTTATCTCTGAGAAGAGATGTGATGGTTGTTCTCATTCACAAGAACATGGTTACAATGAGGCTCTGAAGGCCTTTCACAATAAACATGAATGTCAAAAACCCTAGACATCCAAAAACCTAACCCTAGGAGATGAAGCGCCAAACATCATGTGGGACTTGTTTGGGTAAGTTAGTACATCAACTTCCTAGGGTCGTAACTTTTTCATACGATCTTTGTTTTAGGTGCACGATAGCCTGTTTGAAAGGTCTAACCAAGAAGAAATTTTTTTGACTGGCCTAGGTCAGTTCCTTCAATAGTCATCTGGGCCCCAAATCCCAAAAAACATCGTTTAGGGCCTCAAAACGACCCTGGAAGTTTGGAAGCCGAAAAACTGTCGAAACACTGCCAAGGTGGAAAATTGTTTGTCAAGCCAGTGGAATAGGTGGGTAGCCACTGATATCCACCTGTATCAATCCTCTCTCCTTATGAAGCAATAATCTCCATTGTGTTGATTTACCCCATCAGATGAGGAAATTTATGTTGAATTTGGCCTCGGGTGAGCCACTTGCCTTGCTGCAGGAGTTGTCCTTCTTTGACGACTCGATAAAGTTGGATCCTTTGTTGTCGAGTTCCCTTGATCTGTGTGTCCACAATTTGATCATTAGATGCATGTTGTATGCAGTCGGAGTTGACCTCTGTTGGTGTCATTTTTTATGCTACTTCTACGGTGTCCAATAATGGTGGGAAATAAGGCCGAAAGAGATCCACGTTGAACACTAGGTGTAGGCCAAGGAAAGGAGGAATGTTGACATCAAAATAATTATCCCCCACAACATTGGTGATAGTGTACAACCCATAATGGAGTGGGAAAATCTTCTGATGGGTTCCTGTAAGGCGTTCTTTCTTCAAGTGCAACCAAACTTTGTCGCCCACATGAAACTTGTGTGGCACCCGATGTTGATCATGGCGCTTCTTGTACTTGTCATTGGAATTTTGTAGGATATCATAAACCTGTTGGAGTATGTGTTGGATCTACTCAATGAACTGGGTGGCTTTGTCAGCTTCAGTTGGAGCAGGATATGATTCAGTCGAGGTGACCACAAGGGGAAGTGCAACATCTATGGGACCCAATGGTTGGAATCCCAACCCCACCTGAAAGGGGTTGTGGTTGGTTGAGCTATGTAGGGCTCGGTTGTAGTTATGTTGGACATAGGGAAGAATCTCATCCCATGTGCGAGGGTGATTGGAATTATACATGTCCAGGATATGTACAATCATTTGATTTACGACCTCATTTTGGACATCTATCTGGGGGTGGAAGGCTATGGATTTGGTGAGATTGGTGTCCAACAGTGACCAGAGGATCGACCAGAATGTGCTGAGAAATAAATTGTCTCAATCTGAGACAACGGTTTGTGGGATTCCAAAATGTACCCAAACTCGTTCAAAGAATAGCTTGGCAGTGGCCTCTGCTATGATGCTCTTCTTGCAGGCAACCAGAATCGCCATCTTAGAAAAGTGATCAACAACCACAAAAACACATTCATTTCCTCGCTTGGTGGATGGGAAGCCTGACATGTAGTCCATTGAGATGCATTCCCATGGCTTGTCAGGAGTAGAAAGAGGGGTGTACAGGCCATGTTTCTTAGTGGTCGGTTTGGCAATAGCACAGGCAGTGCATGACCTGATATACTTGTTGACCTCATGTTGAAGTTTCATCCAATAGAAATGTTTCTGTAGCATTACCAATGTCTTTTCGACGCTGAAGTGTCCTGCCACCCAACTATAGTGGGATTCCTAGATCATATTCACTCGCTCACTTGATGGAACAAATATATGGCCCATACAACACAACAACCCATATTGAAGATGGAAATTATCGACAACTACATTTGCACCCAACATTTGGTAGGTGGTGGAAAAGTCTGGGTATGTCTCATAGTGCTGGGGCCATCCATAGGTCTCATAGCTACAAGATTGTATCACAGTGGTGAGTTTCACGACTGGTGGTATACTGAGGAAATCAATGACGTGGTTGTTTCTTCTTGTTTTATACTTGATATTGAGGTGGAATTGATGCAAGTATGTGGACCACTTTTGATGGAGGTCAGTCTGTAATTTTCCTTGTGTCTGGATGAACTATAGTGGCTTATGATCATTGTGGATGACTATCTCCTTCCCAAGAATGTAATGTCTCCACTGGCGGTAGGATTGCATAATGGAGTACATTTCTTTGTCATAAGTAGGGTACTTACTGATAGCATCTAATAGTGTCTCACTATGATAGGCCACAAGGTGGTCGTGCTGAGTGAGACTGGTGCCCACATCATAGTCTGAATCATCTGTCCCGATCTCAAAAAGATGTTGCAGGTATGGTAGTGAAAGTGTTGGGGCTGAGCACAAGCTCTTCTTCAAATCATCGAATGCTTATTTTTGGGACTAGCCCCATGCAAATTTCACCTTACCACCACCCCTTGTTATTTTGTTAAGGGCCCATGCAATATGGGAGAATCCCAACACAAACCTACAGTATCATTTGGCAAGGTTCAAGAAGCTCTGAAGCTAGGTGAGTGTGGTTGGGGTGGCTAGTCACGAATGACTTGGATATTGGTTGGATCCACATGTACGCAATGTTGATCAATGATGTAGCCCAGGTAATGCACCATGTCCATCCCGAAGGATCATTTTTCCAAGTTGGTGTATATCTTGTGCTATCGCAGGGTGTGTAGAACCTGCTGAATATGTTGCAAGTGTTATGCCCAAGTCTTACTGTAAATGAGAATGTCATCCAGATACACCACTACAAAAGTATTGGTGAATGGTCACAGGATATCGTCCATCATCCTCATGAAAGTGGCTGGAGCATTTTTCAAACCAAAGGGCATGACCAACCATTCAAAACTACCTTCCTTTGACTTAAAGGTGGTCTTCCATACATCTGTATGTTCTATCAGGACCTGGTGGTAGCCAGAATTTAAATCAATCTTACTGAAGTATTTGGCCCCCATGAGTTGATCATTTAGGTCATCTATTCAGGGAATCGAGTACCGGTTTATGACTATGATTTTATTCAAAGCTTGGTAATCAATGCAGAGTCCCCAGGTTCCATCTTTCTTTTGTACTAGCACAATTGGGCTCCCACAAGGTGATGAGCTGGGATGGATGTGCCCCTTGTGGAGAAGTTATTGGATATGTCACTTGATCTCATCATTCTCTAACAGAGAGAGGCGATAGACTGGCTCATTGGGCAGCGATGATTTGGGGGTCAGATCAATGGGGTGCTTAACTTGACAGTGCAAAGGTACCCTGGTAGGTGAGGATAATATATCTGAGTATTCTTCCATGACCTTATATACTTTCTTCTGTTGTGTGAAGAGGTCGACCGTAGAGACCCTAGATGTGGCTATGATCTTTCTCTCATTCTAAGAGTGAATCATGAAGAACAAAAAATTCCCTGTCTGAGATATGACCTTCCTACATTGCTTGGAAAAGATCAAGGAAATATCACTAGGTGGGACTGCCTCGAGTATTCTATACAATTTCCTGTTCAAAGTAATAATAACACTACGAGGCCTAGACTCATATACAACATGATGTTTCCATAAATAAGGTTGACCCAAAAGAACATCACAAACTTCAAGAGGAGAAACATCACACAATACCTCATCTTTGAAGGGCTTGATGTCGTACGACAGTCGACACTCTTGGTTGACGAGGAGATCACTTCCTTAGTGGAGCCATCCAATGATGTAGGGTTGTGGGTGCGGCTTTGTCGGAAGGGACAGCCGCTTGATGACCTCTACTAAGATGAGGTTCTTCTGGCTACCTCTATCAATGATGAAGTGCATTGGGGTTCCTTTTACCCACATCTATGAATGGAAGAGTCTCTCTCCTTTATTTGGCTCATTTGGTTCACTAGGATGGAGCTTGGTGGTAGCAACGGTGGCACTGGGTTTTGCGTCAATGATCCATCTTCCCCCTTCTGGTTCTGACTTAGAGTCAGAACCTGCATATGATTTAGAGCCTTTCACTTTGGCCACTAGCAACTTCTTTGAGCGACAACAATGTTATTCCAAGGGCTCTTCTAAAAGCCGCACCACTTCCCAGTATCTTTCTTTTTATTTTTGGTGTCCTTCTTGGCTTGCGGCTTAGACTAGTTGTCCTAATACTGTTCATATTTTATCTATCCTTTGTTCTATGGGTTGGGTCCACCCTTTCCTGGATTTTGTTGTGGGGCGTTCCCAGGCCCAAATTTCCACGCCTTTCTTTGAGATTCTACTCGATTTTGATGGCATATCAGTAAGCCATGCCCAAGGGTGAGATGTCCAGAAATTCCATTTCAGTTTGGATGTATCTATGAATATCACCGTGATACTTGAGCACCAAATGTCAGTCTGAATCTTTGATACCCATCTTGGTGCGAAATGTATGGAAGATATTTGTGAACTCTAGCACTGCTTGGTCTCTTTCTTGTCACAGTGTGGTCCATTTGGTATACAAGTCGTCATAACTTCCGACAGGGTAGTATTGTTCCTTAATAGCATTCCTAAAGGACTCCCAGGTGGTTGTGACTATAAATAATGAGGGTTCCTTTGTTTCCTTTTGCCCACAGAAAGTTTCCCACCAATTTTTGACATGGGGAACGACTTTGAGGAGCGAAAAAATAATATTTTCTCTATTCGAAAAGTTATGGACATAAAAATGCCCTTCTAGTAGATTCAACCACTTGTCTACAACATCTTCTTATATCTGACCTTCAAATACAGGAATATCAAAGTTGATTTGCACCTCGAAGGAGGTGGCACCTCCGCTCAAAGATGATGTGTTTCCTGTTGGTAGTCATTGAAGGATTTTCACGAAACTATCCATCATCGCATTCCTATGTTGCATAAGGGCTTCCTCAAGTAACATTTTTAAAGGATCTCACGTCTGATCATCTTTATTTTCTCCTACCATGAGAGGTCGCTTGGGCATGCAAGAGATTTTTTCCCAAGAGAAACAAGCTCGAGACCCAATTCTTTGTACTCTGACCTCATTTGGGACATGCATTAAGATGACAAGGAGAAGACCGCTTTGATACCACTGATCTAGATTTAATGAGTAGAACAAAATGACTACATAGTATTAATAGATGTTTAACACAAAATAATGGAGATATAGTAAAACGGGTTTTCTATTCAATAAGGAAATAAGTTGAAACTATAAAATGTAGCGGAAAACAAGCTTGCTAGAATGGTGGTGGGTTATATTTGAGAAGAGATGTGACAGTTGCGCTCATTTGCAAGAAGATGCATATAATGAGGATTTGAAGGCCTTTTACAATAAATAGGAATGTCAAAAACCCTAGACATCCAAAAACCTAACACTAGGAGATGAAGCGCCAAAAGTCATGTGGGCCACGTTTGGGTAAGTTAGTACATCAACTTCTCGGGGTCGTAAATTTTGCATACAATCTTTGTTTTAGGTGCACGATAGCTCGCTGGAATGATCTACCCGAGAAGAAAAAATTCCGACTAGCCCAACTCAATGACTTTGACAGTCACCTAAGCCCGAAATCCCAAAAAACGTCGTTTAGGGCCTCAAAACAGCCCCGAAAGTTTGGAACCCGAAAAACTGTCGAAAAACTACCAAGGTGGAAAATTGTTTTTCGAGCCAGTGGAATAGGTGGGTGGCCACTGATATGCACCTGGATCATTATTGAAAGAAATTTTCCTTATTATTGTGTGTTATATCATTATCATTGAAATCAATACACCATATTGTTTCATGTTATATCATAGTTAAAATGAATATAACTAATTGATTATGTTGAATCATTTTTCATTATATCGTCACTTAAATCAATGCATATTGTTTTGGATTATGTTATTATTGAAATCAATGTAACTAATTTCTCTAAATCATTTATCATTGTGTCATCACTAAAATCAATGCATTGTATTGTTTTGAATTATGTTATTATTGAAATCACAACAACTAATTTCTCTAAATAATTTTTCATTGTACCATCTCTAAAATAAATGCACCCTATTGTTTTGCGTTATATCATTGTTGAAATCAATGCAGTTCAATGATTGATGTTGCATTCTCTTTAAGTTTCCATGATTGGAACATATCAATAGTATAAACCCAAACCTCTTGAATTTTGAAAAACTCTTTATTTTGATAACTGATTAAAGAATAATTATATATCTTAAAACATAATTATATATCTTGAGAAGCCTTTCATCCTCTTCATATTGAACTATTTTCTCAGTAAATCCCAATATACTTTTTGTTATTTTACATTTGAAACAATTTGAAAATGGATGGATGTCCAAAACCCTAATACTTGTATCATATTAGACTCATTAAAAGTTATCATATATATTTATATGATACATAATAAATATGCAGTATCTCATGCTAAATTTGAAATCTCCAAGCAATCAAAATATTATGGAAATTAACAACTAAGAGAAGGTTGATCCTCTAACATAAGTTTGATATTGATCTAGATTTAATATTCATCTTAATAATCATTTAGGAATATTATTGAAATTTGTAATAATTATTCAAAATATTATACTCTATTTTCATTGTTTTTTGTTGGAAGATTGGTTGTTGTCATTGATGTGAACCCTAGTCATGGGTTTTGGACTGCAAGATTGATGAAGGTATTTGGACATGAAGGAAAATGCACATTTAGATATAACACCCATGGATGGATAGTATACATCATGTTTTTTCCGGTGGTATGTGGCATGTCACATGGATCCTCATGGTTGAGGAGAAAATTAATTTTTGAAGATGACAAAGTGAATTGAAGAAGGAAGTACATGTAGGCCTTGAAGATAATTAAAGAAAAGAATTACAAAATAAGAAAGTGTCAGGTCGGCCCTAATGTTAAAAGGAAGTGACATAAATGGTATAAATAAACATCATTATACATTCATTTGATACAAGTCTAATTTCATAGAAAATAAGAAGAAAAGAAGGCCAGATTTCAAGGGAGGATGAAGTCTTTTGGTGATGTGTTGTAAGGTATGTTATTTTCAGGCCATCTTACCATTTTTGCTATAAATGTTTTTCTAGAACGATTCAAATGGTGAAATATCTATGGTATTGAGAAGACATATCAAGGTACCTTTGGTAAAAATTTCAGCTCTTGATTCGCTATAATTATGGAGATACACTCTGTGGAAGATAGGGTTTGTGACCAGTCCTGAAGCTAGTCAATAAACAGGTGTTCCGGGTAAAACAATCATAACTTATTCATAGAGGATCCAAATGAAGTGGGAAAAATTTCATTGCAAATAGTACATAATGTAGGTTCTTGTGTGTGAGTTTCAGAATCAGATGTTAATTATATAGCATGGGGCATTCTATGCAATTTCACTCTCATGAATAGACCAGAATTGAATAAAGTCTACCATTCTTTCTATAACCTATTTTTGGGGAGGATTCAAGGAGTAAAAATTGGAGGAGTTTCAGAGAATATATTGAGTAATATTATCTATAGGATCAGAGTACTCCAAGAATTGAAGAATTGCAGAAATTGAAGAAGTCTCAGAAAGCATTATCAGATTATATGTGATGATTGGTTGATGGTGATGATTTAATGTAAAGTTTTATTATCTCTCATATATTCTTGGGTGGAAGGAAGGGGAAAGAATGGACAGTTCAAATCTCTCTTGATATTGGAGGATTGTAACTTCCTCTTGGAGGTTTATTCCTCCCTTTACCTTTGGAAGTTGTAGCTACCTTTGGAAGTCATTACTTCCCTTGAACAAAAACTATTGATTATTTCTCATATATTGTGCAAGGTGTATTGTGGTGTATTGGTGTAACTCTTATACTATTGTTTATTGCTCATTGGATATAATTGAATGGTTTAAGTATAAGTTGAAAAATATTTTTAAATTGTACTTGATACTAATTCACCCCCCTCTCAGTATCAACAATTGGTATCAGAGAGGGTTACCTTCAGTACAGTTTAACCACTGGAAGGAAGATCCTAAGACGAAATGGAAGACAAAATTACAAATGGGATTCCACCATTTGACGGAAGCAATATTGAATACTGGAGTAATAGAATGGAAACTTACTTTAAATCTCTTGGGGTAGATGTTTGGTTCTCAGTTTCTTCAGGATACAATGCTTTGAAGAAACCAAAGAATGCATCTCAGAAGGAAGCAAAAAGGAACAACAAATTGGCAATAGATACCATCCTGGATGGATTGACAGATTAAGTGAAATCCAAGGTGGGATCATGTGCATCATCAAAAGAGATTTTGGACAAGCTACAAGACCTTTATGTAAGGAAAGACGAAGAAGAAGAAGAAGAAAAAAAAGTTGAAGCAAATTACAACATCTCAGATTTCAAAGAAGAAAATAGAGGTCAGTTCTTTTGCTTTAATTGTGAAGGAGTAGGTCATGTTGAATTTGAATTTCCTCATCCAAGGATTGAAAGAAATGACACTGAAGAAGAAAATTCCAATGAAGAAGAAGAAAATCATGAAGAAAAAATTATTCAACAACAAGATGAGAATCTTAAAAAATTGAAGCATGTTGAGATTGAAAATAGCAAGCTCAAAGGCACACAAAGAAAACTAATAAGTGAATTGGTTAGTTGTGAAAAGACAGTTGTAATCTTTAAGAAACAATTAGAAGACTTTGAGAAACTAAGAGAAGAAACCATTTCCTTGAAAACTCTACTCGAAGAAGAAAGAAGAATAGGAGAAGTAAGGAATGTCAAAATGAAGAAGAAAGAAGAAGATTGTGAGAAACCTGAACAAGAAGTTGTCTCATTGAGGAAGAGCTTAAGAAACTCTCAAGTTCCAAAATACTTAACACATCTTGGATGCATGGGTGAAACTTCATACAAAGAAGATGTAAATACCAACAACAAGGTTGAAGAAAGAGCTACACAGAGATTTGATGAGAAGTGGACCAGGATACCAGAAAGAAGGATGATTACAAAAGAGATGAATATCCAAGAAGACCTCCTACCTTCAGAAATCAAAGAAGCTTCAATCAGTATGAAGGAAACTACAGAAGAATAGATCATGAACCCAGATGGACTACCTCACAAAGAAGCCCACTTAATCCAAGGTATCAAAATTTCTTTCTTGGTCATTGTTATACTTGCAAAATATTTGGACATAAGACAATTAATTGTAGAATCAATGAAAGGAACACATACGCAAGAAACATGAATGGTGTAAATAGAAGATATGTAAATAATCATGGATTTGTCAACATAAGTTATAATTCATTTTCCCCATTGATGGACAAAAATATTGCATGCTACAAATGTAATTATCTTGGTCACAAAGCACGAGATTGCAGATATATGAATGAAGATGTCCCTATGTAAACCACAATATGGAGAAGGAAAGAGATTCCAAACAATGAATATTGTCGAATAGAATTAACCGCTGAATAATGTAAAGAAGAAGATGAATGGTACATAGATAGTGGATGTTCTTCACACATGACCGAGGATGAAGACAAATTCATCATCTTGAAGAGAAATGGTGGCAATGTTGCATTTGGAGATGACTCACCTGCCAAAATACTTGGAGAAGGTGAAGTAGAGCTTGGAAGAAAAAATGTAAAAGAAAAGAATGTTCTATTGTTTGAAGACTTGAATCATAATCTACTCAGTGTTAGTAAAATGTGTGATCAAGGATACACTCTTATGTTTGATTCTCAAAAATGCAAAATCAAAGAAAATAACTCAGGAAGATTGGTTGCAACTACAACAAGAAGACCGAACAACATATACATCCTAGACATGAAGAAGAGAGAGAATAGAGAAGCCACACAAAAGGATTCTAAGGAAGAAAAAGTCCCAAAGATGAAAAATAAGGATGAAGTATTATTGAGTTCCAAATGTTCAAGGGGAGCATCCCCAAAGAAGAGAGTTACATTTTTCCATTAAACTTAGGGGGAGCAGCCCTAACCTTTTCCATTGATTTCAAAGGAGGAGAGAAATTGGGATCATGATGATAGGGGGAGAATGAGTGTTTCCATCAATGACAAAGGGGGAGATTGTTGGAACATTGGTTGTTGTCATTGATGTCAACCCTAGTCATGGGTTTTGGACCGCAAGATTGATGAAGGTATTTGGACATGAAGGAAAATGCACATGCAGATACAACACCCATGGATGGATAGTATACATCATGTTGTTTTCGGTGGTATGTGTCATGTCACATGGATCCTCATGGTTTAGGAGAAATGAATTTTTGAAGATGACAAAGTGAATTGAAGAAGGAAGTGCATATAGGCCCTGAGGATAATTAAAGAAAATAATTACAAAATAAGAAAGTGTCAGGTCGGCCCTAATGTTAAAAGGAAGTGACATAAATGGAATAAATAAACATCATTATACCTTCATTTGATAAAATTCAAATTTCAGAGGAAATAAGAAGAAAAGAAGGTCGGATTTCAAGGAATGATGAAGTATTTTGGTGATGTGTTCTAAGGTATGTTATTTTCAGGTCATCTTACCATTTTTTCTATAACTTATTTTATAGAATGATTCAGATGTTGAAATAGATATGGTATTGAGAAGACATATCAAGGTACCTCTGGTAAAAAGTTCAATTCTTGATTCGCTATAATTATGGAGATACACTATGTGGAAGATAGGGCTTGTGACCAGTCCTGAAGCTAGTCAATAAATAGGTGTTCTGGGTAAAACAATCATACCCTATTCATACAGAACCCAAATGAGGTGGGAAAAATTTCATTGGAAATAGTAAGGACTTTAGTTTCTTGTGTGTGAGTTTCAGAATCAGATGTTAATTATTGAGCGTGGGGCATTCTGTGCAAGTTTACTCTCCTGAATAGACCAAAATTGAATAAAGTCTACCATTCTTTCTATAAACTCTTTTTGGGGAGGATTCAAGGAGTGAAAATTGGAGTAGTTTTAGATAATACATTGTGTAATATTATCTATAGGATCATAGCACTCCAAGAATTGAAGAATTGCAGAAATTGAAGAAGTCTCAGGAAGGATTATCATGTTCTATGCGATGATTAGTTGATGGTGATGATTTAATGTAAAGTTTTATTATCTCTCATATATTCTTGGGTGGAAGGAAGTGACAAGGATGGATAGTTCAACTCTCTCTTGATATTGGAGGAATGTATCTTCCTCTTGGATTTTTATCCCTCCCTTTACATTTGGAAGTTGTAGCTACCTTTGGAAGTCATTACTTCCCTTGAACAAAGAATGTTGATTATTTCTCATATATTGTGCATGGTGTATTGTGGTGTATTGGTGTAACTCTTATACTATTGTTCATTTGTCATTGGATATAATTGAATGGTTTAAGTATAAGTTGAAATTTTTTTTTAAATTGTACTTGATACTGATTCACCCCCCTCTCAGTATCAACAATTGGTATCAGAGTGGGTTACCTTCAGTACAGTTTAACCACTGGAAGGAAGATCCTAAGAAGAAATGGAAGACAAAATTCCAAATGGGATTCCACCATTTGATGGAAGCAATTTTGAATACTAGAGTAATAGAATGGAAACTTACTTGAAATCTCTTGGGGCATATGTTTGGTTCTCATTTGCTTCAGGATACAATGCTTTGATGAAACCAAAGACTGTAACTCAGAAAGAAGCAAAAAGGAACAACAAATTGGCAATAGATACCATCCTAGATGGATTGTTAGATTAAGTGAAATCCAAGGTGAGATCATGTGCATCATCAAAAGAGATTTGGGACAAGCTACAATACCTTTATGTAAGGGAAGACGTAGAAGAAGAAGAAGAAGTTGAAGCAAATTACAACATCTCAGATTTCAAATAAGAAAATAGAGGTCAGTTCTTTTGCTTTAATTGTGAAGGAGTAGGTCATGTTGAATTTGAATGTCCTCATCCAAGGATAGAAAGAAATGACACTGAAGAAGAAAATTCCAATGAAGAAGAATAAAATCATGAACAAAAAATTATTCAACGAGAAGATGAGAATCTTAAAAAATTGAAGCATGTTGAGATTGAAAATAGCAAGCTCAAAGACACGCAAAGAAAACTAAGAAGTGAATTGGTTAGTTGTGAAAAGACAGTTGTAATATTGAAGAAACAATTAGAAGACTTTGAGA
>ML786565.1:163450-190962 GCA_009831015.1 Picea engelmannii | reverse complement strand
AGAGATGAATATCCAAGAAGACCTCCTACCTTCAGGAATCAAATAAGCTTCAATCAGTATGAAGGAAACTACAGAAGAATAGATCATGAACCCAGATGGACTACATCACAAAGAAGCCCACTTACTCCAAGGTATCAAAATTTGTTTCTTGGTCATTGTTATACTTGCAAAATTTTTGGACATAAGGAAATTAATTGCATAATCAATGAAAGGAACACATACGTAAGAAACATGAATGGTGTAAATAGAATATATGTAAATAATCATGGATTTGTCAACAGAAGTTGTAATTCATTTTCCCCATTGATGGACAAAAATATTGCATGCTACAAATGTAATTATCTTGGTCACAAAGCATGCGATTGCAGATATATGAATGAAGATGTCCCTATGCCAACCAGAGTATGGAGAAGGAAAGAGATTCCAAACAATGAAGATTGTCGAATAACATTGATCGCTAAAGAATGTAAAGAAGAATATGAATGGTACATAGACAGTGGATGTTCTTCACACATGACTGAGGATCAAGACAAATTCATCAACTTGAAGAGAAAGGGTGGCAATGTTGCATTTGGAGCTCATCTACCAAAATACTTAGAGAAGGTGTAGTAGAGCTTGGAAGAAAAAATGTAAAAGAAAATAATGTTCTATTGGTTGAAGACTTGAATCATAATCTACTCAGTGTTAGAAAAATATGTGATCGAGGATACACTCTTACGTTTGATTCCCGAAAATGCAAAATCAGAGAAAATAACTCAGGAAGATTGGTTGCAACTGCAACAAGAAGACCGAACAACATATACATCCTAGACATGAAGAAGAGAGAGAATACATAAGCCACACAAAAGGATTCTAAGGAAGAAAAAGTCCCAAAGACCAAAAATAAGGATGAAGTATTATTGAGTGCCACATGTTCATGGGGAGCAGCCCCAAAGAAGAGAGTTACATTTTTCCATTAAAATTAGGGGGAGTAGCCCTAACATTTTCCATTGATGTCAAAGGGGGAGAGAAGTTGGGATAATTATGATAGGGGGAGCATGAGTGTTTCCATCAATGACAAAGGGGGAGATTGTTGGAATATTGGTTGTTGTCATTGATGTCAACCTTAGTCATGGGTTTTGGACCGCAAGATTGATGAAGGTATTTCGACACGAAGGAAAATGCACATGCATATAAAACACCCATGGATGGATAGTATATATCATGTTGTTTCCAGTGGTATGTTTCACGCCATGTGGATCCTCATGGTTGAGGAGAAATGAATTGAAGAAGGAAGAAGGAAGTACATGTAGGCCCTGAAGATAATTAAAGAAAAGAATTACAAAATAAGAAAGTCTCAGTTTGGCCCTAATGTTAAAAGGAAGTGACATAAATTGTATAAATAAACATCATTATACATTCATTTGATACAAGTTGAATTTCAGAGGAAATAAGAAGAAAATAAGGCCGGATTTCAAGGGAGGATGAAGTCTTTTGGTGATGTGTTCTAAGGTATGTTATTTTTCAGGTCATCTTACCATTTTTTCTATAAAGTTTTTTCTAGAACGATTCAAATTTTGAAATCGCTATGGTATTGAGAAGACATATCAAGGTACCTCTGGTAAAAATTTCAGCTCTTGATTCGCTATAATTATGGAGATACACTCTATGGAAGATAGGGTTTGTGACCAATCCTAAAGCTAGTCAATAAACAGGTGTTCTGAGTAAAACAATCATAACTTATTCATTGAGAATCCCAATGAAGTGGGACAAATTTTATTGGAAAGAGTACGGACTATAGTTTGTTATGTGTGATTTTTATAATCGGATGTTAATTATTGAGCGCGGGGCATTCTGTGCAAGTTCACTCTCCTGAATAGACCAGAATTGAATAAAGTCTACCATTCTTTCTATAACCTCTTTTTTGGGAGGATTCAAGGACTGAAAATTCGAGGAGTTTCAGAGAATACATTGAGTAATATTATCTATAGGATCAAAGTACTCCAAGAATTGAAGAAATGCAAAAATTGAAGAAGTCTCAGGAAGGATTATCAGGTTATATGTGATGATTGGTTGATGGTGATGATTTAATGTAAAGTTTTATCATCTCTCATTTATTATTGGGTGGAAGGAAGGGGCAAGGATGGAGAGTTTAACTCTCTCTTGATATTGGAGGATTGTATCTTCCTCTTGGATTTTTATCCCTCCCTTTATATTTGGAAGTTGTAGCTACCTTTGGAAGTCATTACTTCCCTTGAACAAAAACTATTGATTATTTCTCATATATTGTGCATGGTGCTTTGTGGTGTATTGGTGTAACTCTTATACTATTGTTCATTTCTTATTGGATATAATTGAATGGTTTAAGTATAAGTTGAAAAGTATTTTTAAATTGTACTTGATACTAATTCACCCCCCTCTCAGTATCAACAGTTTTTATAGTTAGTTATTTCTTTCAAAAATATATCAACATAATAAAACCCCGCAAAAGATCATACAAACAAACCCTAATTCAAAAATAACCTTCATTCACAAATAAGTCGATAGATATATTCGGATTATACATGACGGATTACTAAATTTAATCTAGCATATGATCCATTAGCCATTCATGTAAATTTTAGATATAATCTATATGTTACTACGGATCATATTCTTAAACTTGATGTTGATATATAAATATATGTGGATATGATGTAAATTAATGTAAATATGATCTCACATATATGTTACTATGGATCATAATCTAATATATATATATATATTGATACAGATTATGCTATTAACCTCCAACGTAATGCTATTTATGATCATGTTGTTTCAATGATAATGATCCCTATTGTGGTGGTATGCATGATAGATTAGAAGTTAAGTGTGCACTGATTGGATCATTCTTTAAGGTGAAAAATATTACTTAATCATGTTTGCATGTTAAATGAAATGTTAAATGGAATAGAATCTAATATATGGTATAGGGATCATGGGTCTGAACCATTTTGTTTCAATGATAATGATCCCTATTGTGGTGGTATGCATGATAGATTAGGAGTTAAGTGTGCACTGATTGGATCATTCTTTAAGGTGAAAAATATTACTTAATCATGTTTGCATGTTAAATGAAATGTTAAATGGAATAGAATCTAATATATGGTATAGGAATCATGGGTCTGAACCATATATATATATATATATATATATATATTGCAAATTATGCATGATAAATTTAGAGGCCACAAGTTCTAGTATTCCTTTTGGTGTTGATAGATCAAACTCACAGGAGATATTTACATTGCACCTCGCTCACAAATTTCCATAAGTCTTTCTCATATATTATAGAGCACACCCAGATTGTTCAAGTATAATATTTTTTTTAATTAAACCGAACTAAATGTATACTTCTCTTTGTTTTTAAATTTAGTTGATAATATAATCAATTACACATCTCCTTCTCTTTCCTTTTAAAATTTTACATAAATCCGACATTGTTTTTTTATTTAGTCAATATTATATTTCTTTTTTTAAATAGACACATGTCAACTCCAGGTTGAACACATAATGAATTACACATCTCCCCCATATTGGGTTGTTGAATGTGCCTCTCAGTGCAACAAGTAAGGTTTGGGGGTGAGCCATGAGGACATGAATTTGTATTTCATCCTTGAAGCCACTAATAAAGCATTCATGGAAGAAGGTGTTACACATTCCTTCAGTTTGGAAAGCTAATTGTTCAAAAGAAGTTGTGCATTCTTCCATTGTACAAGATTTTTTAAGCTTGGTAAAATGAGCCATATGATGTGTGTCGATAAATCTTTCTTAAAGTTATGTAAAAAATTGGGTCCAAGAAAGATACCCTGGAGGTAAATTTTCCACCATTACCACCATTGCCAACATTTAGGATCCAAATAAAGGACACTGATATGAAGTTTGGTTAGGTCTTCAATAATTTCATGCAAGGATATGGGGGAAATGGGCTCTGTAGAAACCCTTCGTAGGTCAACCTCGGTTCTTATATTTTCAATATCCTAGGGTTTCACTTCTCCATAGTAGTCCGCTAGTATTCAAGAATTTTTTCGGAGGAATATTGAGGTGTTAACCATCACCATGTGCTCAACGACAAAAGAGTAAGAGGATTATTCTCCTAACCCACAAGAGGGGGTTATGATTTGGACAAAGCCAACTAGACTATAGGTGGACCTTCTGCAGCTTCATTCCATAGTTTTTCGAGAGGCGGGATTTGGTTTGAGACAACATGAGGGTGTGTTTTGGGGGATTATCTCGAGCCTAGTATTCCACCACAATTTGAGGTGTTCCATGCACCAGTGCTTCCTTCTATTGTTGGCTCAATTATGGGTTCAATATAGGCACCTGGGTTTATTTTTTGATGCCATGGGCCCCTTTTGGAACTCTCCTATGAGTAGTATGTTTGTTTCTCCACCACATCCTTGGGTTGATCTTACCTTAGTGCCATATTTTTCTGCATCACAATGGCATTACTGTGTCGAATCTCGGATTCCTCAAAGATCAATCAGTCGAAGTCTCTAAAGAGGGTGGTTTTCTCTGGTCACCTAGTTTAAGTGGGATGCACTCATTTCATTTGTTTGTGTATCATGTATGTACCCTTTTTCCCTCCTCACCTCTTCCAACATCCCTTGGTGTCTCTCTGGCCTCAATGGGTTTCATCAAGTTCCTCCTGGTTCAGTAAAGTCCATAAAATCCTGAAGGTTTTTGTACATGCATATCAAAAACCCTGGTTGATAAGGCTATAGGGGTTTCTCCATTAGGACTTGAATGATATTTTGGACAAATTTCCCCTTATACTCTGAATAGAAGGAAAAGCAGGTGTATTAAATCACAGGGGCAACCTGTCAAACTTATTTTGGGGTTAGAAGTTACCATGGCACAAGTTGTGGAAATAGAAAATTTGACATTGGTTGGGAGAGTTGGTGGACTAATTTTTATATGAAGACACTAAAATCATGGCCAGAGACTCATTGGTCCAAAACCTTAGTCTACTTTCCCTTGACTCAGGTTTTGGCTAGAGGATGGTTCCTCTTCAAATTTTAGAAAAAGGAAGATGCATATTGGGTTCTAAAGAGTCCTTGGAGTATTGGCTCCTCCTCTATATTTTTTAATAAGTGAACTCCACTATGAAATGATAGTAAGAAAAGGGCGAATGCCATTCCAATTTAGGTGTGTCTTCATGGCCTACCTATGGAGTTATGGACTAAAGAGTGTTTCAAGGCCTTGGAAAATACCTTGGGTACCTTCCTTTATGTTGATATTTCTTTCCAATCCTCTGGTGAGTTCATAGTAACCCAAATTTTGTGTTTTCTTGATGTGAGGGAGGGATTCGGAGATGAAATGGAGGTGGCAGTGGGGAATTCATCTTACATGCAGAAATTAGACTATGAAGGGGTCCCTTTTCATTGTATATTTGTTTTATCAACATGGGCATGTAGCTGGAGACTTTTGTTTACCCTATAAGTGGTTTTCCAACAGTTCTCATTTAATTTTGGCCAGGAAGACACCAAATACCTTGGAGGAGGGGGACTCTGTGTCCCCTCTAAAGATTCATGGAAGTCCACTGTCATTAAAATCAATGGACATGGAGGTAGATGAAAATAAAATTGTAGAGGATAGGGAGAGCAATCAATTGATATCCAAGGATATGGATAAGGTTTCTCGGTTATCTTCTTTGGATATATCTAATTCCCAAGACTTGCGACCAAGCTCAAACTTTTCTCAGGGTAAGTGCACAAATCCTCCCCTTTCAATTAATATTTTTGTGAATTAATTATCTCTCTTAGGAATATATTGGTTGGGTACTCTGAAGAATCTTCCTCACTCCTTTGAGGGTTTGGATCCACCCTCTCTCCCTAGGTTGGGATCCTCTCTATCCATAGTCCCTTCAAACCTTCTTGATTCCTCAGATTATGAAGTGAAGTCTCTAGAGTACGATGAGTATTCAATGGATACAAAATATGAGATGATTGCATACCACTTAAGGAATAGAGCTATACCATCCCTATATAATTCGACCTTAATGCCTAAGGGTTTGGGAAAAAACTCAATGCCTATAAAAGGAGGAATTGGTTGAGGTCATAAATCAAATCTCTCCATCACCCAAAACAAGGATTTGGTCGACATGGTTGCAGGGAAACAAATTTCTATTGTGGGGGAAATTACAGCATCAAAATCCACAGAAGGGGTTTCCCCATGAAATTTCTCTCTTTCAATTATACAAGTGTGTCAATCCCTTACAAAAAATCAGTCCTGAAAATACTGGTGAAATCCAATCAACCCAATTTTACCCTTCTCTTCACCAGTCTCTTCAGGACTGATATCAGATAAACTTTTGGAGAGGCCTTTTCACCTACGCCAATGGGTACGAACTGGTGGTGAATCAGACCATTCCCCAATCCTCCTAGAGATAATTGGGGAGACAAATACGTTGGCAAGTCCTTTCAAGTTTAACCTAGCATGGATTAAAGAAGAAAGCTTCATTTCCCTGGTAAAAGAGGATTGGGTTCCCTATGACCCACAATCAAGTGAGAAGGAAGGGGTACAATTTGTGGCTAATCTAAAAATGGTTAATAAGGAAACAGTGAATTGGGAAGTCAACAAAAGGATTCAGGATGATCATGAGTTAATAACTACATAATCAACACTTCAAGAAATTTATACTTCTGAAGGGGGGGAGGGGATACATCTCTCAGGAATCAAAATAGGTCATAATCTCTCTAGAAAAGAAAAGAATACTCCTCCTAGAATCTAAGGAGGAGGTATGGCACCAAAAAAGTCAGGCCATTTGGCTCAAAAGTGGGGATGAAAATACAAAATTATTCTAGGCTTATGAGAAGGGTAGGAATATTTCCAACACTATTTGGAGTCTTTCTAACTCTTCAAGGAGGTAAATTACTTCTTTTGAGGGATTGGAACAACTTGAGAGAAGCCACTTCCAAAATCTCTTCCAGGCAAATAACTAGTTCAACATAGTTGATATAGTCAAATTGGCTCAATACTTCCCAATATCTATGAGTGAGGAATTGAATCAGGCATTAATGGAGGAGGTTTCAAAGGGTGAATTGGAAGAACCCCTTTGTAGTTTCCATAAGAATAAAATCCCCGGTCTAGATGGTTGGCCAGTGGAATTTTGCTTAGGTATTTATGATCTCATTGGTAGAGATATCCTGCAAGTAGAGGAGGAAACTCAAAAAGAAGGTCATATACATTCTCCCATAAATACAAATTTCATTACCTTGATCCCAAAATTAGATTCACCTCATTCTATGGATGAATTCAGACCTATTTCACTTTGCAAATGTATCTACAAAGTGGTGGAAAAAATTATAGCAAGGAGAATAAAAACTATTCTCTCGACTTCGATATCCAAAGAAAAATTTGGATTTATGGAAGGAAGAAATATACATGAAGCCATTGGAGTAGCTCAAGAAGGCCTCCACACCTTAAAAACTAGAAAATTAAAAGGGGTAGTACTACAGATTGACCTGTCAAAGGAATTTGACCAAGTCAATTGGCTTTACATCAAACTCCTCCTTACTCATTTAGGGTTTGAAGTTCCCTTCATAAAATGGGTAATGATTTGTATCACTTTGAATTCCTTTGTGCTCAAATCAATGGATCGACCTCCCCTTTTTTTCATTCAAAGCATGGACTCTGATAAGGATGTCCCCTTTACCCTCTACTATTTCTTTTGGTTGCGAAAGGACTCACCAGATCTATGGAATATGTTAATTCTAAAGGTGATTTCCATTGAATTCTTATTTCTCCTACCATTAAGCTTACCCACCTACTATTTGTGGACAATGTTATGATTTTCTATAATGATATGAGGGGTGATGCAGATAGTTTGGTCTCTATTTTGGATATCTTTGGAAAAGAGATATGTATGATCATAAATGCAGGAAAACTCATCCTATTAGTTCATAATATGGAGGAAGAAGAGTTTATTCATTACCATCTCCTCTTCCCATATGAAGTAAAGGATTTTGATGCAGGCTTAAAGTACTTGGGATTTCATCTTAAACAAAATTGTTATAAGAAGAAGGACTTGAAATGGCTAGTTGCAAAACTAGAAAAAAGATTAAAGTTGTTGAGCTTTATATGGTTATCTAGAGCTAGTCATTTGATTTTGGTTAAATCAATACTATAGGTTATTACAATATACTCGATGTCACTTTCCTAGATCCGAAAGGGAGTGTTGGAGAGGGTAAGAAAAATCCATTTCAAATTTATATGGGTTGGTTCCAAGGATATTTTTTTCCTTCCTTGGGTCAATTGGAGAATGTTGGATCTTCCCAAATTGTTGGGTGGTTGGGGGATGAAAAATGTATCTCTTTTCTCCAAAAACTTATAAGAAAAATCTTGTTGGAGATTGATCATGAAAAATAGTTTGTGGACAAATGTGATTATACATAAATACATTCTTCTTGAATCCCTTGATTAATGGATTAGAAGACAAATAAAAAAAAATGATGTTTGTTCTATTATATGGAAGGCAATCATAGAGGCCTTTGATGTTGTGGGTGAAGGTTTGGTTTGGTGTATCGGGAATGCACAAAGGTTCAGTTGGGCACTGATCCATGGCCTAGGATTGGAGAAAACCATCTTCTCCCTCCGGATCTAATTTATATTCTCAATTACAAGGGTATTTTGTAATCAAAACATATAATATATGTAGACCACACCATTATTTGGCATCAGGAGTGGAAGGGCCATTTCTAGGTGGGGTTGGATGATTTTTTTATGCCCATTGGGACAACTACATTTGAGCTCTAAAAGAAACTCATATTTGCATCATGGATATGTAAGATGAATTGGTTTGGAAACATGCACTGCATGGGATTTCCTGGTGGTGGAAAGAGACATGGAAGGTAAAATCCCTCCCTTAAAGCTCACTTCTTTATGTGTGCATAATAGTAAATTGAGTTCCCACGTGGGACATGATGAAAACAAGATAGATTGAGGGGTCAAGATGGTGCTCTCTATGATAATCCAATCAAGAATCAGTGTCTTGCCTCTTTTTTCTTTGCCCTTTTTTCCTTCAAACCTGGAAAGAAGTTTCTCGAAAGTTAGGGCAGGTATCCCTCTGGCAAGGTCATTCGGTGGAATAGGCATGGAAATCCTGGGTTTTAAATACTACAAAGAACAACATAAAGGCACTTTCGTTGATAGTAAGTTAAGGATTTTAGTTGGCCCGTAACCTCTCTATATTCAAGGATAAGTTATCGTTCCTCGAGATCATTATTGCTCAAGGATTAAGTATTCTATATCATTTTCCTTAGGAAAAAGGGTTGGGTACCCCCTGTATTATTCATGAAGGTGTCATAGATTACACCAAACCATGGGTTTATTTTGATGGGGCATCTCAACAAAACAAAATTGTGTGTGGGGGGAAGCCATTCTCTATCTCAAGGAAAATCATTTCTAAAAAATGAAAATGGGGTTGGGTCCAGGAACAAACAATTATGTAGAACTTATGTCACTAAAGCTTTTGTAACTTTTTGTAGGGAAAAAGGAGTAAAATCCATCCAAATTTTTGGGGACTCATTGAATGTCATAAATTAGGTGCGAAAAAACCAAAAATGTCATAATATTTAGTTAATTACTTGACTAGAGGAGATATTTAGATTCTTGGATGAATCTGATTCAATCTGTGTGCGATAAGTCTACAGGGAACTCAACATAGCCTTTTCACCAGAGTTCCCTTCTGACAGAAGGAACATGATGGGTCGAGAACCATCCTGGAAGAAAGATATACAAATGGATAAGGAGAATGCATAGAGATCTTCAACAGATAATTAAGAAAAGGTCGCGAGATTGATGTTGAGTGAGCATCTGACGAACCTCGCTGAGACCATAACAGAGAAGAAAAGCTTTGAAAGTTTGCAGAGAATAGAACCTGAGCAGAAGCTGAAACAAAGAAAGAATCCTTGAGAACTGCGAGAGTTCCCTGGTGATATCATGGCTTGGAACGGGGGTGGCCAGAGTGCTAAGAATGAATACCTCTGAGCCTATGGTCGGGTGTAAGGATGAACACCCAAAGTTAGTTAGTTGGCTACCACCTGTAATAGATAAGTAATCACATATATTGTGTATTTAATTGGTACTATGAATTAAAGATGGATATCCTATGAATGTTGCAGGGATGGATATGTTTGCTTAATGATTTATACGGTATCCCTTTTTGCATCTTCTTTATTATGTAATTAGGAAAGTAGGAAATTATATGGATTGGACATGTTTTATACTCATAAATGATTGTTCCCTATGGTGGCTTAAGCTATAGCCACAAACTGTGAGTGCACAGTTTCATGTATGCATGTCGACCCTCCTAGTCATTAGGAGTCCCTTGGAGGAAGGAGTCTGCTAAAGCTTAGGAGAGATAGTGCATGTATGCATGGGCTCTCTGCGAGGAAAGTTGAGGCTGAGAAACACTTAAATTCTAGAGATTAAGGAATGAGCGTAAGGGGTGCGCAGAAGAATTCTTCCAAATGTTACGTTCAAGAGAAAGAGCGCAAATCTCTTAATCCTTTCAGAACCAACAAATCTTAGGAAGAATAGTGAGTTTGAATTATTGAAAGGGAAGGTTCCTTTGTTCGGAAGACGAACGAACGAGAACTGTTCGGGAAGAGCCAAGGTCCATTGTAACCATTGGATACGGGAAGGAGTGTGGGAGTCAACCCCTTGAGTCCTTTGGACTTCACCAATTCGATGAATTAAGAAAGTTCGTCGTAAGGGAAGTAAAAATACCCAAAGTC
The DNA here is from genome assembly GCA_009831015.1 of Picea engelmannii. Taxonomy (NCBI): domain Eukaryota; kingdom Viridiplantae; phylum Streptophyta; class Pinopsida; order Pinales; family Pinaceae; genus Picea; species Picea engelmannii. The sequence goes on along the minus strand of ML786565.1, from coordinate 180,202 downwards.
CTGAAGTCCCGAAGTTAATATGGACCTTAGATCTAAGGATGCCCGGGATCCATCTTGGTCGTCAGATCTATGAGGTAATCAGTTCAGTGTTGAACAACTACAAGATACGTCAATCGAGGAATGAGTCAACCTCCCAAAGTCCCAAAGTGTCAAATTCCATCCTAGCCGTTGGTTACAAGAGACACATGGCACCAAATCCTTCACTTCGGAGGTTTAGTGCTCCAGAGGAAAATGGATTGTGTGAAGTGAGAACTCCCGAAGGCTGAAGTGTCGAAGTTCATCCTAATTGTTGATAGTAGGGGATGCGTGTCTATATATATCACACTCCAGGATTATTACACTCTAGAGGTTTGTGTTGGTGAGCACGTTGAGATTCCTAAAGCGCGAAGCCCCAAAGTGATTTGTAGTCGTCGATTCGTGGGAGACACACGTCGATAGATCATGAACTCTGGGTGAAATACTTTCAGGAGAAGGTGAGTGTGGAAAGGTAGAAAATCCTGAATGTCGAATACTGAAGTAAACCATGACCATCGATCACTATAAGGGCGCATGGAAACAGATCATGAACTCTGGGTGGAAGCACTACGGGAGAACGCAAAGAAGAAGAGTTTGAAATCGTTGAAGCCCGGCCAGCCGAAGAAGCCAGGAACCGTCGATCAGCGGGAGGACACATTTCATCAGATCATGGACTCCAGAGAAATTTGTTTGAGAGATTTCAGTTGAGATTTAAGACTCCCAAAGTCCAGAGAGTTGGAGATCCGAATTAAATCTCAATCGTTTGATCATCCAAAGTAGAACTCAAGTGTCGAATCATCGAGGGTGAATTTGGACCATCTGACCCAACAAAGATGTGGTGTAGATCGGTGGATTACAGGTATAGTCCCAACATAATTCATAGCCATTGGATCAAGAGGACAGGTGGCACAAATTTGTATATTTCGGGTAAAGACCCGAAGCAACCCTCAACCATCCGATTCAAGTGGACACACGGTAGGAATCCACTTACTTCAATGGGAAGTGAAATCTGAGATTTGAGATTTCATAAGTCTAGAGACCCAAAGCATATCTCGATTGTTGATCGAGAAGGGAGCCAAAGGGCTATTGATCTGGTTGAAAGGGCCAAAGTCCCGAAGCGGAAGAAGAACCATTGGATTGGGAGGACACGTGGCAGATGATCTGCCATTTTGGAGAAATCACTTTGGAATAAACGAGAGTTTGAGAATTGAAAATCCTGAAGGTCGATCTCACAGATAAGATCGTAGTTTCACATATAAAGGGATAGGTGTCAGTAGATATTCCATTTCATAGGATTTTCATATGGAGAAAAGTAAATATTTGAGAGTTGAAAACTCTGAAACCCGAATCGTGAAACAAATCATGTATGTTGACTTGAAAGGGTCGGATCTGATCTGTAGGTTCGAAAGGGATAGATATGAGTTGTCAGTTCAGAGGTACTGTCAATATTGTGAGATCAATGGTCATGTCGCATTGTGAGGACATAAGGTGTTCAAACTTTAAAATGTTGAGGGTGGGCCACAATTGAGACCACAATATTGACAAAAGGACACGTGGTGGATCGTGGTGAATGGCGGGGTGAAAAGAATTGTGGTTCCAAACCACTCTTTGTCACACCCATAATTGCGTAATTGGCATTCGGTCATAACCCGTGGTCATATGCAATGGTTGCTAAGAGAAAAGGGGCTAACGCCAATGCCGAGACTTTGTTGAATCATGAAGGAGAAGGTCGCGGGTATCATAAGACCTGCACCAGAGGCTGAAAGGGCCTGTGTTTGACTAAGAGGTGAGACTAACAAGGTCTCAAAGTCTCATTTGACTTAGAGAGCTGAAGAATCTTGACCGGAGGGTCGGACCGAGTCCCGAACTTTCCAAATTATAAATCTTGGATGGATAACCTATTCATTAAGAAAAGAAAAAAAGTTTATGCGCCACTGTGGGTGTATTACAAATTGGTATCAGAGCATGGTTACAACACTTGGCCTTCTTGGGCTCATGTACAAGTCACATAAGGAGATATTTGTATCTGCATTTACTCCTTGAGGAGAAGGACTGCAGATTGAACCTATGATTTTGGGAATTCTTGTTGAATCTCAGCAGAAGAATTTCTTTAGCCCTTGTCAAAGTGATAACTACTCTTACCAGAGTAGGGATATGCTAATTAACATTTAGAATAAGACTTGAATGTGGATAGCTGAAGGTGGTAGGGTTCTATCAAGAGAAGTTGAATCCCAAAGGACAGATGACCTGGTGTTCGTAACACTTCTTCTAAGCATGAACATATGGAACTTTAGGCACTGATGATGGTGGATTATATAATATTTAATACCTTTTTGGGCTGAAAGGAATCTGATAGGATCAAGTAGGATCCCTGGAAGTTAGAGTTACTACTTTATATTAAAATCATAGTATATAACTCCCCATGACCAGAGAAAAGTGAGATGGGTAAAACCCCATGGACATTGAGGCAAGAAGGTTTTATTGCTAGACGTTGTCGCATAAAGAGAAAAGTGACCCTGGTTGGTTATTTCCTTGAGAGAAGGCCACATCAATACGAGATATGACTGTGAGATTAGTCCTGTAAGTGACTGAAATCTCAAACTAAAGGAAACTAATGATGAAATTAAACTATCAAGCAAATGCATGAGGTAAAAAGGTGTAAGAGATGCACCTCCTTATACATGAATGTGTATACATGATCATAAGGATGATTGGAAGATCCTTGGGAAAAGGATATAAAAGCCTGATATGTCCATGTGTGTGAATGACATGGAAAATGTGCAAGCATTAAGCTAGCATGATGAATACTTATCTGTGTTTAATTATGCTTGAGTGCATGGGTTTAATGCATTGTGGATCTTCCTAATATGAAGCCTGATATTAATACCAGTTAGGTATAAATGATATTAAACGTGAAATTGATGCACATGTATGATGTAAGAGTATAGTTATAGGTACAATATGGTTCCCCTAATGAGTGAAATATAAAAAAATAATTGCGCTTGCCCAGAATAAATGAATACTATGGATGCATGGCTGACTCCATTCCAAAGAGTCATGAAAGTTTTGTCTCAAATAATATCTTGAGGGGGAATGCATTCCCTTTCCTTGGGAAATACTAATATAATTATGTAAAAAGGGTAAATGAGAAAAGATGTTATGTTGTCATAATAAGAGGCAAGTGATTATGCCTTTGAGGATCACAGGAGAAGTATTATGAACAATCCTGAGTCGGATGATATTAAAGGTAAAGATGTAGGTGGGTTGTGAAACATACCTATGACCGCTACAGGCAGGTTTAGGATTATGAATATGGTTAAGTACATCATGGATGTAAGTTAACAAAACCAGATTATGTGGATACATAATTTGGGTACATGACAAAGGTGCATGTTTATATTCCTTATGGAATATTGGGTAAACCACTAAAGCTAACTCAAGGCTGAGTCCATCACATATAGTGATAGACATGCAATAATGAAGTTGCATGCTAAGGGAGTTTCATGTGGAAGAACCGTGTGAAAACTTTTTCAAGAGGAAAGAGTCACAACCTCAGTAATTGTTGAGAAACTGAGCAGTGAGCTACAAGCTTATATATATACCAGAATCCTAGATTCCATTTTGAAAAACATCATGTAAGGAATAGAAGACTAATAAATGAATATCGACCATTCTGATAATTGAATGGTAATGTGCAGGATGCACAGGTTCATGATCAATTGTGAACAAAAAAAAAGGGGTTTTCTATTAAAGCATGTTGTTGTATTCCAAAAAGGTTAAGGTGAGGCCTAACCAAGGTTGCTCAAGGAAAAGAGCAGGAAGATCCCAACAAGGAGTAAATTGCAAAAGCAGAGAAAAGACAATGAGGCCTTAGAAATAACTCAGTTGGGCTGAAAAGTCCCAAGCGATGTAGAAATAATTTGAAGAAGGGGAGAACCCTAACTCCTTTTTTTCTATGTGGTATGTTTCCTTTGGAATAACAAAGATGATTTACTAATGAAAGTAAATGTTTTGACACCAGAGTGATGAGGATTGTATTACTGCAGAAACCATTGAGAACTATCGGTATTGCACTCATAAAAACATTAAGGATAATGTGATGAAGTGCATACAGATATGCTAGGACATGTATGAAAATGTTTTATTAACTTAAATTATAGGGTACTTGCATTTTTAGTTTACATGATGACTAATGCGTTTATGATGTATGTCATGTGTAGAAAGAAATCGATTGGAACTGTTGAGAAAGACAGTTGTTGATAATGAACAACCTCAATCAGAGGATGACTATGAGAAGGTTCTTGTTGAAAGATTGTTGAAGGGACTTTAAAAGTCCCCATGGAGCACCACTGATGGCATAATATTAGAGGGGGTTCTAATAGCCAAAACCAGTATAAAAATGTTCATGCCTATTTGGCACAAGGTATGAAGGGATTGGGTAAGAATCCCTTCTGAAATTTTTTACGGTCTTAATGTTATGTATGGAACGCTGAAAGGAAGTTGTATGCCTTGGATACCCAAGTAGGGTATGATTCGGGAAGGATAACTTGAATGATGGAGGTGTGAACCTCTGGTAGTAAAGACTAATTGTAATCCTTGGAAGAATTCATGAACTGATATGTCATGAATACATGGACCAATCAAGGAATGATTGGAAACAAAAGTGCTCATAGATGGCATGCTACATGGAATGCATTGAGGGAATGCATGTTGCATAAGATGGTAGACAATGGATTTTTCAGTAAAAAAGGAGGACCTTCCAATGTTTTGCTTACATTATGTAAGCGCTAAAGGAAAACTAATCTGGGTGGCCATGAGTGTTGGCACCCTGGTTATTAATGGAGGAAGAATGCTTAAATACATTCATGTGAAACTTTTGAGTTTCATGTGTACTGATTTGGGAATCGTGATCATCCTGTAGTTGGAAGTATAGTCATGTTGTAACAATAAATGAGAATGAATAAACCATATGGTGAAAATCTTGGCTAAGCTCCAACACACCATGACAAAGTATTTGTCGTAAAGTATGGGAAACTTAAAATCAATGCAAAGGTGCATTGGATATGAATGTGACCACGAATGTTGGCACATTCATTAAGCTCAATTGATATATGAATTACATTATGAAAACTTTGGTAGGCTGAAATGATACATAGGTAAGGGATGATGTATCCTTTTTCTTTGTATCATTGAATATATGAAAATGACTTGGACTGTTAATATGCTTGATTTTGAAAAGGTAATGTTCATGAAAACTAACAATTTGTTTGGCTGAGGAATGTTGAAATTGCAAGAGAAAATGGGTCTTGGATATGGAAGTATTGTAAGCCCATAAGGAAGACCAATTGCCTACTGAGCCAAACTGCAAGGAATGGTATTTGCTTTCTGAGAAAGTGAATTTGATTATTAGTATGCACAATTCTGAAAGTGTTTGTGATGACATTATAAAGGTGCAGTAAAATGTATGTGCATGGAAACTAACAATTTGTTTGGTTGATTGAATTTGAAAGTGCAGGAAGAAAAGGAGTCTTGAATATGGCAGCGTTGAAAGCCATAAGCAAGAGCAATTTCCTTATGAGCCAAACCACTATGGGAAGGAAAGTCCCATAATTATGAATCTGTTTCCTGTGAGAAACAAATATGGAAACAAAATGTGGAATTTGGATATCTATGGGTCACAGATTTACAAGAAAATTTTGAATTTAAAATTTATGATGATGTCTCATGAATTTTTATATGTCTGTGATATGGGTGAGAAAGAGTATAATCTGATCACATGAAATAAATATTGACTCGGGAGAAGGAGAGTAACCTTCGTCCCTATCTATGATTGAGTCAGGAGAAGGAGAGTAACCTTTGTCCCTAACTTTAGCCAAGTCGGAAGGTTGTCAAGCTGTAAAAGCATGAAAAATGGCTACTATTGAGCCATGAGAACCTCGTGGTAAGCCATGATCACCTAGAATATATTGTGTTGAGGTAACAAAAGCCAAAGGGATGCCTCGACAGAGAAATTCTGAGGGATGCCTCGACTATAAGACTCGACAAAGTTTATGGAATTCTTCTTGTGTGAGAAAACCTTGACAAAGCAAGATGGATCAAATGAGGGACTGTATAACAGAGAAGGGGATGCTTGAGCCTGGGCCTGGAGGGTGAGTGGCCACAAGGAAGATGAAACCATGATAGTTCTTGTAAACTATTGAATTGGGATAATGCCCCCAATGGGTATGTCAAGGAAAAATAATGATCCTGGATAACAAAACAACCATATGGATACAAATCCAAAAACTGCGTAGATAATTTTTGTGCTAAGACTATGAAATTTTCCTAGAAATTTTTTAATGCAATGTTTCTGCATAATACTATGATTAATGTTCTTGTTGCCCAAGAATTATTGAAATCAAGTGACCAAGATTAAAGGTATGAAAAAGGACCTAAACGAGGAAGAAGGATCAACATTTTTAAATAGATAAATGAGAAAGGCATGACATGGGTTTTGAGAAAGAACACCAAGGTTAGTGTTCCTTTAAGGGGGAGGGAATTGTAACACCCCTATTTCAACCAGCTTGTAATTAATCATAAAATAGGATTTACCATGCTAAGGCATGTGGACAGTGTAAATGTATTATTGTTTGAGTTGCCAATAACTGACTGTGGGGGTGAAGCCTTGAAAGTATTGGTCATGATATCACTAGAGGAAAGAATGTGAAAACTATAAGGGAGGGTCATTATATCAAATAACACCAAATTACCTTGATGGGGATTATAAACCTCCTTCAAATCCCAAGGAGATAAATCAGTTAATGAAGAAAGGACCAGTGGTTGAATTATCAGCCACTCCCATGAATGGAAGCATGGACAAAACTATAGAATGTCATCCTGAAGTACCACTGGGTATGACAGGACAAGCTGACCAGAGTTCCCTTCTAACAGAAGGAACAGGATGGGTCGAGAACCATCTTGGAAGAAAGATATACAAATGGATAAGGAGAATGCACGAAGATATCCGACGGTTAATGAAGAGAAGGCCACGATCTTGATGCTGAGTGAGAATCTGATAAACCTCGCCGAGGCCATAATAGAGAAGAAAATCTCTGAAAGTTTGCAGAGAACAAAACTCGAGAAGAAGTTGAAACAAAGAAAGAATCCTTGAGACCTGCGAGAGTTCCCTGGTGATATCATGGCTTGGAACGGGGGTGGACAGAGTGCTAAGAATGAATGCCTCTGAGCCTATGGTTGGGTGGAATGACGAACACCCACAATCAGTTAGTTGGCTACCACTTGTAATAGATAAGTAATCGCATATATTGTGTATTTAAGTGGTACTGTGAATTAAAGATGGATATCCTATGAATGTTACAGGGATGGATATGTTTTCTTAATGATTTATACTGTATCCCCTTTTGCATCTTCTTGATTGTGTAATTAGGAAAGTAGGAAATTATATGGATTGGACATGTTTTATACTCGTAAATGTTTGCGCCTTGTGGTGGCTTAAGCTAGAGCCACGAACTGTGAGTTCATCGACCTTGGGCATAGTTTCATTTATGCATGTAGACCCTCCTAGTCATTCTGAGTCCCTTGGGGAAAGGAGTCTGCTAAATATTAGGAGATATAGTGCACGTATGCACAGGCTCTCTGTGAGGCAAGCAGATACTGAGAACCACTTAAGTTCTAGATATTAAGGAATGAGTGTAAGGGATGCATAGAAGAATTCTTCCAAGCATTACGTTCAAGAGAAAGATCACAAATCTCTTAATCCTTTTAGAGCCAACAAAGCTCAGGAAGAATAGTGAGTTTGAATTATCGAAAGGGAAGGTTCCTTTGTTTGGAAGACGAACGAACGATAACTATTCGGGAAGAGCCAAGGTTCGTTGTGACCATTTTATATAGGAAGGAGTGTGGGATTCAAACCCTTGAGTCCTTCGAACTTCGCCAGTTCGTCGAATGGATAAATTTCATCGTAAGGAAATTACAAATCCCCGAAGTCCCAAAGTTAATCTGGACCATAGATCTGAGGATGCCTGGGAGCCATCACGACCATCAAATCTATGAGGTAATCAGTATGGCACTGACCAACTCTAGGATAATTCAATTGAGGAGTGATTCAACCTCCCAAAGGCTCGAAGTGTCGAAGTCCATCCTAGCCATTGGTGCCAGGAGACAGGTGGCAACAGATCCTTCGCTTTGGAGGTTTAGTGCTCCGGAGGAAAATGGATTGTGTGAAGTGAGAAATCTCGACGACCGAAGTGTCGGAGTTCATCCTGACTATTGATAATAGGGGATGTGTGTCCAGAGATCTGACACTCAGGGAGGATTACACTCCAAAGGTTTTCATTGGTGAGCACGTTGATATTCCCAAAGCGCGAAGCCCCGAAGTGATCTGTAGTCGTCGATTCATGGGAGACACACATCAATAGATCATGAACTTTGGGTCAAAGCCTTTCGGGAGAAGGTGAGTGTGGAAAGGTATAAACTCTTGAAATCCGAAATCCCAAAGTTAATGATGAATGTCGATCGCTAGAAGGGTGCATGGTGATAGATCTTGAACTCCAGGTGGAAGCACTCCGGGAGAACGTGATGAAGAAGATTTTGAAATCGTTGAATCCAGAACAACCAAAGTAGTTGGGAACCATTGATATGTGGGAGGAAACATTTCATCAGACCGTGGACTCTGGAGAAATCTGTTCGAGATTTTTCGATTGATATTTCAGACTCCTGAAGTCCGGAGAGCTGGAGAGCTGAAGTAAATCTCAATCGTCTGATCATCTGAAGTAGATCTCAAACGTCAGATCATCCGGAGTGAATCTGGACCATCTGACCTAGAAGAGACGTGGTGTAGATCGATGGATTTCGAGTAGAGTCCCGATGTAATTCATAGTCATTATATCAAGAAGCCAGGTGGCACAAATCTGTAGATTTTGGGTAAAGACCTGAAGCAAGCCTCAACCGTCCAATTCAAGTGGACACGCGACAGGAATCTGCTTACTTCAAGGGGAATTGAATTTTGAGATTTGAGATCTCAGAAGTCTAGAGACCTGAAGGAGATCTCGATCATTTATCGAGAAGGGATATGAAGGACCATTGATCTGGTTGAAAGGGCCAAAGTCCTGAAGAAGAAGAAGAACTATTGGATTGGGAGGACGTGTGGCAGACGATCTACCATTTCGGAGAAATCACTCTGGAATAAACGAGAATTTGAGAATTTAAACTCTCGAAGGCCGATATCATGGAGAAAATCGTAGCCGCACATCTAAAGGGACAGGTTTCAGCAGATCTTCCATTTCATAATATTTTCATACGGAGAAAAGTAAATATTTGAGAGTTGAAAACTCTAAAACCCGAATCGCGAAACAAATCATGTTCGTTGACTTGAAAGGGTCGAATCTGATCCATAGGTTTGAAAGGGAAAGATATTATCCATCAGTTTAGAAGTACTGTCAATATCGTGAGATCAATGGTCATGTCTCATTGCGGGGACATAAGGTGTTCGAACTTTAAAAAGTTGAGGGCAGGCCACAATCAAGACCACCGTATTGACAAAAAGACACATGGTGGCTCATGGTGAATCGCGGGGTGAAAAGTAGTTTGGTTCCAAACCACTCTTGGTCTCACTCGCAAACACATAATTGGCATTCAGTTGTAACCTATGGTCATATGCAATGGTCACCAAGAGAAAAGGGGCTAATGCCAACGCCGAGACTTCGCTGAAACATGAAGGAGAAGGTCGCGAGTATCATAAGACCTACACCGGAGGCTGAAAGGGCTTATGTTTGATTAAGAGGTGGGACTATCAAGGTCTCAAAGTCTTGTTTGACTTAGAAAACTAGATAATCTTGGCTGGAGGGTCGGGATGAGTCCTGAACTTTCCAAATTAGAAATCATGGATGGAGAATTTGTCCATTAAGAAAAGAAAAAAAAAAATCACCCCACCATGGGTGTGTTATAGAAGTTCCTTTGATATTTCCCCCAAAATGAATCTCATTGACGATACCTTTCCAGCAGGCTATCATACGCCTAAAATGGAGATCATATGCAAAATTTATGACCCCAGGAAGTTGATGTACTAACTTACTCAAACGGGGCCCACATGACTTTTGACGCTTCATCTCCTAGGGTTAGGTTTTTGGATGTCTAGGGTTTTTGGCATTCCTGTTTATTGTAAAAAAGGCCTTTAGAGCCTCATTGTAATCATCTTCTTTTGAATGAGCGCAATCGTCCCATCTCCTCTCAAAGATAAGATACCACCATTCCAGCAATCTTGTTTCCGCTGCATTTTACGGTTTCAACTTATTTCCTTATTGAATAGAAAACCAGTTTTATTGTATCTCTGTTATTTTTTGTTAAGCACCTGTTAATAATCTATAGTCATTTCATTCTTCTCATAAAATCTGGATCAGTGGTATCAGAGCAGTCTTCTCCTTGTCGTCTTAATGCATGTCCCCAATGAGGTCGAAGTACAAAGAGTTGGGACTCGAGCTTGTTTCTCTTGAGGACAAAAGCTCTTGCACGCCCAAGAGACCTCTCATGGCAGGAGAAAATAAATATGATGGTACAGGAGATCCTTTCAAACTATTGATTGGGGAATCCCTCACACAACAAAGGAACGAGATGATGGATAGTTTTGCGCAAATACTTCGGCAGCTACCAACACGCAATGCATCTTCTTCGAGTGGAGGTGATGCCCCCTTCAAGGTACAAATAAACTTAGATATTCCTATATTTGAAGGTTTGATAGACACAGATGTTGTATACAAGTGGTTGAATCTACTACAAGGGTAATTTTCTATGCATAACTTTTTGAATAGAGAAAAGATTACTTTTGCGCTCCTCAAAGCCGTTCCCCATGTCAAATATTGGTGGGAAACTTTCTGTGAGCAAAAGGAAATAGAGGAACACCCATTATTTACAGTCATGACCACCTGGGAATCCTTCAGGGATGATATTAAGGAACAATACTACCCTGTCAGAAGTTATGATGACTTGTATACCAAATGGACCATTCTGCGGAAAGAAAGAGACCAAACAGTGCCCGATTTCACAAATATCTTCCATACCTTGTGCACTAAGTTGTGTATCAAATATTCAGAGTGACATTTGGTGCTCAAGTATCATGGTGCTCTGCATAGATACATCCATACCAAAATGGAATTTCTAGACATCTCATCCTTGGGCGCGACCTACTGATATGCCATTAAAATCGAGTAGAAGCTCAAACAAAAGATGCGGCAATTTGGGCCTGGGAACCCCTCACATCAAAATCCAAAAAAGGGCAGCCCCAACCCATAGAAAAAAGGATAGAGAAAATATGGAAAGTATCAGGACAGCTAGTCCAAACCGTAAGAAAAGAAGGACACCAAAAATACAAAGAAAGATACTGGGAAGTGGTGTGAATTCCATAAGATCCCTTGGCATAAAACTATTGACCACCACTCAAATCAGTCACTGGTGGCCAAAGTGAAATACTCTAAATCATATTTGGGTTCTGACTCTAATCCAAAACTAGAAAGGGGAAGATGAATCATTGATGCGGAACCCAGTGCCACCATTTCTACCACCAAGATCCAGCTTGGTGAACCAGATGAGCTAGAACAAGGAGAGTGCCTCTTCCATTCACAGATGTGGGTAAAAGGCACCCCATTACACTTCTTCGTTGATAGCAGTAGCCAGAAGAACCTCATCTCAGAAGAGGTCGTCAGGCAACTAGCCCTGCCAACAACACCACACCCACAACCCTACACCATTGGATGGCTCCACCAAGGAAGCGATCTTTGCGTCAACCTACAATGTTGACTGTTGTACGACATCAAACCCTTCAAAGACTAGGTGTTGTGTGATGTTTCTCCTCTCGAAGTTTGTGATGTTATTTTGGGCCAACCTTATTTATGGAAACATCATGCTATGTATGAATATAGGACTCGTAGTGTTATTATTACTTTGAACAAGAAATTGTACAGGATACCCGAGGCAGTCCCACCTAGTGTTATTTCCTTGATCTTTGCTAAGCAATGCAAGAAGGTCATCTCTTAGATGGGAAAGTTTGTCTTCTTCGTGATTCACTCTCAGAATAAGAAAAATATCATAGCCACATCCAGGGTCTCTGCAGCCGACCTCTCCACACAATAGAAGTAAGTAGATAAGGTCATGGGAGAATACTCAGATATCTTCTCCTCACTTATCGGGGTACCTCTGCATTACCAGTTCAAGCACCCCATCGATCTGACCCTCGATGCACCACTGCCCAATGGGCTAGTCTATCACTTCTCTCTTTTAGATAATGAGTATATCAAGTGATAGATATAATAACTACTCCACAAGGGGCACATATGTCCCATCTCATCACCTTGTGGGAGCCCAATCGTGTTGGTACAAAATAAAGATAGAACTTGGTGACTCTGCATTGATTACCGAGCTCTGAATAAATCACAGTTAGAAACCGGTACCTGATTCCACGAATAGACAACCTCCTTGATCAACTCATGGGAGCCAAATACTTCAGTAAGATTGATCTGAAGTCTGTCTATGACCAGGTCCCGATAGAACAGACATATGTATGGAAGACCACCTTCAAGTCAAAGGAAGGCCTTTTTGAATGGTTGGTCATGACCTTTGGTTTGAAAAATTCTCCAACCAATTTCATGAGGATGATGGATGTTATCCTGGGACCATTCACCAATACTTTTGTAGTGGTGTATCTGGATGACATTCTCATTTACAGCAAGACTTGGGCCTAACACTTGCATCATATTCAACAGGTTTTGTGCACCCTGAGGCAGCACAAGCTATACACCAACTTGGAAAAATGCTCCTTCGTCATGGACAAGGACCATTACCTGGGCTACATCATTGATTAGAATGGGATACATGTGGATCCAACCAAGATCCAATTCATCTGTGACTGGCCAGCCCCAACCAAACTCACTAAGCTTCGGAGCTTCTTGGGCCTTGCCAATTTCTACCACAGGTTCATATTGGGATTCTCCCTTATTGCATGGGCCCTCATCTAAATAACTAGGGGTGGTGGTAAGGAGAAATTTGTGTGGGTTCATTCCCAACAACAAGCGTTCAATGATTTGAAGTAGCGCTTGTGCTCAGCCCCAGTACATTCACTACCAGACCCACAACATCCCTTTGATATCGAGATAGATGCTTTAGACTATATTGTGGTTGTCGTTCTCACTCAGCACAGCCACCCCATGGCCAATCATAGTGAGACACCATTAGACATTGTCCTCAAGTACCCTACTTACGACAAATAAATGTACTCCATTGTGAAAGTATTCTACCAGTGGAGACATTACATTCTTGGGAAGGAGACAGTCATCCACACTGATCATAAGCCATTGTAGTTCATGCATACACAAGGAAAATTGCAAAATGACCACCATCAGAAGTGGTCCACATACTTGTAGCAATTCCACCTCAACATCAACTATAAAACAAGAAGCACCAATCACGTCATGGATTGCCTCAGCAGACCGCCATTCGCGACACTCACCACGATGCTAGAATCTTGCATCCATGAAACCTCTGGATGGCCCCAAATCTATGAGACAAACTCAGACTTTGCCACCACCTACCAAATGTTGGGTACAAATGAAGTTGTTGATAATTTCCATCTTTAAGATGGGTTATTGTGTCATCTAGGCCATATCTATGTGCCATCAAGAGAGCGAGTGAAGCTGATCTAGGAATCCCACTACAGTCAAGTGGTAGGACACTTTGGCATTGAAAATACAGTGGATATGTGAAAGAAACATTTCTACTAGTTGAAACTTCGAAAGGAGGTCAACAAGTATATCAGGTCCTGCACTGCCTCCATTATTTCCGAACCGACCACTAAGAAATAGGGCCTCTACAACCCTCCTCGTAATCCTGACAGGACATGGGAATCCATATCAATGGACTACATGTCGAGCCTCCTGTTCACCAAGCGGGGAAATGACTGTGTTTTTTGGGTTGTTGATCTCTTTTCTAAGATGGTGATTTTGGTTTCCTACAAGAAGAACATCACAACAGAGGCCATTTCCAAGCTCTTCTTTGAACGAGTCTGGGTACATTTTGGAATCCCACAAACCATTGTCTCATATCAAGACATTCGATTTATCATCACATTTCGGGCGAGCCTCCGGTCACTGTTGGACACTAAGCTCACCAAATCCACGGCCTTCCACCTCGGACAGATGGCCAAACTGAGGTTGTAAATCGAATGATTGTGCATATATTTCGCATGTATAATTCAAATCACCCTCACACATGGGATGAGATCCTTCCCTATGTCCATCATATCTACAACTGATCCATGCATAGCTCAATCGGCCATATCCCCTTTTAGGTGGGGTTGGGATTCCAGCCATTGTGTCCCATAGATGTTGCACTTCCCCTTGCGGTCACCTCGACCGAATCATATCCTACTCCAACTGAAGTTGACAAATCCACCCGGTTCATTGAGTGGATCTAGAACATCCACCAATAGGTTCAGGATATCATATAGAAGTCCAATGATAAGTAAAAGTAGGGCCATGATCAACATCGAGTGCCACATAAGTTTTATGTGGGCGACAAAGTTTGGTTGCAATTGCAGAAGGGACGCCTTACAAGATCCCATCGGAATATTTTCCCACTCCATTATGGCCCTTACACCATCACCAAGGCCATGGGGGATAATTATTTTGAGCTCAACATTCCTCCTTTCCTTGGCCTGCACCCATTGTTCAACGTGGATCTCCTTCGCCCTTATTTCCCACCATTATTGGACACCTCAGAAGTAGCAGAACAATTGACACCAATAGATATCAACCCTGACTGCATACAATAGGAATCCAATGATCATATTGTGGACACACATATCAATGGCACTCGATAACAAAGGATCCAGCTTTATCAAGTCGTCAAAGGAGGGCAGCTCCTACACCAAGGTAAGTGGCTCACCCATGGCCAAATTCAGCAAAAAATTCCTCATCTGATGGGAAAAATCAATGCAATGGATACCATTTCCTCCTAAGGAGGAAGGATTGATCTAGGTGGATATCAGTGGCCACCCACCTTTTCCAACTGGCTCAAAACAATTTTCTGGCAATTTTGGTAATTTACTATTTTTAGCAGTTTTTCAATTCTGGAGCCATTTTGAGGCCCTAAACGATATTTTTTGGGAAAAGGGGGAGCCATATGTAAATTCCATTGATATTTCCCCAAAAATTAATCTCCTCAACGACACCTTTCCAATGGGCTATCATACTCCTAAAATAGAGATCGTATGAAAAAGTTACGACCCCGGGAAGTTGATGTACTAACTTACCCAAACGGGGCCCACATGACTTTTGGCGCTTCATCTCCTAGGGTTAGGTTTTTGGATGTCTAGGGTTTTTGGCATTCCTATTTATTTTTAAAAATTCCTTCATAGCCTCATTGTAATCATCTTCTTGCGAATGAGCGCAACCATCACATCTCTTCTCAGAGATAAGCCGCCACCATTCCAGCAAGCTTGTTTTCGCTGCATTTTACAGTTTCAACGTATTTCCTTATTGAATAGAAAACCATTTTTATTGTATCTCTGTTATTTTTTGTTAAGCACCTATTAATAATATGTATTCATTTTGTTCTGCTCTTAAAATCCATATCAGCCTCATAGTTGATTTGTCCTTTTTGGATGGTTTGTGATGACAATTGTTTTTACAGGTCCTTGTCTTCTAAGTTTTCTTGGCATTTTTGTGATGGGGCTATAATTAAATTTTTCTTCTTCATTCAGCACAATAAAACATGATATCGACACCATTTGTAGCTATGTACATACACTACTTATTTATCATATCATTGTAGACAATGTTTTATGTTTACCTTTTGATAACCTGAGCTCGGTCTTATCTCAGATTATTGAGCAACAAATACATGGTCTCCATGTATTCTACATAATGTGATTTTCTTTTTACTCTATTGAAATAAAAATTACGCTTTTTTCTGAGGAAAAAAGAAAATCCATGCAAGGAGAAACAATGTTCCATTTGAGTGATCCATCCCGTGAGATCTGAGTCATCAAATTTATTCACCTCAACTTTGGGAAGATGCAATTCATGATGAAGAGGGTTTAAATGGAAGTCCCTGGAATGGGAGGAGTTAGTGCCTTCTTGGTGTGAAGGTTGGTAAGAGGAATTATGATTGTCAAGTAGCATAATAATGGTTATCAATTATTTTACAGTGGCATGGAGAGTTTCTAGGTTAGTGAGTTGGGAAATTATGTTGTCTAGTTAGAGTTGAGAATTTAGTCGATCAAGTTTGAAATTAATTTCATTTATGTTGGTCTTGGTTTGCTCATGGGCTCTATCCAAGGAAAAGATGCGGCTATCAAAGTCTTGGTTGTAAGTGTGTACCATTGGGAACATAAATGGACAATAATTGGGTTGGTGGGTCTGCAAAGAAAGGGGTTATGGGTGAGGGGTACCATTATGATCAATGTGAAGAGAGGAATTCAAAGGAATAGGTCTCAAATAAGGGTATTGGGGAGGGTGGGAGGCTCCACAAAACAAAATTCTTACAAGTGATGGGTACCACTATAACATATTACAATTGGATAAATTGTAATATGTTATATGATGTTATATGAGGGGGGGTTATATATATATATATTATCTATTAATTCCCCTCCCCCTCTTATATGAGGGTGGGGGGAGGAATTAATAGAGAAAATATATTATATATTTTCTCTATTAATGCCCCCCACCCTCATATATAAAAAATATATGT